>LPNX010321381.1:1592-174582 GCA_001517045.1 Pseudotsuga menziesii | reverse complement strand
AAGTGCGCCCCGCCCCCCCCCCCACCCCCCTCTCTGGTTGTCTTTTTCTATTTAAGCACGGTCTCTTCACTCATTTGAGCATGAAGCATTGAACCTCTCTACTCTTGTAACTTTCTTGAACATTTGATCACATGTTAATGAAATATTTTTTAAGGCTTTGGAGGCTAGATGTTGTGCAACCATCCCACTTGATGTGCGCTTTGTTGATGGTTTGAGGTGAAATCTTGCCAGTCTTTCTTTCATTTGCACTTAATTTAGATTATTCTAGCTTAGACGGCCTTTGTTCCCACAAGAGCAAGCATTCAATGTTTTGATTTGCTTATTAATGATTAATTTGTTAGAGATATAGAAGCAACAGGTGTATTCAGATGTACTAATGCCCTTATTGTCTCTTCTTATTATACATTCTAGATTTAATCTTGCTTTGTAAGTGTTTGTGACAGTGCAGGATAGGTGACTAAAGGAGGAAGTTGAGCTCAATTTCTTCTTCATCCATCTTCAGTTCCTTTTGTTCCTTTCGTTTAACTTTGTTGGGTTGCAGGCATAGTTGGCTATCATTTTTTTTTCAAAAACGAAGTCGGTTCTCATTTCTTCTACCTTTAAAAACTTAAAACTTCTTGGTTACCAGTCCTTTAAATTTTCATATCTCTCTCTATTCTTAGAGTTGAATCTTATTTCAAATCTGATAGTGTTCCACGAGGACGCACCTCCCAGGGTCGAGAGCTCGCCCCCTACGCTTCCCACGCCCCAGGGGCTGGGGGCTCCATGGGAAACGTTTCCCAGCGCCCCCCTTTCTGCGAAACTTGGGGAAACGCGAGTCTAGGAGTTTCCCAGATTAGGGGGCTCCCACACGCCCCCTTCTGAAAATGGGGGGCTCCGACAGGCCCCCACTGCCCTCGATTTTTAAAATTTGTTTACTTAATAAAGAAATGGTTCATCTTAAATTTTAGGCTTTTACACTAAATGGTCATTTTAAAATGAAATAGAAACAAATAAAAAGAAACAAACATCGATATGATATGCTTGGTTATAACGATTACATTAAGTTACACTAAACTCTTTGGGAACATAAGCATGCTAGTATGCAAATGGTGATGGGATGATGAATTGATATGTTTATATGTTGGGGTTCATATTTTTATTATTTTTCTTTTTTCTTTTTTATAATTTTAGAGACCAAACCCCTATGCTAGGAACCCTGACGCCTCCCCGCCCCCCAAAATACCCCAAAATTTTGGGGTGTCTCTACACGTCCCCAATGTGCGTTTCCCCGCTCCCACGCCCCCGCGTCCCGGAAACTTGGTGGAACACTATATATATGTTTAGATCTTGATTTTAAAACATTTTTTTGTAGATCTAACATAGCTAGTTTCTCATTTTTCAAGTAATCTAATAGTGAATTATAAAGATTTGAATAAAAAGTTAGTATGTTGATTTTTAATTGACTATCTAGCAAAAGTTGAAGTGCTTTAATTGGCTGCCCCAATAGGCAAGCCAAGATCCCAAGGAAAGCTTGTTTTCCTTGGTTCCTTTACTTGTTTTTATCATAGTTTAACTTAGTCTTTTTTTTGCAAATTTTTAAGGGTTGTCCAAAGACACTTTTAAAGTGTTTTTGGGCATCAATCATTATTAATAGTTCGTTGTTTTTACAGCATTGACAAACAGATATGAGGAGATTCTAGCTAAAATTTAAACTTTTAAGCAATCCAGAGCATCCCGGACGTTTCTCCCTCCGTCTAATCAATTTTATCTATCAAATTGTAAGTTTAGTGATCCTATTTTTCAAAGGATCACAAGCAATTATGATCTTGTAATAATCTTTAATAAAAGAGCACGTGGGATTATGGCTCCCACACCCCTCTTTCTCCCCTTGGGGGAAAGCCTATATATGTCCTTGAAGTGTTTTGATTTTAAGATTAGATTTTACTTACTGTAATAATTTCAAATCATTCAAGTTTATTTCAAGTTTTAATTTCTATTAAAAGTAATCAAATACTAACCCGACATTTTATTGTCGTAGTAATTAGTCTCAATTTTCTTGTAACACAAGCACACAATCCGTCCTCAAAGGGTTGTATCGTTTTGTACTTTGCATTTTTTTAATTGGAACAAACATTTGCTTCTCTCGTGTAAGCTCTACCTCTCGCATCTTTGTATGATACTAGGGGATATCAAAAGCGAAAGTGTGCATTAATTAATTCCTTACATTTAAGTTAATCAACTCATATTAATAAAATTAGCATCCCCTAAACATTACGAAAATACAGCGTAAATAAGTTTGGTGAATAGTGGGCAAATTCTTCAGGGAAAGAGGCAACAACTAGAAAGTGATCGTGGGGTCCCGTTAGGCTACATCCTAGTTGGTGTAGTGTTGAAAACCCCCCCATGACTCCATCTAGCCCACATTTTCCCGTGCGGAGCCACTTATCCCAAAATCTAGACATATTCCATGTACCATCCAGTATATCGAGAATCCCCTCTCTCCTTTAATCAATTCATCTTTTAATAATAAAATTGACCAAGAACACAAATGCAAAACATTACTTTACAACAACATTTGCTTTGACTCCACGGCACTGGTCTTTAGAATTTATTATTTGCTTCATTTAGTTAAGCTATATTTTGTTGTGATTATTCTATTTCATATATGTTGTATAGTTGATTCCATTGTGCAATTTTCTTGAGCAATATATTAACCTTCAAAATTCCTAAACAACAATTTGTCATCCAAAACAACTAAGTACTTAAAGCCTTAGTAACATTAATAGAGTCTACCCCCCTTGGCTTCGTTAGGAGTTAAGCCTAAACAGAGAAGAGATCAAGTGACAGTACTTGACTCAAGACTTGCCCCCAAGGATGCACCAAGCATCTTGAAGATTTATGTTGCATTAACCCCAGGTGCTTAAGAGGCGACAACGGGATGAAGATCAATATTGAAAATGTCTCAAGCCTTTTTCGCCAATTTTGTGTTGTGCTTGCTTGATCTAACATTTTAAAATATTACATGCAATAAAAAAAGGCAACAATATCTCATGGGGAGGCATTTTCAAGTCATGACCGACCATGATAGTCTAAAATACTTTTGTAAGCAAAGATTGACATCAGAAGAGAAAGAAAAATGGGTAGCAAAAATGCACAAATTTTATTTTGAAATTATCTAGAGGAAAGGGGAGGATAATGTGGTTGCAAATGCCCTTTCTAGACTAGAAGATGCCTCCAGATTATATTCCATTAAATCTTCCATTATTATGTTGTTGAAAGAAGCTCACCATGAATGGCAAGAAGACAACAGTATTAGATAAGAAAAAAATACAATGTATAAAAAAAGGGAAGAGCTCTATAGAACATTGGGACTGGAAGAGAGATATGAAATATCATCTAGTACAAGGGTAGAATATTTTTTAAGCCCTCAATCAAATTTGAAAAATCAAATATTAAGGGAGGCCTGGGTTCCTTAAAACATATCAAAGGATAAAAATAGATTTTTTACGAAAAGGAATGACGAAAGATATTCAAAAATTTGTAAGAGAATGTCAGATCTGCTGAAGAAATAAAGGAGATAGTCAAGCCTCCAAAATTGCTTCAACCCATAGACATACCTAATCAAATATAGGAAGAGATTTCAATGGACTTCATTACAAAAGATAAGGATGTTGTTTTGTGGTCGTGGATATACTCACAAAATATAAACATTTTTGTGGAATTCAAAGTACAAATGCTCACAAAATATTAACATTTTTGTGAAATTCATAGTGTAGATACCATAATCCAAGTACTAAGTATTCATGAAGGAAATCCATAGACCATGGATTTCCCAGAGTAATAGTAAGTGATAGAGATCCAAAATTCACGGGAAATTTTTTAAAAGAGTTATGTAAAAGAAGGGGAACAACACTAGCTGTGAATTCAACATATCATCCACAAACAAACGGCCAAACAAAAATAGTTAACAATGTTTGGAGGGTTATATTCATCGCTATTCTTCAGGCAAGCAATCTCACTGGGTTAAGTGGATTTCTCTATAAAAATGGTTACACATCTATTAAGATGTCTACATTTGAAACTCTTTATGGTTAACCAGCCCCTAGTATCAAATCATTTTTGCTAGACCATTCCAAACTACAAGCAGTAGATACACATATGGAAAAGACTAAAGAAACTTTGCAAATTCTGAAAGAAAACCTTAAAATGGCCTAGAACAAGATGAAGCAACAAGTAAATCAACATCGAAGTGAAAGACAAATTGAGGAGCGTTATTGGGTGTTTTTGAGACTACCATGTTATAAGCAATCTACTCTCAAACAAAAAAAGAATAAAAAACTAGCTCCAAAATTTTATGGACCCTACAAGATTCTTCGCAAGAATGGAGAAGTGGCCTACGAGTTAGATTTGTGACCTTCTTGCATTCATAAGGCTTTTCATGTATCTTCCCTGATAAAGGTTTTGGGGCAAACTATGCCAATGCAAACGGAATTGCCAAAAGTAGATGAAGAAGGGAAGTTGAATCTTCAAACAAACAAAGTTATCGATAAACATTTTTTATATGTTCAAGATAGAACCATTATAGAGTACCTAATCAAGCAGAAGAATATGCCTTCAAAAGAAGCTACATGGAAGAATGAACAATTCATGAAGAAACACCCTCAATTACAAGCTTTGTGGACAAAGCTTTTTTAATAGGGCCTATGTTAGAACGCGAACCATCATTCATGTTAGTATATTAGCTATGGTGAGGTTGGCTTACTGGTAGGTTACATCATAATCATTTCATCTCCTATCTATAATAAAGGAGATTCATTTGTATAATCATCTCACCTTGACTTGTGCATTAGATATACTGTATAAGGAGGTTGCCCCCTCAAAGAAGCTCATTACTCATTAACGCTTTATCATTATCAAGTTGTGGAGCTACTTTTCTTTATGTTTCTATTGGGAGAATTTGGTTCATAACAATGCAAAACCTGTAATGTCTACAATGTGGTTGCAATAAACTTGAAACACCTCATTTGGATTTGTCTACTTGCTAAGAAGGCTTGGTTCTAGGTAGAAGTTGTGTCAACACTTTTAAGTCATCCTCCCTATCTTGGCGACCAGCCTTACTAGGAGAACACCTTCCCTAGGTCGTGGAATTTTGGGCTACTTGGATACTTTCCAGAGTTGAAGCGCTCTTTTGGATTAGGAAATAGTGCAATCATTCCTTGTATAATGTTGATGTGGTGTCTCACTGGTTCCCTTAGTATGATGTTGCATTGATAAGTGCTAACTTGATTATGCAAATTGATGTACAATCATGTAAAGTGTAGCTAGAGGTGGAGCATATCCAACTTTATTGGATTATTGGAAAGGAGCCCCATTCACCCAAAAAAGGGTGCTTTTGGACCCACTTAACATGTAACCTTTTGGACTATTCATTCTAGCAAGCCCAATGGGCCCTCTTTCTCAGACAAGATGAGTGAAATAATGATTTGCTTGTCTGGTTGGCTTCACATGCAGTCATCTTTGGCATAAGGCAAGGCAACAAGTTCGAAAGCACACAAGCATTCGAACACATAGACCCCTGGGGATGGACAAGCAATTCCCTACATTGGCACAAGCAACTTCAAAAGGTCCCAAGCCCCCTGAGCCTCCAACTGTTGGGTGGGACCCTATTGAGACCAATAGTGTTGATCCTTCAACTGTAGGGTCAAAAAAGACCTCGAATAACCATGATTAGAGTCGTCCTGTAGCCGACATGGTCACTTATTTAGGATGTTTATGGTCGGGGCAAAAGCCCTTGTGATTTGACTTTGGCACTTTGTTGGGGTGTTTTGGCATAAGCCAGACACTTCTTTTTGCACTTGCTCATGACAATGACTCTAGGACACATGTTTTGGCACGTGCCAACCATGCCTTTTGTGTTTTTCTTTTGATTTTGCATATGGAGGTTGCATGGACACCCACTTTCATTTTATAGTTAAGGTTGTATATATTGCCTTATCCATAAATTTTAAAGGATAAGCTTTATTTTTTTTAAATGTTTGATGAGTTAATCTCCATTGCATGTTAGAATTGTAATGGTAGTGTGTTATGATCTTCTTTAAGCATGTTATATAATGTGCTTGCATCCCAAAACTTCCTTATTCTCACTTGGAGCCATGCGAGTCCCGAGCAAGAGCTACATTCTATCACAAGCTATCATTGGACTTCAACTTGTAAACAAGGAATTCATCGTTTCGACAATGTCAAGGAACTTAGTGGTGTAGCATGTATTAACCACGATTCCCTTCCAAACAACATTTTAGTGGAAGCCTCCAACATGCATGGAAAATTCTATGAATTTGAGTTCATGGAATTCCCTCTTTGATTCGAGACACTTTGATTAAGGTTCGTTACTTCCCTCCAACTTCCTCAAACTTCACACTCAACATTAACTTTAATGGGGAACCCCTACTCAACTTTTACTTGCACAATTCTCACTACTCCACATGAAGCAATATAATCATTGTTAAAATATTTAGACATTTAGGAGTTAGTTAAGATCAACTTGGTCTAACGTGTCTTCAAGTAAATTGTGTTTCATTAGTATGTGTCTGTACTTCTGGAATCCAACGATCACAATATGTTCTAAACATAAAGTGATTAGAAGGTTCATCTTCTTTGGCTATATTGATTTGTGGCTTAGCAGCCGATTGGCCGATGATCTGTATTTAAAGAGCATAAAGGTTGATGATCAATTGTGAGAAACTTATATGTGAAATATTTTCCTTTCACATTATTATTTGCCTCAAGTGGCCAGGTTTCTTAGGCCCATGGACTATTTCCCTCTCTAATGGTTTTATCCACGTAATATATTGGCGTGTTGATCTTTGATTTGTCTGTGTGAGCAATTACTTAAAGTGTTCAACCTATGTGGAAATACCCTATTTCATTGAGCAATCCTCGTGGGGGGTTTCAACGTTTGCACCAAGTATTCACACATATTGATTCATTATAGATACAAGCATGCCCTTTGGATTCTAAAGATCAACCCAAAGACAATGTATCTCCATATGGCTCCACATGATGGTTTGGGGCCCACAGCAATATACAAGTGACACCTTTTAAATTGGGCAAATCTAATGACTTGCTGCTTCTTCAACTTGGTGAATCTCACAACTCACTGCTCCTAAATGGTCTCTTGTGCTTTCTCAACTCTGGAAGCAACAAGTTTCCCATGTTTCCCTTGTAGCAATGGTGTTGGTGTGGTGGATTATGTCCTAGACAACCAAGAGTTGCCCCCTCACATATGACACCTTTCAATCTCCCCAACACCTTTATGATATCCTACGAAAACTTCAATCCACATCGCTTCTTCCCCCTCTTGTCATATATTTTGAATTTTCTCATAGAAACGTCGAGAGTGTTACACCTTAGAGAGTCTAAAGTGTTCCTTCCAAATGTACTAGAGTGAGGAGTTTCTTTTTTTTATAAAGGCCAAGTTTTGGGGCTATATTATGCAGAATGTTGATTTTGGGGCTAAATACCCCTGGTCAGGTCATTGCAGGTCCCCTTGGTTTCCACCTCAAGGAGAAGGTGCTAGCCTTGTGGCTATGCTAACTACCCTCTGGTAGGTGTCCAATGCCCTTGAAAAAAATCATTGGGACACATGGCCACACTCATATTTTTACTTTGTAGAGGTGATGCATGTGTAAGGGTTGCCATACTCGTCTTAGCACACCTCATTTTTCCCACTTGAACCTATTGTTTTAATATAAAACCCCTCTTGCTAGTCTCCAGACCTATAAACGTCATTCCTTAAACAAGAAGCCTATATTATTAATAAAGGAAAGCGTTGAGGGAAAAGCATATGTTGGAGTTACTTGGGGCATGGCATCCTCCTTTTGGCTCAACTTGAACTTGGTGGAGCCTAATTGCACATTTTTATTGTTATTTTATGTCATTATATGGTTTAGTCACCAATTTGTGAGTACACTAACATAAAATTTTGTAATTTATTATTAACTTTGTAGGCTTGAATTTGTAAAAGGTTGAGGGTTGTCTCATATAAATAAGACAACCTCACCTCATTTGAAAAACATGGGCAAGAGTTCAAATATTAAATCTTTTCCTTTTATCTTGGTTTGTTGGAGTACTTGAGCTATGCGCACCTCTCATGGGATGTCTATTTTGCTTGAAGGATGAATGGAATGTCTTCTAGGGTTTGATTTAGCACATGACAAGTTGATGCTAAGACTAGTTGTAATAACTCATGCTGAAGGGTGACCTAAGGCGCACTTTCTTGCTCATTCTTGATTAATGTTGGTAAGTTTCTCTCCTAACCCTAGTTTAACGTTGCTCTTGAAGTGCTTTGGACTGGGTTGGGGTTTCTTTGCTAATGTTAAGTCAACTTGCTTAAGGAGACCATCCTACAAAGGAGCTCCTCATTGTTTAATCGAGCCTTGGACTTCTCTAATTGCCCTAATTCGAATTTTGCTACCTAACCCTAGAGGTTGCTAGTTTAGCCCTAGTTGCAAGTATTGAATAGCCATCTTAAAAGGAGGGACATTAGCTTCAATCTCTCATAGCCCTAGGATTTGAGACAAGAATCTAATACCCTATACTTCAATCCTCTTTTTATCAATTTTACATGCTTTGCTCTTATTTTATGCAAAAAATACAAAAAAAATGCTACTAGAAAAAACCCTAAAAATCTAACAAATTCCAAAAATCCAAAAATTTATGTGGTCTTGTATTTCTAATCCACCCTACAAATTCGCCCTAGGGTTTTCTTCATGTTAAAGATAGTGCAGCTGCAAGACCCATTCTCAAGGAGGATGGTACCCTCGTCAGTTAACTAGGGCAGAGTAAGACCCTTGAAGGTATCCTAGGGCCCCCAGTAGTCTCCTGGGGTTCTTGGTCTGGGACCAAGCAGCTTGATGCCATGGAAAAGTCCCTAACATATGGTTAGGGCCCATATATGTCTCTAGGGTATTCTGGTCTGGGACCAGACAGTTTCTTGGACACGATGTCCAAGTATAACCTGTAGGTTGAGACAGAGACTTCTTGGTCTGGGGCCAGGCAAATTCTTGGTCTGGGACCAAGCAGTTCCTGCAGCTACATTCCTGGTCAGTTAACTAGGTGGATCTTGGTCACGTTGACCAAGATGATTGTGTGATGTCCTCTCTCCTAATTGGTTATTTCTAGGTTGTTTCTCAAGGGACTAGCCACCCCTTGATGATGTCACTAGCACCTAACACCTAGGAGCAATAATGAGGACCAGAGGATCACATCATCTAGTTTGGATTTTCTCCTTATACAATGATGATAAAGATGCATGGAACACACATGACAATATACCTTGAGAAGAAAAGATTAAAGTCCTCGGTACACCTTGGTCCTGTTGATCCTGTAGGTAAAAGAGAGGTTGTTTGTCCACCTTTATGGTACACCTTGGTCCTGTTGGTCCTATAGGTGAAAGAGAGGTTGTTTGTCCACCTTTATGGTACACCTTGGTCTTGTGGGTATGAGGGTTGTCTTACCTTCTTATTATGACCCCTTTGGTTGACTTATGGTCCTTTATCTTTTAATTGGTCCTAGCGCCCTTATTATGTGTACCTTTGGTATGGTAACTTTTATTTTATTGTTTTATTGTTATGTGACCATATGACCTATTCTAAGTCAACCTAATCTGACTTTTATTTTATTGTTTCATTGTTATGACCTTTAGTACCATAACCTAAGTCAACCTAATCTTATTTTTATTTTTATTGGTAACTATCCTAAAACCTAGGGGTTACCTAAGAGACCTTTCTAGAAGGCTTGACAAGAGAGAATTCAAGGGATTGTTCTAGGGTTTACTACTGCTAGGTTGGCTTGACGTCTAGGGTTTTGTTGTGGGCCTCAGCTGCTGCCATCTCTTCCACAACCTGCTAAAGTTGTCGCTTCCTTGCTCTAGTTGTTGTTGTTGTTTATGTTGGGTTGTGACCTTGATAGAGCCCCTTAGGGCTGAGTCGTAATTGTTGGAGTCTTTCATACTGGATCTTGGTCGTGTTAATGTTTCCTGAGTTGATCTGTGATCTCATTATGTTGAACCATGAC
The DNA here is from genome assembly GCA_001517045.1 of Pseudotsuga menziesii. Lineage (NCBI taxonomy): Eukaryota > Viridiplantae > Streptophyta > Pinopsida > Pinales > Pinaceae > Pseudotsuga > Pseudotsuga menziesii. The sequence goes on along the minus strand of LPNX010321381.1, from coordinate 164,526 downwards.
TGTTGTTGACTTCCTTGAGCAAGGTCGTGACTTGTTGGAAGCCCCTAGGGCTAAACCGTGACAGTAGCTACCCTCTTCTAGCAGACAGTGACTGCTATTGTGATCTGTTTAGCAAGCCGTGACTTTTCTTGTGGATTAATATTTTGGGCATCACTCTTGTGGGGCTATTAAACCGTATTTGAGATCTCTCCTTGCTGGCCATGAATGTGCTTACCCTCTTCTAGCAGACCATGATTGTTTTGGGTTTCCTTTTGGGTTGATCTGTGACTGATTTGTCCCTCCTAGCAGATCTATGACTGTAATAATCTTCTCCTAGCAGGTCGTGTGTGTGTTGAAGCTCCTATAGGATGGCCATGGACTATATAAGCCCCATAGGCTGGCCATGGACTATATAAGCCCTTTAGGGTTGGGTTGTGGACTATGGTGGCTATTCCTAACTAGGTCATGGGTTGCTCTTAGACTGTTAGCTTAGCACCGCTAAACCTAAGTAGGATGTGATTGTGTAACCTACTGACTCTGTAAGACACATCCTAAGTGGGCTGTGACTATGTTTTGACCTCACCTCTCTAGCCATGACTTGTTTGCAACCCACCTTCAACTGAGTTGTCGTTGTGTTAAGTTTTGCATGACAAGGGTCTTCATACTTGGTGACTGAGGTATCTTGCTTACTACGGTATGTTTCTAACCTTAACCTTCAACACTCTAACTCTCTCTCTCTCTCAAGGTATGTTAATTGGTCCTATAGTAACTTGTCCTTTCAGTGACAAGTTCTAAACCTAAAAGTATCTGAGTATAATACTGATCCAAACTGTTCTAGACTAGCATTATTCTTTGTTAACTGGTACTACTAATAATGCTTTATTTCCTGTACATTGCTAATGATGTTTTCATTAGTTATAATATTGTTACTATTCATGGTAATTGGTAAATAATCTCAAGGACCAACTCTAACACAGTGATCATTGGAGTGTTAAAGTTGAAAGAGATGAAAAATTATGTTTTGAAGTATTACAGCAGTATAAAAGTATAAAAGTTTTATGCATCAAAGTATAAAAGTTCAATTTGCTTACATCAAACCCTAACCTAACCAAAACTTTAACACTTCATAAACCCTAGAGGGCATTTTCCTTTGATCAAGTGCATTGGGGTGCGTGAAATTGCTTAAGATTAATAATTACTTGTTGTTTGGTATTCCTGGTTCACCCAACAAGTGTGCCCTAGTGTGGAGATCTTCTAACCCTAGGGAATGCACCTTTTGAACACTTGCCTTGGGAAACATGAATTGTCCTAGGATTTGTGATAATTCCTCAAGAATTGTGATAAAGTGAATAACTCCATATTATATGATTCTTGTGTCTTGTTAGCATTGTTTGACTCTGATAAGGCACTAATCATAGCCAAGAAGGCTTGGTGGAAGGAATTTGTGGTTTGTGGTTTGTTGGTTGTTGCAGGTATCTTTCATCCATTAAGGTCTCCCCCTGGGTTCTAGAGTTACCCTAAGTGTTGAGAGGTTAGACTGTGGTGACATTGGGGTTAACCCCTCCTAAGCTTACATTCACTAGCACTAGGTCTACATAGCCTTGCTTTGCAAAGGGGTGCTAGTTCAAGCGGTAATAGAGAATAATAGGGATTGTGAGCACTAATCACTTTGCGAACAAGACCTTTTGCCAAGTTCCTCAAGTATGTTATTCACTATCTCAACTTCCACATTGTTGATTTATTTAATCATGTTGTTTTTTAGGTTAACCTCAATCATGGTCTCCCCATATCATCCACTTGAAAGTCAAATTTTGAGCTAGCTAAGATCCAAACAATTATTGGACGGTTCTAATTGAACACACCTTTGTCAAGCTTTATGTTGTAGCCATTTATTTATGGCTATTATATGAGCTTAAGTGGGGGTGCCTCAAGGCCAAGGGTAGAATTTCACCAAGAGTATGAAACCATTGATCATATCTTCACGCTATGTTCCATTATTGAGGCCCATCATCATCACTATTCAAGAATCAAAAGTCTTCAACTATTTTGTGGACTTTCAAATATCATTTGACACAGTCTTGAGAGAGGCCTTCTTCCATAGGTTGGCTGACATTAGGATCTTGGAGCCATTTTTGGTTGCCATCATGAAACAGTACAAGTCATTTCTCGGTCATCTCTACACTGCCCATGGCCTCCCAGACTTCATCAGGAGTACTATGGGGGTCAAACAAAGGTGCCCTACCTCATATACTCTCTTTGGGATCCTCATTAATGACCAAGAATCCTTTCTCAAGGAACACATACAAGATATGAATGGTTTTGTTTAAAAACACATCTTTGATCTCCCTGCTTCTAGTTTCCTGTGACATGATCATCTTGGCCTCTTTGCTTAAGGGGCTACAAACACAGATTGATGCCATACATCTATGACTTTCAACGATGGACGATATATATATATATATATAAGACTAAGGTGATCTTCAACACGTCAAAGCATGCTCTCTTCGACTACCACTTCCACTTCTAAGGGGATCAGATCGCGATCACCATACCCTATACATACTTGCAAATTCAGTTCTCAAGGCTTCAATTTAGTTTGGAACATGCTTTCTAACCTCAACTTAAAAATGGAAATGGCTTTATTGCCCTACTTGAGACTCAAGAAACATTGATTTTCAAAGTCACTTCCAAGATACCATGTCCAAGATGCACCTCAAGTGGCCATCTCTCCTCATCGCCTCCCCCCTTCTAGGACTCTTTCGATGTTCTAAATCTCCTACCCTCTAAACATGACCTGAACCAGGGGATTAAATAAGACTTCTACAAGTGATATACCCCATCCACTACTTAGATCACACCCCTTGAGTATCTTATCCCCAAGAAGGCTTTTTATTCCAAGAACTTCATGATATTGAGAGACAACCTTATTATCAAACTTAAATATACACACAACCACTGGATGAACAACCTTAGGACTCCCCTTGGACAATTTTGACACTTGAGTAAGCTCTCGTTAACTTTGAGTTGAGGTTGATCACCACACTCCATGCCCTAATAGGACTTATCGACTATGCCACTTGCAAGAGACCAAGTCAAAAGAGCATCTCATCTTCAAATGTCCTATCAATATGTGACTAAAAATAAGTTTTACTACCTTTACCGAGGACTGGCTTCCTCTCCACAATCTTCCACTATCCAAACTAGGAGATGCCTAGCTCTTTTCATAAGGGATAATTTCAAACATAGGTCAAGAGGACCGCCTCTTTCTTCCCTATTGTCTAGTTCTAACTCACTCTAACATCCTTTATACTTGTCATTGATTTGTTTCTTCAATTATTTTGTACTTCTAGTTATGTACCTCGCTTTTTTTGCTTTTGATAAGAGTAGCAATAGGAGATGCTTTTTAACTCCCACTATGTACTTTCACACTCCTGCTATGTGCTTATGTACTTACACTAAATGTACTTTTGGGTCCCATTAACCTACTTAAAGTGGCCATTCATTGGACCTTAATGAAATTATCTCATCTTAAAAAACAAGAATTCTCCTACAATCTATGCACAAAATATCGTAATCCCCAAGACAATTATACTAGCAAGCTTAAGAAAGGTTTAACAACATATAGATGCCTACTCTTTTAAGGCTAATATGCAACGACTAATCAATACATGTAAAAATACAAAATAAACAATAAAACCCTCTTTGTAGGGAACATCATCATTCTACCACATTTGCAAGTCTTGAAGGGAAGACATATTGTTTTCCTAAACTAAAAAGCTTGAGATATTAAATATCCTACAGAATGACAATCAACTACAGTGTGAGAACAAGACTTTTTTTGAAAAGCATCTTGGAGGCACTCCCCATCTATCTAAATCGTTGATTTATTATTCAAAAGAGAGAGAAACAGATACGGTTGTTACAAATTTATAACTCCTCTTCCCATTGCCTTTCTTAATTACAACTTACCAATCACGATCCATTTACTAACAAACTTCTAACTAAGCAAATTAACTGTAAACTTTCCCTTCAAAACAAACTGAGGGGTATATATATTCAAGCTAACCTGAAAGGAAAGTATATCCACATTCAACTTCTCTTCACATGATTCAGAGAATCAATTTTCTCTATGACAATTAGGTTGTGAATTTTCTTCACATGACCACTAGATGACTTCTGAAACCACATCACAAAGGCCATCAAACAACAATCTTTCCTTCATTTAGGCAAAAGAAAAGGCGTGCCTGTTATCATTATGTAACTGGAATCACTGAACGCAAAAATAAATAAATATAGACATAAGATTAAAATCGTGCTATACTCACATCTAACCTTTACATGCTGTAATTGATCAAATATATAGTCTTGGCACCTATGCATTTAAAGTCGTGCAAAGTCTATGGTCCTCAACTCGCAAAGTAAACATTCTGCCATCTGTCCTCAAAATGACACGTAACGAAGAGCAACAAATGGAATGGAAAGCGAATTTTGTACTCCTTACTTTTAAACTAAAATAGAATAACACTTAAACAACCTTAAGAAAGTTTTCAACTCTGCACCGTTTTCATGAACCTCGTATGAACGTTCTAATCTAATGAGCAAAAATTCGTGCTTTGCTCACATCTAGCCTTTTGCATGTAGTTGATCAAATATGTATAGATTTGGCGCCTATGCATTTTAAAGATCGTGCAAAGTCTATGGTCCTCAACTCCCGTAGTAAAGATTCGGCTATCTGTCCTCAAAATGACACGTAACGAAGGGCAACAAATGGAAAGGGGAAGCCAATTTCGCCCTCCTTACTTTTAAACTAAAATAGAATAACACTTAAACAACCTTAAAAAATTATCCAAATCTACACCGTTTTCATGAAACTTGCATGAACGTTCTAATCTAATGAGCTAAAGATAGATTACAGCTAATACAAACCGCAACTGCCTTCCTAACTTAATGAGGAAAAGAATTGATTCTGGTTAACAGAAACTACAACGGTAGAAAACTTTGCATGTGGCATGGAAACATGACTATTTGTTGGACTTTGATGCAGATATGATCTGACTGCACGTCGTTTGAACAACTGACAATTGGTATCCTTGAACCAGATGGCGCTGATTTCAGTATTCACTGCTTCGATTACAAAAATTGCAAGTCCTGAACATAATTACATAGGAAAAGCTAATCTAAGATTTTTTTTCTAGATTTATAGGTCTGCATATTTTGAAAGAGAAAATTTACAGTATCAAAACGAATGTTGTCCTGCAGAGTCTTTGCAATTTCCGGCATGGTGGAAAAAGCAGTGACACTTCATTTAATTATCAGAGATTGCAGCTGTGAGTAATACCCTGACTATAAAGAAATTAAGAACTGGCCATGAGTTGTTTGAACTTAAACTGGATAGCATTGACATGATGAAAAAAAATGCATTAGAAGGAACAAAAAGCGAAACACCATGAATTATAAAGTAGGTTACCGATCCTTCTTGGGAAGAAGCAGCAACGACGACCCTGTCCTTCGCCAGAAAACCACAGGATCTACCAACTCGTTTGCAACGAGGAATGCCAACTCCTCTACCGAGCCCTGATTGACAATAAACCCAGACACCCTTAAACCCTAAAACCCTCCTCGACTGCAAACAACGGACCTGTGCTCCCTTTGAAGGGCTCCTTCCCAAATACAAAGGCGAAGCCAGAGACAATGATGCATTCTTCGCACCAACATCGCCACTTGAAATGCAAGACAGCGCCATCTGTTCCATATCAAGCACAGGCAGTATCGACACGGTTTCAAACCGTCTTTTTCTCGGGTGCCTTAAGAAGTAAACCCAAATACAGCAAAAAAGCCTGCGAATTACCAAAAACTGAAAGAGAAGGGATGAATTTGAATCGAAGGGAATTGAAACTACGACGAATATATTACTTGGAAGGTAGGATTTGCACGGGAAATAGAGATGAATACAGAAGTAGTAGAAGGTGGGAAGTGTAAATTTTCTCAGAGCGGCTTCCTTCCAGATATTTGTTGACAACTTTGATTAATGCCTAAAACCCTCCTTTCTCTACTCGCACACACATTCTTTGCTTTGACGTCTCATCGTTTATATTCTATTCGGAATGGGCCAAATTTTATGATTAAAACTGGCTGTTCAGCCGTAAGTCCGATTTAACTTCCAATAAGCTTAAGCTATGTATAGAAGTTATTTGATTGAAAATTCAGGCATAAGAATTTCGCAATGTAAAATTATATTTATTCCATTCGTTTAAAAAACCTTAAACATGTAGTTGTGGGATTTGGTGAAGTAAACATGTAGTTGTGGGAATTGTTGAAGTGAATGGAGGAGGAGGGGGTTGTATTGTGCATAACTTCGAGTTGTATGTATCTTAAATTAGCATGGATTTATTTTAAATTAGAGTTTATGAAGGATTTAATTTTTAATGTTTTTTTATATGTTTTTTTTTTTTTATGAGCGGATATTAAATGTAACATGACAACATCTCTCCATACTAGATTAAGAGTACCAATATCTCTTTCATAGTGGCTGAGAGCACCTCACTACTTTCAATACAAAAATTTAAAAATATATACCATCATAGATCCAAACCAGCATAAATCCATCTTAAACCTAAATCAAGCACCGAGAGGAATCCAATTTCTTGAGAAGTAAATATTCGTTATCTTAATTTTTTACATATCCAAAAAAAATTACACCTTATGAATAAACATGATTAAATTAGCATAATATATATGTAAATTTTTTTAATTAAAACATGTCACCTTACATAACATCTCCCCTATAATCAACATCTGGTACAATGTGGTTGAGCTAGGGTTTGCTTCGGCCGTCAGTTTGCTCGCGTCGGCTGCTCACTAGGGCTCCTCGGCTTCTGGCTCTACGGCCATGGATCCCCCCTGACCCCAAGTTGCCTCTCAAGCGCCGTCCTCATCCAGTATCCCTTCTTCCTCTCACTTTGTAAAGCGTTCAGAAATTTCGGAGGTTAAGCTATCCTCAGCCGCATCCAAACGAAAAGCAGTTACTTTGTCAAAGAAGGGTCTGATAGGTTTGTTCACAGGTCTCTGGCCTTCTCCCATATCTGTGGAAGTTTGGTTTAGCAAGAACTGGAGATCTCTCATTCAAGGGGAAGTGCAACAAATCTTTTGTGGAAAAGGGTATTTCGCCTTCATCTTTGAGAATAGGGAAGATCGAGACCTTATTTTCAAAAATGGACCATATTTCATGGGCCCAAGAGGTATGTACCTCAACAAATGGGATCTATCTTTTGACCCTGAAAAAGATATTCCCAAGGTTGTTCTGGTCTAGGTAAAACTCCCCCACCTACCTCTCCACTGCTGGAACGACGAGGACTTTCGATCAATAGGAAACACTCTGGGAAAATACATCGATAAATTGGAGCCTAAAGCCCCCATGTTCTCCTGTGCAAGAATCTGTGTTGAGGTTGATTTGGAGAAAGGGCTCCCGGAAGCCATCAACCTGTCCATCCATGGATGGAATCATCTTCAGACGGTTGATTACAAGCAAATCCCTTTTAAATGCAAGTACTGTCATGAATACGGGAATTTCGCTAAGTCTTGCCCCAAAAAACCAGAGAAAACCAGCACTCGCAAGGACCCGAAAGAAGGTTGGAACGTAGCAAACAGAAGAAAGGGTGCTAAAACAGCATCAGCGCAGCCTCACTCCCCTGCGGCAAAGAAGGCAGCCGGAAACAAGTTTCAAGTGTTGGCAAATGAAGAAATGGAAGCTAAGGTACATGTTGAAGAAGAAGTATAGATTGACCCGCAGGAGAAAGAAACCCCAAAAGATGCACCCTCTCTAAAGCAAAATGAATCACTGGTCCAAGATATTCCCGTTCAATCTCATCTAGAAGCAAGACCTGAATCCTCTACAAATACTGGAGGCTCTTTCACTCAATCCAAGGCAAAAGCAAACACGGAGGAAACCTTTGAAAATTCCAATGAATATCAAGAACCCCAATCCAAAAGAGGAAGGAAATCCAACAAGACAATTAGAGAGCAGGAAGCTGCAAAAGACAGAGCGGCAGGTTTACAGTCAAATGTAGACTTCTTGGTTGAGAACTCTCGGGCCAACAAATATCTTCTCAGCGTCAAAGAAGAGAAAAAGGAAAGGGAAAGGGCGCTCCATCAACATAAGAAATAATGAAACCGGTGTCCTAGAATTGTTGAGGGATAGGAGGTGCTCATAAAATAGAAGTTATCAAAAGAATAAAATCAATGGAAGACAACTCCATCCTCCTCATCCAGGAGACTAAAAAGATTGTTGAAGACAACCTTTATACTATGAAAAAAAATTGGGAAAAAGGTGAAGGAAAAGCCATTAGCGCTAATGGTGCCTCATGAAGTCTGCTTACTTGGTGGGATGATGAAAAATTCAAAATGCGTTCAGCAATTGAAAATAAGAACTGGCTCTTTGTAGAACTTGAAAACAAGGAAAACAAGGAAGTTCTTTCGGTCAGGAACATTTATGGACCCACTGTTCAGGCTCAGAAAGAGGCCTTCTGGAACTCCTTGGAAGACCAATGTGAAGGGAAAAAGCACACTCTGTGTTTCTTAGCTGGAGATTTCAATGTCACCATCTCGGTTGAAGAGCGCTAAGGGGGATCTAAAATAAGAGACCCTTTTGGAGAAAGACTGGAAGATTTGGCCTCGCTATGGGGCTTTACTGATATCAAACCAAAAAATGGAAATTTCACTTGGAACAACAAAAGGCTTGGACCGAGACACATAGATGTTGGACCCATAAATGGCCCTTTTTTACCATCCTTATTCACTCCTGTTTGCCCTATCCTATCCCATTGAGCATGCCAAATAAATGTTTTACCCTCACTCTACTCTTCAATCCACCAAGGTATGAATGGTTATTGTCTTATTTTATTAATACTTATGATTGTGGTAATTAAAGCTTTATATCTCTCAATATGCTAACATATGATGGTTTATAAAGGTATTTTGAGGTATATAGACTACAGGAAGATCTAGCTGAACATGCTACGAAAAGGATGGGCATTCATCGCTCAAGCCGATCACCATCCATCTTACCATTTCCCAAGGAATGCGGTCCCAGTGTATTATCCTGGGCAAAGTTGTACAAAGATAGCTGCAACAGAATGCGTCAGATTTGGAGGTCAACATTGCATTGTTGATCGTGTATAGCTGTGATCTGAAGATATCATTACTCCTGGGTCGATTAACAGTTTCCCTATATTGCTTATCTTTCATCCTGCCACGTTTGTAACAGTTGTTGTAATTTAGGGTGCGTGAAAATCAGAGATCTTCATGGCTACCCAATAATAGGGATATGATGTTTTGATTTATGTTGTATAAATATGGAGAACCGTTCTGAGCCAGGGGTTGAACCCGTAGCCAATTCATTGTATTAGCTATGCCCGAGAGTTGTGTAATCAATCTGCCTTTTTAATACAAAGAGTTACTTCAGATCTAAGGGTTTTTAACGTGTGTTCATCCAGCATCTCTGTGTGAAGGCTGGGCCCGCCTTCCCACAGGGATTACTGAGTTAATTGTGACTGTATCTTTTAGAAGGTAAACTAGATTAAGTGGATTCTTGGGATGAGCATAGCTGAACAAAGAATAGGATTGTTCATTTGCAGCAATTAAGTGTTTAAGCATATATTGTGCATGTTATCCTTGAAATACAAGACTTCCCTGGGTTGACAATAAATATTGCACACTCTGTATGTTAGCTATAATTCACTTGCATATTGGGTGCCCAACATTTTGGCGTTGTTGTCGGGGAAGGATAAAAATTAAACACTATCATTAGTTGCATCCTATAATTGTTTCTATGCAATCTCTTTTAACTTTTCGTTGGAATGATTTGGGTTATATGAATACAAGAAGGGTAAAGCGTGATCATCTTCCAACTCCCAAAACCCCACAAAATACTAACAGTGCAGGTGGTCAAGGTCGTGGTCGAGGTCCACAATTGGGCAGAAGAACATTCATTGACGACCTTGTTCACAGAACTGATTCTTCTACCAGGGCTTGCTATCAGGAAACACCTATCAAAAGAAGCCCTGTCGATCTTGGGGTGCCAGCGTCAGGATCCACAGTGGAGAACACACAAGCAACCGCAACATCCTCAAATACCCCTATAGAGGAGGACAAGGTTGGTACAGCAGGATATGTTGATCGAAGTCCAATCTATCACATTTACGGAAAGGTTGTAACTGAAGAGGAGTGGACACAGTTCCATCAGAAAATTGTTGATCAGTGAAAGAACGAAGAGAAGAACGAAGAGAAGAGCGAAGAGAAGAACGAAGAGAAGAGTGAAGAGTAGAACGAAGAGGAGAAAATAAAAGAAGGAATGAGTAACATACACGAATCTAACAAGGAAGAGGTGATGGGAGAAAACAATCATCTTGAAGATCATTCCCTGCCTGAAGGAACGGTGGCTACACTTCAGTTCCCAATTCAACAGTCGGAAGGGACAACCCCTATGAAAAATATATTGCCATCGGTGTTGCCTTGCTTTCATGGGAAAGCAACAGAGGCTCCAGATGAATTTCTTTTCGAGTTTGATATCCTATGTCGCAGCTATGACTACATCACCGATGCACAAAAGCTAAAGCTCTTCCCTGCCACTCTGAAGGACAATGCATTACGTTGGTTCATGAGCCTAGGAAGTGGAACCGTTACTAATTGGGACAGGATGAAACAGGTGTTCCTGGAGAAATATCAGGAATATTACAACACCAAGGACAAGAGAGAAGAATTGTTTAAAATGGTGCAGAAGGAGGACGAAAGTCTGGAAGATTTTGTAGAGAGGCTTTTATACAATGTGCAAAGATCTGGATAGACGAACATGGGGTTAGATGTGCTCAAGATAATCCTGCTTCGCGGGATTAGGGATGACTGCCTAGATATGTTAAACCTATTAGGAAAGGGGGATATCTCCAAGGAGTCTTTCGAGAAGATTGTGGAATTATGTAAAAGATACTCCAGGGGATCTTCCAGGAATAACAGGTGGGACAAACAGGATAAGATAGAACGCGATGTCTTCGACAAAACTCAGAAGTCATCCAATGGAGGAGCCACCCGTGTAGAGATAGGAAACCTCCTTGAAAATTTCAAAACAGAAACGATGAGCTTTATCTCCTTGGAAATTGACGTCCTGAGGGCAAAGCAAAACAAGCAGTAGAGGATCTCACACTAGGTGTGTTCTGCCCTCGATGTAGAAAGAACCACCCTCTGAAGGAGTGCCCGCTCGACAAGGTAGAAGTGTGTCAATTGTGCGATCTGAACCATGACACAAAAGAATTCCCGTCACTTCCCCAAGTGAAGGTTGTTCTGCACGCATCAACTCCAAAGGTCGAATCGGCCTACTTCATTGCACCAAAGAGGCCCTGGCAACCACGAAATCAAGGTATGACTCCAGACTCGTTTCCATTTTTGAATAACATGAATAATTGGAATAATGTGCATAACATGAAATACACAATTCCCTTCATCTTATTCTCAATGGAACCCCTCTCAACCTTCCATGCAAAATTATAACTCCTGGAATCCCTGGGTTCAGCCACCACACCAACCAACTTCTTGGTCTCCTGGATGGAGGAATTTCCATCTAGGGAACCAGTTTCCTCCACAACCTCCACATCAATAGCAACCATACCCTCCTCAATATCCTCATCAGTAGTCGCAGCTGCAGTTGCAGAACAATGTTGCCCCTAATATACCGATACGACCTCAGCTACCTACTCAACCTAATCCTAACCCAAACAATAAAACAGTCCATCAATTTGAGACTATCAACATGCCTGCCTACTCCCTTTTTCCTGTTCCTTGTAACGATATTCGCTTACGATCAGGAAAAATAGTAGAGCCTGCAATCATTGAAGATGTTCCATCCCTTGTACATGAAGAAGGGGTGAATCCACGACATCTATCTAATACGAACCCCATCATTGAAGATGTTGAGCATCCCACTAATGGGTCGACTGAAATACAGCATGATATATCTAGCGATACACAGCCTACCCAGCTGATTAGGCAACCACCGTATCTCGAGAGATTAATGCTACCAAGGGTAGGGGGACAACCTGAGTTTAACCTCTTAGGAGAGTTAAAGAATCTTTATGTTAAAATTCCCCTCCTTCAAGCTCTTCAAGATGTGCCTATCTATGCTAGAACTGTTCGGGATCTGTGCATAAAGAAACCAGGAAGGAAACCCAGAGATCCTCCCACTGTTCATGTCATAGGGAAATTATCTGCATTGATAATGGGAAAAACCCTTTTGGCTAAATATGACGATCTTGGGAATCCCACTGTTACTGTGCAGATTGGGCATAAAATAATTCTTTTTCCTGAACTAGAAAGCCTAGAATTATCATAACTTCTTTTTCAATGAAGATGAAAAAAAAAGAAAAAAATGAATCACAGATACCCAACGTACTGGTAGATTTAGGAGCGGTGATTAATGTCATGACAATTGAAACTGTAAGAAAACTTGGGTTCATTGATCTTAGGCCAACTCCCACCATTTTAGAATTGGCAAATAGATCCACCATTAAACCTGAAGGAATTTTGGATGATCTTGTCATCTCAGTTGATTATTGGGAGTACCCTGCTAACTTCTTGGTTTTACAACCTAAGTCGCAACTAGGAGGACACCCACTGATCCTAGGAAGGCCTTGGTTAGCCATAACTGATGCTTGCATCAGCTGTCGATCTGGGTCTATGACCATATCAGATGGCATTGAGACAAAGAACCTCACTCTCTACCCTCCAGCTCGGTCGAGCCTAGAAGCTGAAACTTCTTTATGGATGGAGCCAGAGGAAGAAGAGGGCGTTCAACCATTATTAACTATAGGGAAGGCCTTAAGTTTTAAAGATGAAACTGAAGATGATGCCATTAATAATTTCATCAGTGAACCCACCTCAGTCAATAAAGAAGTTTATCAAATCCTGAACATTACTCTGGGTAAGGAAGAACAAGAAAATCTCACAAAAGAAGCACTAGTTGGTGACACACACATAATCCCAGTATTGAAAAATTCGAAAAGTATCCCCATCGAGGTAGAGTCTGGAAGAACCCTGAATATTAACCCCAGCCTCTCCTTAGATGAACAGAAGCGCCTGATCAGTCTCTTGAAAGAACACAAGGGGGCATTTGCCTGGGAGCATACAGACATGAGGGGTATTCCCTCTAACCTGTGCACCCATCATATTTATATTAAAAGTGACTCTCAGCCTGTGTGCCAGCCTCAACGACGAATGAACCCCAATCTTAGGGACATAGTGAAGGAGGAAATTCAGAAACTCTTGGAAGTAGGATTTATATATCCTATTTTAGACAGCGAGTGGGTCTCCCTGCTCATAATTGTACGTAAGAAAAATGGTAAATGGAGAGTCTGTGTCGACTATAGGGAGCTGAACAAAGCCACACAAAAAGACCATTTTCCCTTGCCCTTTATCAATCAAGTACTCGACACCTTATCAGGGAAGAAGTTCTTTTCCTTCCTGGATGGGTTTAGCGGGTACAATCAGATTCAAATTGCTCCTGAAGAGCAAGATAAAACTACCTTCACCTGTCCTTGGGGAACATTTACTTACAGAGTGATTCCCTTTAGTTTATGTAATGCACCAGCAACATTTGAAAGAGCTGTAATCGGTATATTTTCATAATTAGTTAATGACAGTATGGAAATTTTTATGGATGATTTCACTCCTTATGGCAAAGATTTTGAAGAAGCACTGGAAAATTTGAAAAGGTTTTAACTCGCTGTGAACAGACCCAGCTCTCTTTAAGCACTGAAAAGTGCCATATGATGATGAGTGAAGGAGTAGTATTGGGGCACTTCATCTCTGCTAATGGCATTTGGGTGGATCCCTCAAAAATCAAGGTAATAAAAAATATACCTACTCCTGCCACTCAAAAAGAAGTGTGAAGTTTCCTAGGGCATGCGGGATATTACCGAAGATTTTTATAAATTTTTTCCAAACTTGCCTCCCCTTTGTTTTCACTGTTGATGAAGGATGTGCAATTTGTTTGGAATAAACCATGACAGACAGCATTTGTTAAGCTTAAGGAGAAGCTGTCCACAACTCCTATCTTAAGAGGACCTGTTTGGACCCTACCCTTCCACATTTCTTCAGATGCTTCAGATACTGCTATTGGAGCAGTCTTAGGTCAGTAGCATGGCCAAGTACCTTATGCAATTTATTATATTAGTAAAAACTTAGCCCCTGCTAAACTTAATTATATTGTCACTGAGAAGGAGTTCCTAGCTATTGTTTACTCCATTAACAAATTTCGACATTACATTACTGGATATCCTACATTTGTGCACACTGACCACTCTGCCATTAAATATCTCATGAATAAACCTGTTACTAATGCCAGAGTGACTAAATGGCTCTTATTATTACAGGAATTTGATATTACCGTCATAGATAAACCTGGAAAAGAAAATGTTGTCGCTGTTTTTTTATCTCGTTTCATTAACAGTGATGATAATTTGCCTGTTGATGACTCTATTCCAGATGAACATTTATTTGCAATTTCAGCTCATTCTCCTTGGTATGCAGATGTCGCTAATTACTTGGTTGCAGGAAAGCTTCCGGCACATTTGTCCAAAAGAGAAAAAAGGAAAATTATTCAGCAAAGTGCCAGGTAATGTTGGGTAAACGGTCATCTCTTTTACATAGGCCTTGATCTTGAGATCAGAAGATGTGTAAGAGAAGATGAAATCTTCCATATACTAAAGGCCTGCCATGATGAACCTTGTGGGGGACATTTTGTAGACAGAAGAACAAGACACAAAGCGCTGAGGATGGGCTATTATTGGCCTACTCTTTTCAGGGATGCAAAAAGATATGTCCAGTCTTGTGATAGCTGCCAAAGGATGGTTCAGCCAAATAGATTAGATCAAATGCCTCTACAACCGCAATCAGTAATTGAACCCTTTGATAGATGGCCTCTAGATTTTGTTGGTCCTATCAGCTCTCATTCCAAATAGAAAGCCTACATCTTGGTCTGTACCGATTATATGACAAAATGGGTAGAAGTTGTAGCTCTGGCGAAGGCTAATGACCAGGCTGTGATTGACTTCCTGTACAGTGAAATCTTTACCCGTTTTGGGGTACCTAAGGAAGTAGTTACTAATGGAGGACCGCAGTTTATGTCGCATCAATTTGAAGCTTTGCCACGGAAGTATCATGTTCAGCATTGGGTAGCTTCACCTTACCATCCCCAAGCCAATGCCCAGGTGGAAAGCACTAACAAAGTCATTGAAACTATCCTCACCAAGATGGTCAAGAGCCATTGTAGAGATTGGGCTGACAGACTTTCGGAAGCGTTATGGGCATATTGCACCACTTGGCGTAACACCACAGGTTTCTCTCCTTACGACTTAGTGTATGGGAAAAGTGCCATCTTCCCAATTGAATTCAAAATCAAGACCTTGAAGACGGCCACAGAGGTAAACCTGGATGTAACTGAAGCCCAGAAAAGAAGATTGAACCAACTGAATGAACTGGATGAGAATCGGTTAGCTGCAGTGGACCAGACAGTGTTAATTCAGCAACAGAGATCCAGTTGGCACGATCGATTCATCAAAAAGAAGGTCTTCTATGAGGGAGACTAGGCACTATTATACGATTCCAGATTCAAAAGAGATTTCAAGGGCAAATTATGCACAAGATGGTTGGGCCCATACCTAGTAGACAGGGTATTTGAAATGGCACAGTCCACCTAGTAACTATCGATGAAAACTGCGCACCATTATTTGCCAATGGTCACAGGCTGCGACTGTACCGTAAACCCATTTCAAAGGATGCATTTATCTCGCAAATTGTCGCTGATCTAGATTACCAACTAGCGCAAGGGCAAGAAATTTTCTCTGCCTCTGTTAATCCTTAATTGATCACCGTAAATCGCATATGAATCATTGTACATAAATAAATGTTTTTTTTTTGTTATCTTTTCTTTTGCACTTGATCTATTTTTCTGTTTTTTTTTTCTAAAATGTGCAGGAAAGCGCCCAAGAGTGGTGGTCATATCGGGCCTGTTGACCAAAGTCATTTTTATGTGACTTCCTGCACCAAAATTTTTTCCCCTTAAATAAATTTGTCGCAGCTGCGACACCCATTTTCCAGCAACTGCAACACTTTTTTTCCGGCAGCTACAACACCTTTTTTTCGGCAGCTGCAACACCTTTTTCCGGCAGCTGCAACACCGTTCCCGGCAGCTACAACACCATTTTTGGCAGCTGCAGCACCATGCAACTCTACCTTTTTTCGTTTCCACAGCCGCGACCCTATTTTACTTTTGCCCACACATTTCGTTTCGCGTAGCTACAACATAGTCACTTTCCGCCTGTTAACATTCTTTTATCTGTTTTTCAGCGGCTGCGACACCCTTTTTCCGGCAGCTGCAACATTTTTTTCGGCAACTGTGACATCTTTTTCGGCAGCTGCAACATCTTTTTCGGTAGCTACAACTCCGCTACATTTAGCTGATTTTTCTATCATTGAACGTCGCGCCTCTGCTTTGATTTCTTTATGGCCTGCGGTTGTGACTCCTATGTTATTAGCAGGTCTTTTTGCAAAATAGCAACTCCTCTAGATATGGCTCTAATTCCTGATGCCGACAATTTGACTCATAATGTAATATTCATCATATTTCCGACCATTTTAACACGATGGTTTTTGGTTTACCGACGGAAGAGGTTATTACAGTAGCCCTGTAATAATGATTACAATTAATGACTGCATAGCGCACGAGTTCAGCTTTCGCAACGACTGCAATCACATGCTCTATCATCCTCCAAAGGACATCCATTGTGCATTTTTGAAGGTATGGATTTGATTAACTACTTGATTAAGTATCAATATGATTTGACAATATCAGTCGTACCTCCCTTTTTATGCCCATTATTGCATCGATTAACTCTCTGCTTGTGCGACGTAATGACCAATTATGCTACCTAATAACCGCCACCTTTCCTAATTTGGGATCAAATTTCGAATAATCCAGTGCGCTAAAACTTTCTGAATTTGCCTAACTCTCCTCTCAGTTGTCCATGCATACTCTGTGCTGTAACCTCCATTGTTAGAATCTGTAATATAATTCTGAAGATAGAAACATGGGTATTCTGGCTCGTTATGAACCTTCAAACACACGAGAACTCAGAAGAAATGTTGTAGTCTTCGCTATCTTTCAAGTTGCCGGTTGAACGGATTTTTTTGAACACCTGAATGGATTTCACCGTGAAGCAGCTTTACAGTTCGCTTTGAATCTTACAGAAACCCATTCAGAGGTTTGGGGATTGCGTATTGAATTTTTTGAAGCCATAATGGCTGAAGTCATTGGTCTTCCTCAGGTAGGAACAACTTGGTTCGGACGTCGACCCCCCGCTATTGCAACAGTACAGGATTTTCTAATGGAAGGGGAGCAGGTTCAAACAACGCGAAGAGGGATAGTGCGACAATCATTGCCACAGCCATGGAATCAAGTCGTTGTTTTTCTCAAGAAATACATCACCTACGAAGGTAGGTACCAAACAGTCTATCATTCTGAATTCCCTTTGCTCTCTCATCTCCGTCACAGGGTTCTATTAAATATTCCATATTATTTGCTTAATGATTTACATCACATGGCGGGGTTTGTTTGAGTTGCCAAACATCCACTCTCCTCACTGACCCACCATGGCCTCATTAAATTAATAATCTTAAGGACCCTTGCACAACACAATATAACTTGGGAGCAATTTACAGCCCAAGTTCAGGAACCCGTTCCTTTGCTCGGTATTCCAATAGAAGAAGAGCAGGTCCATCCACAATTGGGGGGAAATGAAGAACAACAGGATGATCGGAGCCCCTCCAATGTAGTTGGGGGGGGAGATGAGATTGGATCAGAGGATCAACTAGGGGTACAAGGAGAACAATTGAGAGAAGATGTACATGAAAACCCTATGGAAGAACTAAATAGTAGGGTAGCTCTGACAACAGAGGGTGAAACTGGAGCAACATTAAATGCTGCAACAATTGAACTCGAAGATGACAGAGCCATGGCAACAGAAGAAAATACTGAGTTGGTGACCATTGAATCCTCTCCTGAATGGGGAGGAACCTTGATTGAGGAAGAATGTCCCGAGGAACAAGAAAATGTTGGAACTAGGAATATTCCTTCTACTTCAGCTGTGAATCCAGAAACTCTAGCACCATAAAGAAAAAGGAGGAGATCAAAGGATGAAAAAAAGGATGAAATTAAGGTATCTCCACCAATAAGAAGGAAAAGAACCAGGTCGGTCGCAACAACAGATGCAGCAAGGGAAAGATGGGCGACCTTAGAAGCACAAATTGAGTTCCCCATTCTTAAACCCAGACCAATTGATGCCCCACAGGGACCGGTTGAAGAAGAACCCCAAATCGAAAGACTTCTGTTCGAAAATAGGCTATTAAAAGAGGAAGTCCAAACACTCAGAAAGGAATTGGAAAATAGGAAAGAAGCGTGCAGAAAACAGGGTGAAAGGAAGCTGCACACATTGGTTGAAGCTGCAGATCAAGTGGAAGGATTAGATCCTACCGAGCCTGGAAATGAGGAAGAAAGAGTGGTCTGTCCCACTTGTGGAGAAATCTTTAAGGAATCAGGCTACAAGATTGTTATTCGTGCCTTTACAACACAACAGTCTGCACCTACAACTGAGGAAGGACAAGGACAACCTGAGTTGAGAGATGATGGGACTCCCAAAGAGAAACTTCAGGAGAAGGAAGTTGCAGATGAATAAGATGCTGCTACACAAGAACCAACATCCTTGAATATTATTAATGGTGAGACTCCCAAAGAAGAACTGCAGGAGAAAGAAGTTTCTGATGAACAGGTTGCTGTCACACAAGAACCAGCATCCTTGAATACTATCGATTTGGGAGAGGGTGAAAATCCCCAAGGAAAACTTAAGGAGGATGAAGCTTCAAAGAAAGAAGATGTTGTCACACAAGAACCAACATATTTAAATATTCTTGCCGAAATTGCCACTAACTCTGGGATAGAGGAACCAAGGGAGGAAGTTATTCCCGATTTTATGGATGAAGATTGCACTGTGACCCCGGAATCCTCCCGTGACATAGAAATAATAGAAGTGGAACCACAATAGCAAGGCAATGATGAGGTTAAACAAGATGCTGTCACACAAGAACCAACTTATTTGAATGTTCTTGCTCACATGGCTTCCCAAATGAGGGGAGGAGAACCAGGAGTTGAAGGCACTCTAGAGTTTAATGAAGAATTTTGTACTACAACTCTAGATTTGTCTCAAGACACAGAGATCCTAGAATTGGAATCACAACAATAGGGAGACGAAGAAGTAAATCAGGATGTTGTTACACAAGAACCAACATCCTTCAAAATTGCAGTAGAAATGCAACAAGTGGATGTCATTCCTGATATGGATTGGGGTGAAAATGAACAAGTTCAATCATAACCCTCAGGTGATACTGAAATCCTTGAGGAACAGCTACAGACTGAAGAAGACATCCAATCTCAGCAGCGTGAGGAAAAAGAAGAACAAGGCGCTATCACACGAGAACCAATGTCCTCACAATCAGCTTCCAAAATTGCCAAGGAAGAACTACAGAAAGAAGATGTTGCTACACAAGAACCAACATCTCCAAGAGTGGTGGACGTTGTTATTGAAGAAAGTCCAGAAGAGGTTGCTGTCACACAAGAACCAGCACGACCATAAATAACTTTAGATGTGCAGGATGTCCAATGTGGCACATTTGGTGACAAAGGATGGACTGAACCCTTCCAAAATTTCATCGACCTAGATTCTGACAAGGAGGAGCATCATGAAGAAGAAGCCCTGAACCTTACAACAGAAATTTCAATTTTTAGAATGGAGGTAAGCAAATGGAAGAGCCAGGTGGAGGAATACCAAGAAGGGATAGTTTCCCTTACTGAGCATAAAAAGATTATCAGGACACTGGAGGAGAAATGGGTAGAAGAACATATGACCGAGAGACTTCGAGAAGAAGAGCTACAGAGCAAATTAAGGGAGCTAAAAAAGTTCCAGTCTATGTAGAAGGAAAAAGAGCAGATGTATGCTCTTTCCCAAGAACTCCTGGGCACTAGGGTACCTTCTTCTTCTTACTCTATGTTTTTATTTGGGCAATTTGTTTGGTTTAAGTTGAGAGTTGTGAAAGAAGGGAGGTCATTTGAGATAACAACCTTAGCAAAATTCTTGGAAACATTTTTAAGAAGCAATTTTGAAGATCAGAATTTGCTGTGTGAATTATATTTGCATGAGATGGCTTGTCCTCTGGACCGCCATTCAAATCATGTTCCTTTTTCAGGAGATGTTCAGTTGAGGGCCTTTGCTTCTTTTGTGAGCAATCATGCTCAGTGGGAAAGGTCTTTGCAAACCTTTTCTCACAATGAAGCTCACTCTAATCTGTGGGTTCGAAGTGAGCCTCAAAATCCTGGTATTTTTCTTGCTCGACACAGGAGTTTGCTCTTATGCCCCATCCAGACTCGGCACATAATGGAACTGCAGGAGGAAGTTATTTCTACCTATACCAACCATATTTCTATATACCAACAAGCAGCGTTGGAAGGAAGTAAGCACAGATGGCAAGTTGCCTCTCCTACTCTCAGGAGCAGAGACCCCTATTATTTTAGAAATATTTAATAGGCACTTTCCAGGGTTGAGGGTTATGTTGGATGTATCAGGGAGTGTGGGGCTAATTGGTTGGGCCTGAAATTTAAATTTCCCCTCATCTGGTGGCCAACAAAACCCTATAGGATGGATTTCTCACTGACCAAGGCAGAGGAGTAGCAATGTTGGAGATATTGGGTTGCCCATAGAGGGTTCATAGAAAAAGAAGGAACATCAAAGTTCCCCTACAAGTTCTCTTCTCTCCATGAACAGAGCACAGTGCAAGATTTAGATTCGGAATAATGGAGGTTGTTGCATGAGGACATGCAACAGGACAGTTGGGGGGAGATGTTGGGCCCAGAAATGGCCCTTTTTTACCATCCTTATTCACTCCTGTTTGCCCTATCCTATCCCATTGAGCATGCCAAATAAATGTTTTACCCTCACTCTACTCTTCAATCCACCAAGGTATGAATGGTTATTGTCTTATTTTATTAATACTTATGATTGTGGTAATTAAAGCTTTATATCTCTCAATATGCTAACATATGATGGTTTATAAAGGTATTTTGAGGTATATAGACTACAGGAAGATCTAGCTGAACATGCTACGAAAAGGATGGGCATTCATCGCTCAAGCCGATCACCATCCATCTTACCATTTCCCAAGGAATGCGGTCCCAGTGTATTATCCTGGGCAAAGTTGTACAAAGATAGCTGCAACAGAATGCGTCAGATTTGGAGGTCAACATTGCATTGTTGATCGTGTATAGCTGTGATCTGAAGATATCATTACTCCTGGGTCGATTAACAGTTTCCCTATATTGCTTATCTTTCATCCTGCCACGTTTGTAACAGTTGTTGTAATTTAGGGTGCGTGAAAATCAGAGATCTTCATGGCTACCCAATAATAGGGATATGATGTTCTGATTTATGTTGTATAAATATGGAGAACCGTTCTGAGCCAGGGGTTGAACCCGTAGCCAATTCATTGTATTAGCTATGCCTGAGAGTTGTGTAATCAATCTGCCTTTTTAATACAAAGAGTTACTTCAGATCAAAGGGTTTTTAACGTGTGTTCATCCAGCATCTCTGTGTGAAGGCTGGGCCCGCCTTCCCACAGGGATTACTGAGTTAGATTAGGCATTTTATTTATTCTGTTGTGTGATGTTATGTTTAATTTCATTTCTCCATAGGAAGCTGTGATAGTTGTGGATTGATAGTGTGTTATTCATTGTGTCTCTTGGAAAGGTATAGTGGCATGGTAAAACAGTCGACTATGTAGATAATATTTCTTATGCAATTGTGTGGTAGCTGAACAACTCTGTCCATCCCTAGATCCCTTAATTATTGTTTCCATAGATCCTTGCAAGTTGTTCCTTTGTTTTCATAATCACATAACTTTATTCCTGTACCTTGAATTCCTAGATTAGTTGAACTCAATTTATGTATCTTGAATTTCTAGAAAGATCTAATTCCAATTTCTGTCTTTTGAATTTTTAGAGTAATTAAATCAAGATAGTTGGGTGAATCATTAGATGGATTGATAAACAGGACTTCATTTTTTGCAAAAGTAATTTAGATATGAATTCATGAAGCTTTTAATTTATAGATCAAGAACAACATAAGGTAATTGTGACCGTATCTTTTAGAAGGTAAACTAGATTAAGTGGATTCTTGGGATGAGCATAGTTGAACAGAGAATAAGATTGTTCATTTGCAGCAATTAAGTGTTTAAGCATATATTGTGCATGTTATCCTTGAAATACAAGACTTCCCTGGGTTGACAATAAATATTGCACACTCTGTATGTTAGCTGTAATTCACTTGCATATTGGGTGCCCAACAATAGCTGCAAGATTGGACAGAGTACTGGTTAGAACACATCTCCTCAAGAACATATCCTTTCCTGAATCTAAACTTATCTGCTCGGTAGTTTCAGATCATAAGCCTATATGCTTTTTCCTATCCTCGGTGGAGAACCTCGGGCCTCTACCCTTCCAATTCAATCATCTTTGGTTGGAATCAGAGGGTGTTTGGGACATTATTTGCAATGCTTGGAACTACTTTATTCCAGGCTCTCCCTCCTTCATCTGGGAGCAAAAGCTTAAAAAGGTTAAGATCTCCCTAAAAGATTGGACTACTAAACATGATCAAGAACCCAAGTTAAGGAAGCCCAAACTTATCAAACAGATGGAAACATTGTAAGAGAGTATGGAGCAAGCAGAAGTAACCAGGGATCTTCTCATCCAGGAGATTGAGCTAGAGAAAAAATTGCAAACCGTCATCAAGCAGGAGGAATAAAGTTGGAGACTGCGGTCTAGAAATTTATGGCTCTTGGGAAACGATCAAAACACCAAGTTCTTCCATAATCAATGCAAAGATCCTCAGAAGAGGAATACGATAAGGGAGCTAAGGAAGGAAGATGAAACCACTTTTACAGCTCAGATGGAGATCATCTCCGAGGTAAGAAGTTTTTTTGAAACTCTTTACAATGATAAAGAGGAAGTTTCACAAGAAATCATGGGGGAAATGGTCAAAGATATCCCCTCTATAATTAGCCCTAAGGATTGCAAAGTTCTGGAAGCCCCGATTACTGAAAAGGAAATAAAAAAGGCCATCTGGTCTCTCCACCCAGATAAAGCCCCTGGACCAGATGGCTTCATAATTCAGTTCTATAGGATGTGCTAGCAAATAATAAAAAAGGACCTTCTGCACCTCATCTCCTGGATGTCCAAAGGGAAAATGGGAGGGGCAACCAAATCCACTTTCCTTGCCCTTATCCCCAAAGAACCCAACCCTACCTCCATTACACGATTCAGGCCTATCTCCCTCTATAATGCCTCTTACAAGATCTTCTTCAAGGTCTTGTCCTCAGAATCAAGGCCATCATTTCTTCCCTTATATCCCCTAATCAGGGTGGTTTTATCTCTGGACGCCACATGAGTGATAACATTCTTCTTGTTTAAGAAGCCATTCACTCTAGCATGAAAAAGTAGGAAGCGGGAATGGCCATCAAGCTCGATTTAGCCAATGCCTTTGATCATTTGAGGCGTGACTTCATCTTCTTGATTCTGGAAAAGTTTGACTTTCCTCCTATCTTTATAAAGCAAATTCAAGCCTGCATAAGCTCCCCTTGGATAGCTCCCTTAATCAATGGTAGGCCCTTTGATTTTTTCAAAGCCAAAAGAGGAATTAGGGAGGGTTGCCCCTATCCCCCTTCCTCTATATCCTGGTCGTAGACTCTCTGAGCATAAGGCTAAACAAGCTCTCAGAGGAGGGACAACTTTCGGGCCTCTCCTTCAAGCCAGGAGTCCAGCCAATTAACCATGCCCATTTTTTTTATGACACTATCTTGCTGGGTAGCGCTTCCCCTCAGATTGCCAGGAGGTTCCTCAGGTCTCTTGATATTTTCCTCTGTTCATCGGGTAGTAAGGAGAATTTGGGTAAATGCCAACTTTACGGGTGGAACAACAATATCCCCATCCTATGAAACATTTCCCAGATCCTTGATATCCAAGTAAATCATGAATGGACTCACTTCAAATACCTGGGGATCCCTATCACAAAAAAATAATTATCTTCCACTATGTGGGATCCGGTTATTCAAAAGATCAAAAGCAAGATTCACCTATTGGGCTCCAGATAGCTCAACCTAGCAAGGAAAACCACTCTTATTCAGTCAATTCTATCCTCGTACCCCATTTATACAAGCTCGATGATTTTGGCCCACAAGACAATCTCGAACAAAATTAGCATGGAAATAAGAAAATTCCTTTGGGAAGGAGGTAAAGTCTAGAACAAAAAGTTCCATCTAGTAAATTGGGATACAGTCAAGGCTTCCAAACTCAAAGGGGGATTAGGCATAAGAGATCCAGAGTAAATGAATAAAGCTTTAGGCGCTAAGATGGTCTGGAGAATGGTAACAGGTGGCAAGGACTGGTGGAAAGAGGTAATAAGGAAAAAATGCATAAGGAAGCCCAGGTCCAAAATTCTTAATCACCCCTGGGATGGAAAGGGCACTTCCTTTTGGAAGCTATGTAAAAAATCTCAAAGTCTGATACAAACCAACTTCTATTGGATTCCTGGTAATGGCAAGAAGATTAAAGTCTGGGCTGATATAATTCTGGGGCACCAACCTTTATCCACCGTCCAGGGCCTGGAGGACCTCTCCAAATGGGATAGCGACAATGCCTTTCTAATCTCTACGACTTATCCACTTGGGACCAGAATGGCATCCAGAAAGGTTGGAAATCGCTTCACCCACCTGAGCACTTGAACTATGTTGTTGGCCTTTTGCACCCGCTCCTTTACGGTCTTTCTCCTATTAGCAGGACCTCCAGAGACACCATTGGATGGGGAAACAACGATAACTATACTGTAAAGGAAGGATTCAAGCTACTTCAAAATGACGCAATCATCGCCACTTCAAATATGTGGAAAAAGGTATGGCATTTGGATTACATCCCCAAAGTAAATTATTTCATCTAGATGTTAATGCACAATAAGTTGCTCACTGCTGACAACCTAAGAAAAGGAGGGGTTGAAGGCCCCTCTCGTTGTGCTCTTTGTAACTCAGACTTGGAGACTGTCCCCCATCTTTTCCTTCAGTGCAGCATTTCTCTTCAAGTTTGGAGGACCATTCTTCTCCCCTTATGTCCTCATTTCAGACCTCTGGACTCTAGCGGATAGCTTCTGGTGGCTTGGGAAAATCTCTTCCTGGGATCTCTCAGAAAGAAACCCATTCGAAAGAGGCTGTGGAACACTATCCCCAAAAATATATGTTGGCATATCTAGTTGTCCAAGAATAGAACAATTTTCAAAGGAGAAAAAGTGGTGATAAATCGGATAATCACTAAAACTATTGGTATGACAGCAAAAAAATTGACTTCAAGAGGGATTGGTCTCCAAGACATGGAGAACTTATCTACTCAAATTTTCAAATGGTGTAGTAATTTCCTTCAGAGGATATCCCCTCAGTCCAAAGCTTTTTTCCCTATTCAGCCCTGGGAAATAAGGAAAAGCCATGACGATTTTTCTAGATGGCTTCAAGAGCAGAACTCGTTTGCATTATTCTTTAATGGTTCCTCAAAAGGCAATCCCGGGGAGGCAAGTGCATGGGGGGTCATTATCGACCCAAGGGGACATACGGTAAAAAATTTCGCTTGGGATTTGGGACACAATACTAATAATGAGGCAGAGTGGATGGCTCTTCTCCAGGGTCTAGAAATTATAGACAAAATAGATATCTCTAGACTGCTAGTTTTCGGGGACTCGCAGCATGTTATCCATAAAATGACTTCTGGATACACTTCTCGTTCCATCAATTGCAGGAGGTTGTTTGGCAGGATCACTCAGCCCCCCCTCCTAGCTAACATCGACTACTTTCACATTTTAAGAGAAAATAATGCCCAGGCAAATGCTCTGGCAAATATTGGTGTTTCTATCCCGCAAGGTTTCATCTTTCTAAATCATGAAGAAGCTAGAACCAAACCCATTCCTTGACTCAATCCTTGGGGTTATATGCTCAATTCTAAGCTTAGGAATTATTTTTAAGCAAGGTTTTAATATGGATATGGCATCTTTTATATGTGGCAGCAATTTCTTTACTTAATGGGGCACGTGGCCTTCTCCTCCAGCCCTCCTTGTTCCATCTCCTAGGCCATTTAAGGCAGTCCCCTCCAGCCCTAACGAATCATCAAGTTCTCATGCGTCCACCCACTCCTCTGCATGTATGATGGCACTCCCTCAGGGATTAAACCTCCATCCTCCTCTGTCACTCTTGTCTTTCCTTTACTTGTATTATTCTGGTCTGTCCATCGACAATATGCAGTCTTCCCCACTTTCAGATGAAGGGCTCCCTCATGTAGATCTCTTAGACCCGACTCATTTCTCCCTTCATGCTTTGGTGTTTGTGAATATTTGGCATTCGAATCCTTCCTCCCTGCAGTCTGGGTTAGGTGATGCCTGGAGTCCTTTGTTTGAGCACTCAGCTCTTTCCTCAGGTGACATCCATAGTCAGTTTGGGTTCGCTGATGATTTAAGGAGTTGTTTCTCTTCTATGTTTCTAGGGGAAATTGTTGGTAGGTTCTCGACCATAATTGTTGGTCCTATGTTGGGTTCAGGGGATTCCTCTGAATAAGTCTTACCCTTTATTGAATACAATTGTAGCATCTCACTCAGGCTCAATAATATTCCCTTGCCTAATTCAAGAATGGATCATAGACGAATTGACCCTGTCGAAAGAAGCATTAGAGAAGGGTTTGATGACTTTAAAACTAATATCCAGTGCCTGTCAGACTTTGTGGCCATCGGAATTTCGGATAGCATGGATACTGCTAAGGACGTTAAACAACTTGTGGAAGATGTCTGTTATGTCTCTTATTGGACAAGTTGTCATGACTTCATAATAAATAACAACGATATGACTCTCAAAGAATTCATGGGCAAAGTTGATTGCATTTAAGAGAATCTCCAGAACCTCCAGAACCTGCTGCAGCTGAATCAGGGAAGCCACATACAGGAAAATCCAGGAGCAGTGGTTCAGAAAATGGAGGAGGATTTTGTCACCCAGCCTATGGGGTTTCCAGGAAAACATAAATGATTTCCTTCTAACCTTATGTTTTTTTGCATCCTTTCAAATCAATAGTTTATCCATGTTTATACTACGTCCATAAATATATAGAACAGTTTCTCCTTCAGCTGCTTTAGAAGGCTCTCTTCATGGCCTATTTTTGTTTATGCTTTTTCCTTGCTTACAGAATCCTTCATTTGTTGTAATTTTGTAATGAATGGCTATGCACAGCCTCTTTAATATACTACTTTTCAAGTTTTTGTTAAAAAAAAACATCTCCCCTATAATTGGCTTGTCAAGAATATGCAAGCTCTTTAATGGAAGAAATGGTCAGTAACTGGAATTACACTCGTAGTTCGATTCTTCAGGACAAAACTAGGATGATTGAACTTGGTACTCAACTCAATAAGCTGGATGTTACTTCAGCTTGGAAATGCCTTGCATTGGTTCTCTGCACTCTTGGCAATAATGAAGGGGGACGTGGCAACATTACGGGGGCTCCTACGGCATCTTTGGACAACAGCTTGGTTCCGGCAATGCCCACCACATTGACTGCACCATTTCCTGTGCTCTCCACCATCACATAACTAAGCAACAAGCGCGTCCAAGATATTGAGGTACCTATTTGTAAATCCTCTCCTCTTCCTGTTAAGCAACCGGAAAATACGAATGTTGAAGATTTCCAGGGGGGTTGCCCTATCACTGAAGAAAATTCTGCCCTTTAGTTTGGTGTTGTTGAAGAACTTGCAGCCGGCTTGGCCTACCTATGTTCTAATTGCCAAGTTAGTTTCTTTGGTTTTTTAGTTTACTTCTAGAGTATTGTATTAACTGTCTATGAAACTTAACAATTTTTTGAAGTCTAGTGCTTGGCCCCCATCTTCTAAATGGGTTTTTGTGCCATAAATTTTGAAAGACATGCTTATAAGTTTTTGACTGGTTGGGGTGGTGGGTTTTAGACCACCACAATACTATGTCCGGCATGTATTTTTTAATGTAATCTTTTATTTTGACATTTTAATACAAATGCAAGCTTACAAAAAAAAACATTTCCTTTATAATGGGTTGTAGAGCACCTCACTACTCTCAGTGCAATAATACTTAAACTAGTTATTACACACACACACACACACACAAAAGTGTATTAAAATGAGTTGGGTATATTTATGTCTTTTCTTAGGATCCTCATATATGGCAATGACTTTAACCTGAAAGTTCATTGTGAATTTTCTTTTGAAACACATCTCAATATGGAAGGATGTGATGTTCAAAGATGTTTTGATGATTATTTGTACCATTTTTCTCCTCTAACGGAAGGAGTAGAAGAAAACTACGCTCAATTGAAAACATGGTTGGAAATCAAAATTGATTCTAGATTATGCATCGTGGGTCGCACTTGTCAAATAGCTCCACTTTGTATGAGTTAGTATTTGCCATTCAGATCAACTAAAATTTTTGTGTCTAGGAGGGATGAATGTAAGCTAATGAACTATGGTAATTTCTAAGCACAACTTACAAGGATGAATATTGATTACCTATATAGATTTGTGCTCAAACTAAAAAATAGAGAACAACAATAAAAAGATTAGACCTTTAAGATCTCAAGCAAATTTGAATTAGTTTCTCGTATACTTCACGATAAAACCACTTCAAAAGCTACTATAGAAAAATTAGAGGCATGAATGAATGTTTTGAATCAAGTTTTTGTGAAGACTACTAATCTCCTAAAATTAGAAATCCAAACAAAATCTTGCAGTCTTTGAGAAACCAAGGAAAGGAATGTTGGAATCCTATACAAAAGGTCACATACGAAACAAATCATTGTATATGATGGAAATTGAAGACTCAAGACTTGTTTGGGATTTTGGATCTTCTAAAGACCTCCTGGCATAAGTTCAAGAGGATGTAGAAAAAATGATGGACTGGAAGCTTGTCCTAAAGTAGGAAGACAAAGATAAATACTTGCAAATGATGAGTATTGAGTCTGAACCATAATTTGATACCCCACTAACAGATGCTCTGATCAGTATATCTCATAATCCAGTATTCCCTCTCTTAGAATAAATTGACTCAATAAAACCATAAGCTAGACGCCTAAGCATCAAGTTATAAATTTATCATGTTAGAGTCCATAAGTTAAAGATGTGATCCAACTACCAGGAAATTGGGCTAATTCTAAAAAATGTAGCAGATGAAACCCTGACGCCAAAATATATGGCAAGTTTGCTTATATTGGGCTTTACAAGCTTAGCATGGTAATGGTGGAAGTGGCTCCTGTAAAATGATAAAGACGAAATACTTAATTCTCTCGAAGTAGATCAAAACCTCTTGTAAGCCTTAAGAAAGCAATTTTATGGATTAGAGGTTAGTATTGATGTTGAGCACCAAGCATCATTATTCATGAGCCAAAGATTAGGCAATGTGGCCCTCTAATGAAATATTTGTGCTATGTAAAAAAAACTTCTCATTGAAGCAAGAACAATGAATGATCCTACTTACATTAAATATTGTATCTAAAGTTTCCCTGGAAATCTACCAGATGTTGTAGAGCAACACTTCAGAGATAATGTTGTTTCCCTCTAGGGAATATCATTGGCTACGATAGATCGACGTATCAAACAAGTGATACAAGAACATTTCCTTAAAAAATAAATTAGTGAAGATTTTAAAAGGTTTAATAATATGTTCACTCCAGCCTTATGCATGGATGTTGGTGATATAACGGAATGGGGATATGGTGCATACAATATAGCACATCAACATATTGAATCTTCTTGCCAATGTAAAAAGAAAAGAAAATTTACAAGTTCAAATCTCGATTGCCCCATACAATCCAAATTATACTCATATATATAAGAAAAAATCTACATACTCTAAGAAGATCCCCTATTTGAAAAAACTTAAAGAGTATAGGTTATAATTGCAATAAGATTGGCTGATGAGTTGATAATTGCTCACGAAAGTAGAAAAAGTCAAGGATTACAACGTTCTTCATGAAAGAGATTGAACATGAATGATGGGATTTATGTTTTTGTTCTGCCTCTGAACATCCTTATGGAGAAATTTGTTATCTCAACCCTCATGTTTTTCCTGATTGTGAAGACTCTTGTGATTCTGATTATGAAGATGAAACTTCAAAATGTAAATTTTCTGCCTCATGTCTAGTTGTTTTGCTTGTGCAAAAAAAAACGGGGTGTGATAGTCGTCCCCAATTTGATTTCTACATGTTCTCATTATATTCATCTTCTCATAATCCTAAAGATAGGATTAAGGAGATTGGTAGCTTAGAGGCAACCCCTGTATGGAAAATTGTCTAGAGAAATGATTTTATAATTGAAAAAAGGTTAGATGCTTAAACGAATAACAAGACCAAGAGTAGATTTAACATCATTCAAAAATTCTACTCCATCACACTATAAAGCCATCTTTAGTCATTACTCTCTCATTTTACTTTATGAAGCATATCCAAATCGATAATAGCTCAAAAAAGACAAGGAAGCATTGTTATTATTGCAAATTAAAAAACACAAAGCCATTACAAAACAAGAATATGATAAGATCAAAGAACTAAAAGGTTTTCTTGAAGCTATCAAAATTGAAAAAGATAATCCTTCAAATGAAGAAATGTCAAAGCTTTTTGAAGAAGCACAACAAATTCTCAAATCCAAGAGAGGATACAAAATAAATATTGAAGAACAAGCTTATGAGTATTTCGAAGAAGAAAGTAGAAAAGAACCAACAATAGAAGAACTTCAGGAGGATTTGTTGGCAATGTCAAGTCTTAAGTACTTCATTATTATTTAGTGTTATCCTCCTAAAACTAAACAATATCAAGTTGATTGCATGATTGATTATCGTTGTCAGTTGAATCTACTTAGAAAAAAGGCATCCCTTATTTCTATTGGTAGGCTACTTCATATTTAGGAAGGTCAATAATTGATGTAGGAATTGGCATTACTAGTGAAACTAATGGTTTCCCTCTCCAAGCGTAAAATGATTTGTTTACTTTGAAATTTGATTGCTTTGATGGAATAAATATTATTGTATTCTGATATCTCCATTTTTGGATTATGTTAGTCCAATGACTATCAATCCCAAGGATAAGAAAAATTGTTTTCAAATTAATGGAAACAAAGTGGAAGTCCCTTTGCTCCTAAAAGGAAGATGTAAAAGTAGAGAATTAAACATGAAAAGAATGGTTAAGGAAGAAAACAAGATGACAATTTATGAGTTAAACAAAATGTAATCGTGCACTTGTTATGCAACATTGCATTCTCGACAAATGCTTGCTCCTATCAATGAGAAATTGATTAATGATTGCACTTCAGAAGCCTTTAATGCATTTTAGCATCGGGAACAATGTGTTGCATCTCTTCCTCACAATCCCTTGGTGCATGTTACTCCATATAAATCTTATGCAAGCTTGATGAGTCTTTTAGAAATAAAACCCTGCCAAAATGAAATAAAATATTTGTTGAAGTGTTATAGCCCAAATCAGCACTTCTCTGTCCGTGACGACAGTTGCATGACGACACTTCAAATATTGATTATCTCTCACACAAAAGGACTCTATGGATGGAAGAGCCTTGATTTGGTATTCAATGCATTGGCCTTAGCCATTCAGTGGTTCCCTATCACTTATAACCTTTGTAATTGAGGTTTGATAATAATAAAAAATGCTCATAATGACTTATGATCCAATGTTTTGCATGCTTCTTTCCCTCACTTTGATAGTGTTTTTCATTAAAATGTTGAAAACACGCGTTTCCTTTGTTTTTTCGTACGCGTTAAATGCTTGTTTCCCTTGAATTGCTAGCGCTTTCCCCTAAAAATCCCCCCCCAAAAAATTGAATTTGGGGGAGTTTGGGTGGTTTTGGCAACTATCCCACTCAATTACAACTTCAATGGCAACTATCTTCCCTTACCACAAAAACATGTGAGATAGGCCATTGAAGGGGACTTTTCACTAAGTAAGGTTATACTGGAGGAATGGGATCAAATTCATCCCTAATAATCATCATCCCTATGCTTTGATTCCTGTTACACCTAAAAATTGTCACCTTGCCTAATCCCCTAAAGTCCATTGCCCAAAACATCTTATGGAGGAGTTTTTTCCCAATTATAGGAGCCCTGACGCACCTTGTATTTTGACATAGGGTGTCAGCCAAGCCTGAAGCCTTTTACCCATTGAAAGAAAGTGTCAGTGACACTTGTTGCACTTGGACAAGAAGCGCTGACCCTCCCTAATGCCTTATGCTAGTGTGCAAAGAGCGTCAACAGTCTCAAAATGGAAAAAATAAGAGATTTTGAGAACCTTCTAGATGAAATTCTTTGTGGAGGCTTATCCCAACTTACTAGAGTATGTGGCACTCGTACCCCTAACCTATAGGGACGATCCCTCACCTTCCTCCCAATTAATTTCAACCCATTTGATCCCTGTTGGCCTATATAAGCAACATCTACCCCATGAGTGAGGGAGGACCAAAGAAAGCACCCTTATGCTGGTGGAATCATTCTAAGTGTGAGAGGAAAAATAGTATGGTCTTGTGAGTGAGAGATTGTAGAGCTTGTGACTGTAAATCAAGAGCATTATGAGAACAAGGATTTGGTTGTAGTTTTATTATCTATCTCTATTAATACAAATATGTTTCCCTTTCCCATGAATAATTTGTGTTTGATGTGAGTTATTCATTGTTTTTCTATTTTATCATTAACATAGACCATTGAATATTCTTGTTGCTTTCACTTTTGTAGCTTGTCCTTTATATTCTTTTGTAGGTATAGTTGATCGTAAGAGAATTCAGAAGGCAAGGATCATCTCCACTGTGAGGTAAGAAAGCTTTACATTCAAGTGGTTTGATAATCTAGGGAAAGGATGCATTGTTGTGTGTGTTTTGTTCTATATGCCCCATGTAGACTAGGGAAACAATATTTGTTAGCATTGATTGAGAATTTCCAATAACAATTCCCACTCTCCATGTCTTAAAATTGTTTCCCTCAAATAGATTCATCCCTTTGTACTTGGAGATCGGTAGGGATCCTTGGAGGAGAGAAGTAGGAGGTCCATATTCAAGGTTTTGTGAGGTATGGAAGCATAAATAAGGTGACATTGTACTTGCTTCTATTCAATAGAGATTCAGCATCTTTCCCTTCCCAAATGTTGAGTTAATTTCATGTTTGAATGAAGAAATTAACATTTTGTTTTCTAAGTTCATTTATAAGTTCATGTTCTTATTCTTCGTTCAATTTATCAATAATCTATATTGTTGTCAAAATATTTTGAGGAAGGTATTATGGTTGTTTTCTAGGTTCTTGAGTTAAAGGATTGAATCAAAGTTGAGGAGAAAAGAAAGCTAGGATCGACCTACATAAATAAGGTACATCACTCTCTATCTTTCAAACTCATTATATGATTTTGCTTGAATATAGGCTCTATTTTGCTTAATGCAAATCCCTAGATGTCTATCTTCGAAAACCTAGTATGTTGGTGACCTCACCCTAATCATAAGATAGTTTTATGTACAACAAAACTAGCGACTCCGTTAGGGAGAATCCATCTGCTTTGGGGTTACCAGCTTGATTCCTCTACCTTGCTTGGTTGTTTAGAGTCTTTTACAAGTTTAGATTAGTGTCATACTATAGTAGACACCTCTTTATATTTTTCTGAGATGTACTTTCTTTTTATAAGACTTTCATTACATACACACGCTTATTGTTTGTGACACTAGCATTTGTGGTCTAAAAACGCTTATACTGGTCTACAGAGTCGTGTGTATCATTTGCTTTGCAGGCCTTTTTGTCATGTAGAGTGTGTTTTTCACTTTTTTCCATGTATGTGGGGTTTTTAGTGGATTTTTGAGAGCATGTGTTGGCCATAGGTCTTGTTAGTACCCCTCAGGAATGTTGTGTTTGCTCAGTAATTGATTTTAGTTGTGTGGTTTTGAATATATTTGAATCAAAAAATTTTGAAAACGTTTGTTTGCTCTTATCCCTTTTTATTGGTTGTTTGAAAATATGGGAAAGCTTTTTACTAATAAATTCCTATATTGACGTCTCAGAGGTAGTTCCCCTACCATCTTTGAGCATTTTCAGTTAGTGCTTTTAATTTGCTTACATGAAGAGTTCTCTGAATAGTGTATCTGGATTTAGTGCATTTCATTGTTTGAGTTGGTTTACTTTACAAGTCTTTGACCATTAGGGTCCTGTAGTGACCTCTCAAAGGTAGTCTCTACACTATGTGTTTGTCTTCACTTAATCATGTTGAGTTTTGGGTGAAAGGTATGTTTTAAATACTACTTGTTTTAAAAAATTTCCAGTATTTGATTCACTTATTTTGTATTTTTTATATTGTCTATGCCCTATAGATACTTCTTATATGTGTTGGGTTTACTTTGTAACCTTTTTCAAGTTTGTACATTTGAATATATGGTGTGAAAAGTCTTGAAAATCAGCCTTTTACTTTAGACTTATGGTTTGATTCTTGCATATGTAGTTTTGGTAGTCTTTTGAAGTGAAAGTTTAGGGCATATCCCTATTGTGGATGACACTAATTACATTGGTTGGGTGCAAGAATCAGACTTTACCAAAAACCCTATCTTATTAAGTCTTTTCCTAGTTTGAGTCTAAAGTCATCTTATATACTTTTCTCAATTTTGCATGTTTTTTATGACTAAAAAGTCTTAAGTTTGTGGCCATTTTCACCATAGTTTATAAGGGTATCAAAAGTGTTTGGCATTGGTTGTTTGTGTGATTATTCAAGTTTAGCTTTTAGTTTCTCATTTTGAAAAAGAAAAAACAAGTCGGATCGTTCATGAAAATGATTTCAAGTGTTGTACATTGCACGTACTTCTAAGAGAGTTAGCTTTGCATTTCATATTGAAAACAAAACTTGAATTTAGTTTGTGTTTTGAATATAAAGTTCCAGTCAAGTATCTACATGTTGCATTTAACAAGTTAAAAAAATTGCATTGGGTCTATGAAGTGTATGTGCATGTAAATATGCGTTTGCAGTCATATCATAGGATTGAGTTGAACTAGTTTACTACCTGAAAGTGTGCATTTTCTTTTAATTCCAAAGCTTGTCGTGGTCATTTACATTTTTCCTTTAAAAGGGATTCTTCCACTTACATGTTCAGATTTGAGCTTGCATTTTAGTGTAAAGTTTAGTGTCCATTTGCATCAAGTAGGCTAAAAATTGCATTGTACATTTGAAACTTACATTAGTATCGAATTTGCATATTACATTTAGGAATTGCATGTACAACATAGGACATTAAAAAGGTGAAAAGTTTATTGAGTTGGGTTTAAGTGCTCCATATTTTCATTGTAAAGAATAAGATAAATGCATTTTTCACTTGAAAATATTTAGTTGCATGTCTTAGTGCTTCATATATATTTAAAAGAGTGTTAATGATTGATTTTTTCATTTGAAAAGTTTTTAGCTGCACATAGTTGTTTTCAATGAAAGTTTTAAAATTGCATTTACAAGCAAAAGGTAATTGGGATAGGCTACTAGGATTTTATTTTAGCAAGAAACACACCTAATAATCTAGGGTAGGATTTTGGATATAGGAGTTGAGAGTTAACTTCTCCAAAATCACGTAAGTTTGGGAAACTAGGAATCCACTAAAGAGAGTTTAAATTAATTAGTAACGTGAACTCATTGGGAAAGTGCCACTCAAACTAGCGTTAAGCAGTAGGATAAGATGCTCCAAGTATGAACTGATTAGGCATGGTAAGTCCTCGGGGTGTCATCGTTTCTCACTGACAGTTTCGAGCTTAGGACTTGCTATAAAGGCCTACATTCCCTCCTCATTTGCAAAATCCCTTTCCAATGACTGTCTCAGCCAGCTTCTTCTCCTGAAGTGGTAACCATAGTTGTCTTTCCTAGATCACTAGAAGGGGATATATTGTCGCACCTGAGATAAATGTAGACTGTACTGGCCAACTCCTTATGGTGCTTGCACCCTTGTTGATTAGTTTTGTGGAGTAGCGTAACTATTTCTCATATCTTCGCTGATTAGACTTAGGTACTAATCATCCCAGCTAATCTTCGAAAGACCCCATATTTGGATATTCACTAAATAGTACTTGTATCCAAGTGATTTTAATTGAAAGAGTTGTTTTCTTGTTGGAATATTTCTAGGAACTTTATTGTGAGTGTTGTTTGTTGTTTTCCCTTTTTAGATTTATTCTTTGAGTCTTTTGCAAGCCACTATGGTCAATCAACCTTTGCATAAGTCCAGAAGAATTTGAGGAAACTCCCTTGAATGGGGGGAAGTCCCTACATTTAAGCGAAGATCGGATTATAATAATCAACCCACTCAAGGGATAGAGGAAGAAAACCAAGAACATCCTGCTAAACAAGAAACAGTGGAAAACACAACTAGTTTTGTTGAGTTTGAGTCCTGATCTGAAGGAGGCTACTTTAGTGACGTTGAGGGTCAATTACATAAATCTAATCTAATTTTTTATTCTCAACCAGAGGAGAACTTGGATCTTCCCTCTATTAAGGATCTCATTGATCCTTCAAAAATTTTAAACTCAACCCATAATTTGGATTATAGCCAAGGAATTGATATTCCTGGGCCAAGTAATCCATCATTTCAATGGGATTACATGGAGAACATTGGTGAAGTGTCTAGTATAGGGGAGGTAACTCCCCCGGTCAATACCACTTATTTAGGAGGAGTTAGTGCGAATGCATAATCTATTATAGGTTTTGGATGGACTCCATCATCTTTAATGATTCCTACTAGATGGTATGTATATGGTTCACAAAGTACAACTCCCTTTTATGTTGGGATGGCTTTTCCTAGTTTCCAATCCCTTTCTACTTCACTTCCTCCTATATCTACTTTTACTACTTCTTTAGGCAATGGTCCATCAGTGCCCCTTCACAATTTCTCGACGTTTAGTGGACAATTGTCCATGCCTAACCCATCCCGGATTTTGGAACCGTTGTTGGTTCTAGCCTACCTTAGTTAAGATTGACTGTCCAGTCATTGAGAAGCATGGGTACTAGTACCCCCTTGACATCTAATATTTCATTTAGTGGTACATTTGGACTAGGGGAATTAGAGTTGATTTTTCCTGGGGGTAGAATGCTCCATTTGGGAATATCCCTCTTTCTGTTTAGGAAGTTCATGTATGGTGAACCCAATGATCGTTAATATTTTACTTGGTAGACATCCTCTCAGAGGGACGGGAGGTACTTTTGGAGGATTTACTCAACGTATCACACAACCATAGTTCGGGAAAAATTTCAGTCAGTATAATTCAGTTTTCACTAATCCTGGAACCCCATACATTATAGGAGAACATAATGTCAACATGAATTAGTGGGTTGTTGATGCTCCTATATCTTGGAACTTGTTGGCTTAAATGAAGTTACCTTTCTTGTCCACTTTGAATTTGCGTGATTTAACTAAGTTAACTAATGATCTAGGCTTTACATAATCCTAATTGGACACCACTCCTTGCCAAGTTACCTTTTCAGATATTTCAAAATTTGAAGGTAAACCAAAGGAAGATTTGGGGAACCATGTGACGAAATTTCATATCTAGTGTTCCTTAAACTCCCTGATGGATGATTCCATTAGGTTACAACTTTTCCAGTGGACCATAATAGGGATGCCAACAAAATGGTAAATTGAGTTGCCATGCACTTCTTTCTAAACATTCAACGTTGTTGCAATGACTGTCCTTAATCACTTTCAATTTCCAAATCATTATGAAACTGGTACTGAATTGTTGACTTCATTTCGTAAAGACAATTCCACCCATATCTGCGACCACATTCATGAATAAAGGAGGATAAATATTCTCATTAAGGTCGGGACTCCTTACGACTTTTTAATTGATTGGTTCATTAAGTCTTTGCAACCATGTATTGTGAAAGATGTGGCTCTTTATAGGGTGAAAACCGAAGAGCATGCTATTATAAAATCCCAACAACTAGACATTGTTTACTCTTAGTCTAGGATGCTTTACAAAATATTTCCTAATGCTCCTCGAGTAGAGGTGGATCCAATAAAATCAGTTTCTAGACCACATGTCGATGGTGTGATTGGTTCAACAGTAAGTGTTGCAACTAGATAGGGTACACACCTTGTTGGTCAAAATTCATCGACAACTACATCGAACAAGACACATAATCCAAGTCCCAATCCTCTAATAATTGTTTTGACAGTTCAAACAACCGGTACTAAGGGAAACCAACAATCTAGAGGGGAAATAATAAGAACAAGAAAATTGGGAACAAGGTTAGTAACATGCCAATAATAATAATAACAACACTAATATTGGTGGGGAAAAGGAAAAAGGTAAGATGAAATTCCCTTGCTTATTATGTAAGGAAGATCATATAACTGACAAGTGCCCTAAGATGGAAATGGATAAAAAACTCTTGGTTGAACATGGAGGTTCATCCCAACCTACTGTACTAACCAATCCATTTCCTCCACTATAGCAACATATGATTTCTACGGCCCAAATCAACCTTGGATCCTCCCAAGGGGGAAATTAGGGTGCCTCCTCCCAAGAGTGCAGTAATGGTCAAATTTAGGTATTCATGTGCGAGTAAGATATTAACCTATAGACTAGAATCAAGTCTTATGATACAACTACGTCTGTATCCAAGGGAAAGGAAACCTTCAACCCTGATACAACTTCTTCATTACACATATAGAAGCCAACTAATGTCAACATGCCAAGAATATCGCAAGGTGTCATGAAGAAATTTGTTTATAATCCCAATGCACAAGCTACTCAAAACTATAACATAGTGGAGGATCTGGCACAAGATCCTTGTGCAATGTCCACTCTCAAAGAAATATGGAGTTGTTTAACCCAACAAAGCAAGTTTCTCTCAGGTTTAGGAACATTTTATCCCTTGGATAGTTAGGTCACTGCTTTCAAATATGTGAATTGGAAGCCTCATTTACCCCATCATGCCATTTTCCAAATCCAAGTGATTTCTCGTAATTCCACTATACAACGCACAGTTGTTGATGAAGGTGCCTCCACTTGGTGTGGTGTCTTTATCACGTTGGAATGCTATCGGGTCACCTGAGGTAGTTGTTCCTGTCACAATGTTAAAGGCTTTTGATGGCCATTTATTCAAACCTCACAGACTCATCCTAGCCCTTCCAATAG
The DNA here is from genome assembly GCA_001517045.1 of Pseudotsuga menziesii. Classification (NCBI taxonomy): domain Eukaryota; kingdom Viridiplantae; phylum Streptophyta; class Pinopsida; order Pinales; family Pinaceae; genus Pseudotsuga; species Pseudotsuga menziesii. The sequence goes on along the minus strand of LPNX010321381.1, from coordinate 125,181 downwards.
AGATGGGGGGAAAATCAGTCATGGTAGAGGTGGAGGTAGTTGATCCTCTACTTGATTATAACCTGTTATTAGGGAGAAGTTGGACCCAAGCAATGATGGTTGTAGTATCTTCATTATTTTGTTTCATTAAGTTTCCACATAATGGGAAGATTGTCACCATTGATAATTTATCATTCTTAACCGATGGTTCCAAACATCATAATGGTTCCAACATCCCCTTAGTTTCCCATTCCATGAAGTATTGCGAGAATATTGGTGTGGGGATTTATCCTACATTTTTTAGAAGCTTTAACCTACCACCACTCGATATACATGCAAATGCATCTCTGATACATGCAATATCAACTGTTTCCATGACTTCTGTTCCTAAGGTGTCTCATTTTAAGACTTCATATTTTAATGACCCTTGGAAGTTGCCAATTCTAGAGGCTGGATGTACTCAGACCAATCAAATATTGTCTATGGATGAGGTAGCTTATCAAGTCACTATTTCGAATGAAGTAGACCATGTTGGTCTAGATTGCATTTTGGAATAAAATGACCAGTATTCTATACCCGTTTGGGTTGTTAGCTCTCTACCTTGTCATGGCCCTTTGGGCACATTATTGCCATTTGACGAAGAAATTTTTGAGTTAGTGTCATTAGGGGATAGGCCTTGGAAAGATATGCATCATTTTACATCAGTCCTCCCAATCAAAAGTGATCGTAGAATTGGTATGGATGGAACTATAAAATCGAATTCAATGGAATTGTATGGGAGCCCCCTGATATCTTCACAAGTTTATGCTAAGGGAAACATGGCAAATATCTCTAAACCTATTCCCATTGATGTTTCCAGGACCCTAGGTGTAGTGGAAAATGTCTTTATCGTTGTTTATTATTGACTAAATAAGATCGAAACATACACAACACTATTCAAATAATATATAGATGTTTTTGCCTGGTCTTAAGAGGAAATGTCCAGAATTGATCATTCGATTGTTGAACATGAGATTAAGACATATTCTGATGCAAAACTTGTTCGATAGAATCTAAGACTAGTTAACCCTAGAAAAATTGTTGTTTTTAAAGAAAAGGTTAAAAAGGTGCTACGAGAAAATTTCATCTATCATGTTCCCTTAACTAAATGGGTGTCCAATCTGGTAAGCATTGACAAGAAACAAGGCAACATCCGAGTTTGTACTAATTTTGGGACCTTAACTTGGCATGCCCTAAGGAAAAAATTCATGCATCATTCATCAATCATATTATCAATGAATGTGCGGGCAATGATATATTCTAATTTATGGATCTTTTCTTAGGGTACAATTAGATTTTGATCCATTCGTAAGATCAACACAAAACTGCTTTTATATGCCCTTGAGGGAACTTTTGCATATAGAAAAATGGCATTTGGCTTGAAGAATGTTAGAGTTACTTTCCAACGTTCAATGTCTTATGCTTTTCACGATAAATAGAAGATTGTGGAAGCCTACTTAGATGATTTGATCGCTAAATCAAGGAAGAGAGTGGATCACCTCAAGCACTTGTGGAAAATATTCGATATGTGTCGTTACTATAGGATTCGACTAAATCCTCATAAGTGATTCTTCTATGTCAAATCAAGTTTACTGCTAGGGTTCATCATCTTTAAAGATGGTATAATGGTAGATTTGTTCAAGGTTGAGGCAATAATGCAGTTACCTCCCCCACAAAACTTGAATCAACAGTACATCCTTTAAGGAAAGCAAACTTTTTATGTAGATTTGTTGGTAATTATGCTGAGCTCACTGAGGTCTTCATGTGCTTACTTTGAAAGGGGTTCCCAATTTTATGGGATGATAATGCTTAGAGGTCATTTGATGCATTGGAAAAGGATTTGATGTCTACCCCACTATTGAATCCTCCCGATTTCAACATATACTTTCATTTATATACAACATCATCCGATTCAACTATTGGTATGGTTGTGTTCAAGGAATACAATTCCTACCATAAATGTGTCAAATTATTATTTGAGAAAGAACCTTGTTGGCCCTGAATTAAGGCACTTGGATGTTAAAAAATGTGCACTTCTTGTTGTTCATGTAGTTCAACAGCTTCACCATTACATTTTTCTTAGGAAGACAACTGTTGTAGTTGATGTTAACCCATTTCAACATATCTTGTCCCAATGAGTAATTGGAGGTAAGTATAATAGGTATACTGTCATCCTTTAGGAGTTTATTTTAGCATTCACTTCTGCAAAATCAAAGAAATCTTTGGCCTTTGCAAAGTTGATGTCAGAGTTACCCCAAGAAGAAGAGGGATTGGTTGAAAATATGTTGTTAACTTATGAACATATATTTCTCATTAGCTGGGAAGACCTTTCGTATGGTGATATTCTTGTTTACTTACAAATATAGAGGGTCCTATCTTGGTCTACCTATGAACATAAGCATAAAATATATCACCAATCCATACATTATTGCATCATTGGTGATACCTTATATCATCGCAGTGTTAATAATGTTCTCAGACGTTGCTTAGAACACGAGGAAGGTGAAGGTTTTGAATGATTGACATGGTGGAGTTTGTGGAGGTCATTTATTCATGCTTGCTGCAACCCAAATGATTTTGTGTGCAAGTTACTTTTGGCTTTCAATCTTCAAGGATTGTATTGAAGTTGTTAATAAGTGTCATCTGTGTCAAACATTAACCAAAAAGAAGCGTGCTCATCCTTCTCCTCTTTACCCAATTATAACTTTTGGTCCCTTCACCAAGAGGGGGATTTATTTTACAACATGTAACCCAACATCGACTAATGGTCATAAGTATATTATTGTGGTCATAGACTACTTGACCAAGTGGGTTGAGGCCATGCATACCTTTTGTTGCTATGGTAAGACAGTTGTGCACTTCATGTTTAATCATATAATTGCTCGCTTTGGTGTCTCGAGAGAGATTGTCATTGAAAATGCCAATCTTAGAATAAGATAATGACTGAATTGGCAAAGAAACTTTGCTTTCGCTAGTATTTCTCTTCACTGTATTATCCTAAGGAAAACATACAAGTATAATTTGTTAACAAGTCTTTAAAAATGATGTTGCAGAGGACGGTGAATAAGCATAGGTCCAATTGGCACATCATGCTTTATCCATCTCTCTAGACTTACCGAACCTCTGTCAAGGCTGCAACGCCATTTAATCCCTTCCATCTTGTTCATGGAGTAGAAGAAATTTTACCCATCGAGTGTGAAATTCCATCTTTGAAACTAGCTATAGAACTCCTATTAGACACGAGCCAACTTAAAAGCCATCTGTTATATTTGGAGCAGTTAGACAAACAAAGGAGGGATGCTCTTACTACGATTGAAGTGAATAAAAAACATGTCAAGGCCCAATATGATAAGCCAGTTCATTTGCGTATCTTCTCTGAAAGAGATATAGTGTTAGTCTATGACCAAAAGCATAATGAGTTAGGATTTGGGAGATTTACTTCTATGTAGATTGGCCTGTACATCATTAAGAAAGTCCTTGATAAGGGGGCCTATGAGCTAGAGAATTTTGATGGAAACACCTTGGGGTCTAGAAATGGACTCTATCTTAAGAGATACTTTGCTTAGAATTTGTTTATGGGTAAGCTTCTCTTGTAATTATTGTACTATAGATAGTTTTTTCTGCTTTTTTTATTAGTCTGATCTTTTTGCTTCTTACGCTTTGTGCTCATTTAACAAATGCCATCTCTTATTCACATGTTTTTGGGTTATGCCGACAGAGCTTTTCATCACACTCAAAATATTGCTCTTATAGCTTGGGTGATTTATGACCTAGTTGGCCAACTTGTGAGTTCAAGTGGATTTTCTCTCGGCCCGAACACTGACAATATCGCAGAATATAGTACCGCGGTTGAGTTAATGTTGGAAGCCATCTCTATGGGTATCCTGCATCTAATTATCTATCTAGATTCATAGTTGGTATTATCTTAGTTGAATGGTATGTATCGTATTCAATGACCTGTATTGTTACAAAAGTTTTTAAGAGTTTGCTTATTAGAAAGTCAATTTGATGTCGTTACACACATTCATATTTCTAGAAGATGAAAAAAATTTAACTGATCAGTTGGCTAATTATATATTAGATAGACATCTACATCATAATCAATAAGCACACACATAAAGCATTCATATGCATCTATACATTGTAGATATAGCCAATATAAATCGCCATCCATGTATATAAAGTAGATCAAAAGTACAAAATGATGTGAGTCTAAGTCCAAAAGCTATGATTTCAACATTACTCATGTGACTCATACTACAAAAATGGGCATATATCCCTACATGATGCAAATACAACCGCTAGATAGAAAATGTCTCTTAGGAGATTGTACTCAATTTGAAGCCTCGATTGCCTCAGTTGCTATCTCCTTGTAACAAATAACACATTTGGCCACCTACCACAGTAACTTGATCCATGTAAGGGGCACCCCTACCACTTGATGATGCATATCCAAAAGCATCTGCTCTATCTTGAGAGCTGGAATGTTCTGTTTCATACTAGTCAAGTTGGCCTCAATAACAACTCGTATGATTATCGATCCCTTTGTAGGTTGTGGATATCATACGTGTACCCTAAGATGGCCAGCATGCCACACATATTTTTAATTTATTGTCAAATATTTAAAAAACCCTACAAATTAAATATAGCAAACTAAAATCTCACCATTCTGCCCCCAAACTGCTCCCGATGGAAGTATTAAGTATGGATCACCCCATAAGTGCAAACCAACATAAGCAAGCTCCTTAATTATTGGTAACTGTCAATTCCACCAAGCATGGAACTCATCATCAAATGTGGTTGTGGTTGATAAACCCCCCAGTCTCATGAACATGTCGCTCCACCGAACCAATCTTGGTTCTCGAATATCCAAGGGCAGAAGCGAGACCCTTGGTCTCATACCCGAAAGTCTCCCAAAAAAGAAAGACACAAATATACTTATATAATCAAAGTTCTTCATGTTACCTTTTTGAGTCTATAAGTTGGATTTTTAAGTAAACCAAGAAGCTCGTAGACTAGTCAAACAAAGTACCCCTGAGGCATTCCACTCCAATATCCATATGGTTCCTTGTTGCTAGATGCAAGGCTATGGTACTTGATATCCTCGTGATCATTGTGACAATCAATTTCAATGGGAAACTTGATATGGAGGAAATCACTACTTATGAACCACTCTTTTGAGTTCTCGGTACATAGTATGCATTGAATACTCTTGCACCGAGAGGGTCCTTGCTCCACAGAAGGTCCCTTTTAAATTGCCTGATTGTCCCCTTTAAGATGACCTCGTGATAAAGTATATGTCATCAACAATAATATCAAGAGTCTCTCTCTCATTGTTAAACATGCCTTGGTCAACATCCTAATACCTTATCTATATTTGCAGAAAGGTTCTTAGTGCCCTCATATTTGAAGTTCTAAAAAACTTCAAGAATACACACCAACGCAAGGTGGTTAATGTCAATGGATCACAAACTCATCTCTATCAAGATGCTCGTTCTCCCTTTCATGCCATATAAGAGCCATTCCTTGCCAAATTTTAGTTTAGGGATCAAACTGTTGAGTTTCAAAGCTTTACTATGTAAAACACTAGAATGCTTCTATTTAGTTGTGTGCTACACGTTGGCAATTATCTATACAATCACGTTTTTAAGGCTAAAAACACTACCCGATAATGATTTGCTCATGTCTACCCCATGAGAGAGGTAAAATAATTTTGAATAGTAAAATTTTGACCTAACACTAGCATTTAAAACATCAAAAGGAATGCGAATGGATTGTAGAACTACCTGGAATAAGCAGAGTTTGATTTGGTACCCGGGATTGGCCGTAATCGATGATCAAAACTAGGGATTTTTTTGGCTCTCCATAATGGTAAAATCCCAAATGAATTATTTTGTACACTATTTTACTATTTGTTGTAAAAACAATCACATTTAACCACTTATATATAGTTTTTAACATTTATTCCATGCCATAACTAATACTAATACCCTTTTTTGTTAGTATTTTGGTCTTTTTTAAGAAGGTGAACATAGAACTAAGGTACTTTTTTCATCTACAAGGGGTCCTTTTTTTAAGATTTGATCTTTAAACTAGCATATAGGCTAGCACACTTTCATCATGCATTTTTTTCATTGGACCTTGTCACTTTTGTGCCTTAGGAGCAGTTTTCACAGACTACGACATTAGCCCTCTTTCTCTAAATTAAAGTCATCGTTCTTTTGTGACTAGAACCTACCTCACATGGATCATCCTAGTTAGCACCTTGATCATCATTTTGGTTCCCATGCTGCATTTTTTATTGGTTATGGGAACCTTGGTAGTTTTTTCATGACCTGGAGAAGAAACCACATATTTTTCTTTCTCATCCTTTTGACCACACCCTAGAAGGCTCCCTCTCACATGAATTCCCCTTTAAGATATTTTTCGACTCTTTAAACATCAAAAGATTGTCGAGTATGCTTGTTTTTTAACACTTGTTAAAGGATTTCAAAGAATGTCCATCCAGTAGAAGTTAAACCCTTTTTCAGACCGAATGGACTATCTCCGAAAAAAGAATACTCTAGTCAACCTTGTCTAGAAGACTTCTCCTTTGTATTGTTTTATACTTTTCAGACTCAGGGGACTAAATCTACAAAAATAACAACCTATTGAGTTTTATTTAAGTTTTTAGACTCTTTAAAACTGAAAATATCGATGAGCACTAACCAACCTGGGCTCAATAAAAATCCATGGGATGAAACAAGGAGTTTTCTTTAAGTTTTTCAAACTCCCTAATATTGAAAATACCGGTGAGCACTAATTGACCTGGGCTCGACAAAAATCCACAAGTTAGTACTAACCTTATCGAGCATACTTCTTTCGCATTGTCAAGCTCACTAAAAATGATGAAGGGACTTAAAAAGAGAAAAGGGAATGGAAATATCTCAAATGTGTCACGTCCCCATGCCTTCGACCGACGAAGAGGACGCGAACCATACGTAATTTGACGGGGCTAAGAGCCCATGAATATGTAAATTCATAAAATTTGCATAAACATAATGCTGAAAGGGAAAATGCATTGCAGTTTAACATGCACAAATACAACCGTTTGTCATACACAGCTAAAATCATTCATCTTGCACAGCGGAATCACCATTCATTCAAACAATCACTCTTTCAACATGTTCATTTCATTTTCATTAACAGTAAATATAGAATTGCAGAGGTAAAATACACAAGATCACTTATCTTATGATGAACTCGATCTGCAACCAGCTACGTCGCTGCAACGTTCGACCCAACCATAGGCCGGCATGCTCCTTAATCTCTCAGCAGCGCTGCCACCCCCGAGCTGGGCATGATTCTCCAAGGAATAAGGGAACTAGTAGGCTTACACATAGCCAGCGATAGACAAAACACAGCCAAGCCAACACAGTTGGGTTTATCAGGCCATTAAGGAGTTGGAGAAGGCAGATTGCTAAGCTGGTGGGCTCATTATAGAGCCAAGGACACCTACACCAGAACTAGCCTGACCTCTAAGACACCCATCCACACCCAACACAAGGAATCAGTCCCTTCTCTGCTACACAATCCCTCAGGCCTTGCATTCCCTTCCAGTGCTATTCAGGGGTGATGGAGAAGAAGGTCAGCCCTCTAGCTCTGTCTGTGTGGTTCCAGCCACCAGGTTTGTCAAGCGAATCTAAGCCAACATCTCCACTCCTCTCACAGTCCGAAGACCAACCATTGCACTCAGGCAACTCATTTAACTGTCACAGCTTAAACAAGGAAAAACAAATCTCAAGCAACATACAACAAATTCCCAAATGCAGCAACAAACACACTTATAGCAAGGGAAAATCAACAGTCCATCTAAGGCAATGGAGCCATGGAAAGACTCACACAGGCCACATTGGGAACAGATTTACAAACTTCCAGTCTGGGCATGAGTAACAATCAACACAGAACCCACAATTCGATCCAGGGGGAAAGGATTCAGCCACATCATTCACAAATCCGTGGAGGAAAACGACGTGGGTAAAAACCAGGAAATTTCAGTGCATGGAGAAGGGTAATGGACCGGAAATGGTGGGAAAAACGAACAGAGCATAGAGAGGACGCAAAATCAGGCATGCGTGAGAGTTCAGCAAACTCGTGGAGCCCAGAAAATGTTTGCGTGAGACCAGAAAACGCCAAGATCCTATGCGTGAGGATGAACAACAATGGGGAAGACGCGAATTGCAAGTCTTCCGCGTTTTGCAACTCGTGGAGAGAAAAAAAATGTCTGCCTGAGTGAAGAGTGCGTGAAGGTTTTTCCTTCCATTCTGAAGTCAACTGCTGTGGGTGGAGTGTGCGTGGAGGCATGGACTGACAGTCCTGCCACCCCACTCCCAAAACAATTAACTGCCATAACTTCCCTCAGCTATCAGCATAAATTATTAATTGAAAGTGGTTGGGATAAACAAGGTAAGAAAACACATGGATTTTGGCCCATTGGCTAAAGTTGGACAATTCCCCCACATCCTTATCCTTGAGAAAATCATGCCCCATTCGATTTAGTTGCCGCGACCGTAGCTAGTTGTGTTCATTTTAATTATAGATGCATATTTACATGATGACCAACATAATATATGCCGCATGCCTCGATAAACCATCGGTGACAAATTTAAATCCTAAACATAACGTGACCGATCAATGGTGGGGCCTTGGCCTTTAGCTCCACACCATGATCATTTACAATATATACATCATGTACATTTAATGCAACGGGGTCAAAACCGGGACATTACAAAATGTGTGTCGATATAATGACAACAAGTCAAAATATCCTTGAATAAAGCACCAATTTTGGGTCTATCAATAATTGATTTATAGTATGTGGCCTTAGTATTTGAACCTTTATCGTAGAGTTTAGCACTCATTCGATTGATTACTCTTCCAATCATATGGAGAATCTATCAATGTCTCCTACATTATATATTTACATCATTACTTCTTTGTGTCAAAAGCTGCCCAAGTCCATTTTGTATCATGCTCACTATTCATGGATGTAACCTATGTTAGCAATTCTATAGTTTCCTTGACCTCATGTATCAACCATTCCTTGGTGTCAGTCCAGTTCATCAAGTCTTCACTTTCATGTTGCAAAACTTTGTCTGTGTCTTAACTCAAATCACTATTTGATTTATTCTGATAGTGTTAGAAGATGGAAAATGCCTTAATGCTTCCCTTCCAACGGGTTTCTTCCCATTGACTCCAACTTATATTTCTCTGGGAATGATTTCTATAGTTTCAATAGTACCTTGGGGATTGTATCCATCAATGGTAATTTCCCTCGGTATTGGGTGGTGGGAATACATCAATGTCTCTTGCTTGATGGATTCTTCAGGTGTTTAACTTCGAGAACATCTATTCACACCTACCATAATGTACTAGGTGCCTCAGGTCCCATTTTCATTATTGGTGGGTTCCCTCACGTTTGTTAACGGTTTACATCAATGACGGATAATCAAATGGTATGCCCCATGTTCGACTTCAACTCATCTATTTGCATGGTTAGGGTTCGTACCTTTAGGGAGTTTGGATTAAAGACTTTGGGTCAACAGTAGCATTCCATCATTTTGATATTTCCCAAGTTACGCAAGACTGTACCACACCATATATGACACATCACGAGACATAGAGCCACTTTGTTCATTCATGGATATGATCTCCTGTTTGAGATAGATCCACCTTGTATTATTGTGGCTATGATCAATTGTTGGGCATGAATCCACTTTGTATTTCCTGTGGCCATGATAGTTACATTGGTTATACATATATGATGGATTTACGCTATATCTTTATGCCATTAATTTTCTATATGGACATATATATTCCAAGGATAAGTTTGTCTGACATCCTTTTTATGTTTTAGGTACGCTGTTGCAACTGAGATTCTTGGATTCTTTCGTTGACTCCACGTCCCATTCTACTAATTATTATAATGCATTTTGGGCATCCTGTTCCCTTCTAACATCATACATTATGGGGCGTCTGTTATAGCCCAAATCAATACTTCTCCGTATGCGAAGACAATTGCATGATGACACTTCAACTGTTGACTGTCGCTCATACAAAAGGACACTATGGATGGAAGAGGCTTGATTTGGTATTTGATGCATTGGCCTTATTCATTCAGTGATTACCTAAAACTTATAACCTTTGTAACTGAGGTTTGATAATAAAAAATGCTCATAATGGCGTATGATCCAGTGTTTTACATGCTTCTTTCCCTCACTTTGATAGTGTTTGTAATTAAAATGTTGAAAACACACGTTTCCTTTTGTTTTCACGTGTGTTAAATGCTTGTTTTCCTTGCATTACCACTGTTTCCCCTAAAAATTCCCAAAAATATATAAAATTTTGAATTTGGGGGAGTTTGGGTGGTTTTGGAAACTAGTCCCCTTAGTTACAACTGCTTTCTACTTGATGGAAACTATCTCCCTTTACTACAAAACATGTGAGATAGGCCATTGAAGGGGACTTTTCACTAGTTAAGGTTATGCTAGAGGAATTAGATCAACTCCATCCCTAGTAATCATTAGCCCTATGCTCTGATTCCCACTCCCCATGTCTTGAAGTTGTTTCCCTCAAATGGCTTCATCCCTTTTATACTTGGAGATTGGTTGGGATCCTTAGTTGAGAGAAGTAGGAGATCCAGAATCAAGATTTCGCTAGGTGCCAAAGCAAAAATAAGGTGACATTGTACTTGTTTCTACTATTCAATAGATTTTTGACATCTTTCCCTTCCCAAATGATGAGTTCATTTCAGGTTTGAATGAAGAAATTAGCATTTTAAATTGGAAGTTTATTTATAAGTTCATATTCTTGTTATTATTTCAATTTATCAATAATATTTATTATTGTTAAAATATTTTGAGGAAGGTATTGTGGTTTTTTTGCATGTTCCCGAGTTAAAGGATTGAAGCAGAGCTAAGGAGCAAAGAAAGATAGGATCAACCTACATAAACAAGGTGCATCACTCTCTATATTTCAAACTACTTGTATGGTATTGCTTGAATCTAGGTTCTATTTTGCTTATTGTAAATCCCTAGATGTCTATCTTAGAAACCCTAATATGTTGGTGACCTCATCCCACACATAGGAAAGTTTTTGTAAAACATGAACAAATGTCTAATTGAGCCTTCAAAAATATCATTGGCATGCCAAGGATTTTATATGATTAAGTGTTCATAATGGTCGTTAATTTATAATCATCTTATTAAACTCTTGTATCCTATTAGATATCCATTACCTAATAAATCATCTTTGCTGCAAAGAATTGGAGGAAAAATCATTTTTAGCAAATTTGATCTGAAATATGGTTTCTACCAAATTGGAATAATTCTAGAAGATCGACAAAAGATTGCTTTCGTTGTTCCACACATCTACTATCAGTGGAGAGTGATGTCATTTGTCCTGAAAAATGCTCCTGGAGAATTTCATAAAAGGATGGAAGATATACTTGGAGACTATCCATGGTTGATCATCTATATACATGATATTTTGGTCTATTCAAAGAATATCTAGGAACACCTTAAGCATCTCCAACATTTATACGAGTTAATATATTATCATTGGTTTGGATCTATCCAAATCGAAGATGGAGATCGATAAAATAGAAATTGAGTTCGTTGGTTTTAAAATTGTTAAAGGACATATAATTTTACAAGAACATATTTTGAATAGATTTACTATTTTTCTTGATTACATTGTAGATAGAACTCAACTTCGATAGAGATGTTTAGGTTGTCTTAATTATGTTAGCCATTTATACAATGGACAAGCATAAGATATTTTTGTTTTGCAGAGCACTTTGAATAAATCCCCACCTGTTTGGAATGATAAAATGACTAAATTTGTACAAATAATCAAGTAGAAAGTTGATGAGCTTTCCCTTTATTATTGCCAACTGAACAAGGGCACTCATAGAACTAGAAAGAGGAGTTTATGGAGTCTACATTGAATTTTATGATGATGTTTGCTACAATGATTTGGGCTCTAGAATAATTTCATGGGATACATACAGGTTGGTTATGCAACTTGTTCAATAGCAAGGATAAATAATTATTTGTGTTGAAACTCAATCTATGTTGCATCATGCTTGGATGGGATGGATAACTATCTTCCTATAGAAGTTCTACCCTATAGAAAATTGGAAAAATTAGAGGGCCATTTTTTCCAACATTTATTTGTAGATATGATGGCTGCAATCCATCGTAATCTTTGTCTTAAATTAAAATTAAATTGCGAAGGCTTCCAATTATGACCTATACATTCTCCTAAGAAATTCAAATATAAAATATATGTCCAAAATTCTCAAGGAAAAGTGTTTGGTATCTTCAAAAGCGATGTTGAATTTAACTTGAAAGTTCATTCTAAATTATTTGGTGAACTACGTTGTGAACCACATCCTAGTATGGAAGGGTTTCAAATGTTTAGAGATGTTTTGATGACTATTTGTACCATTTGTTTCCTCTACTGAAAGGAGTTGAAGAAGATTAATTGTGATGAGTCAAAAGCATGGTGGTAAAGCAAAATTGAATTTAGATTAGCCATCGTGGGCCACGCTTATCAAATAGATCCACTTTGTATGAGTCACGAGTCGTGTTATTGAGTCATGACATTAGAGTCAAGAATTAGATTCTGCATCATGGGTTGTGTTTTTCAAATGAATCCACTTTGTATCGTCATGTTAGTTTAAGTCATTGGGGTCTCCACATCTTGAAAGACTTGAAGGGATGAGATAACGTTTGATGTTTTCACATGCTCCAAATAAAAGTCATAATAATATAACTACTTTTAACTTGCATCTTTTGGTTTCAAGTAACATGCTACTGGGAATGCAAGCTATAGATAAAAGTATCCCTCAACTCATTTGGGGCATCGAGAAGTTTGTCGTGTGGGTCATTTTTAGTGTCGAAGAGTTGTGTATAGTCTCCCTTTGCACTATATGTGATATGTTGGGATCAAAATCACTCTTCATATGTGAGTAGTATGTGACAATCTTCACTCGTTGACGATCAAACATATGAGACTTATGTAATCCTTCCTGTAATCAATTTGTTTTGGAAAAGTGGTGCAATCCATGTGGATACGAGAATGCAAGCTATAAATAAAGACTCCCTCAACTCTTTGGGGGCATTGAGAATTTTGTTATGTTAGTCATTTCAAGTGTCAAAGAATTGTGTACGCTTTTCATCTGCACTATATGCAATTTGTTGGGATAAAAAAGCACTCTTCATATTTGAGTAGTCTGTGACAATATCAACTCTTTAAAGACAATCATACATATGAGAATTATGTAATCCTTCCTGTAATCAGTATGTTTTGGCAAAGTAATGTGACCCTTAAAGGTTTTTTAACCTAAAATTTAAAAGTTAAAAATTAAAATGATCTTCAAAACAAGGGCTATGAGGTGGAAATGTCCTCGATGTATTCACTAGTCAAAGTGCTGTTGTCTAGATTTCATATCACGTTATGGTTTTTGTTAACAAAATAAAAAGAACATTATATCAAAAAAATTGTTATAACCTAAATTCTAAAGATATCTCTCACTCATACGATGTTTTTTTATAGCTAAACATATATGTTTTTGTTTTTGCAGCTCTTTTCATATATTGAAGTGTTTGGTATAATAAACTAGCCAACAGTCTTAAGTGAATTAAAAAACATTTATAGTTTAAAGTGTTGGATGATTTCAATATTATTTGTTGTGTAAGGATGGTGTGCATGCTAGAATCACACATAAGAATTCCAATTAGCTGCAAGTGTTCAATGTATTGCAATATCTAGGTAGAAAGATATGATGCCCATGCAAAATTGTAGCATTGCAGACTTCATGAAAAAAATACCTCAAGGTACCAACACCTAAAGTGTTATGAAGGCATATCTTGGTTGGTTTCCAACATATAAGGTGTTGTGAAGACATTACTTGGTCAGTTTCCAACAACTAAGGAGTTGTGAAGACATAAGTTAGGGAATATGGTTTTTGTTATAGCAAGGAAAACCAAAGAGTTGATAACAAAGACTGGGAATAAGAGGAATGAAAGTCAATGATCATGGAACATTGCCACAAGGTGGAAATGTTCCTGCAATATGTTGCTCTTGTTTAAAAACTATTAAAGCAGTCGAATGTTTAAAAGACATTGAAGCAGTTGAAAAATTTATTGTCATTTTCTTCAATTTTTAGACTAGAAATAACCTTGCGCCATATTTTTGAATGCCTAAAAACAAGGAAACAACCCTTAATGTTCTTGTTTTCTTTTCTTGTTTCTCCATTCTATTCAACACCCTACAATTCTTTTAACCTTCTATGTTTCATGCCTATTTAACTTTGCAATATATCAACATTATACATCAAAAGTCTATTTGACTTTGTGTTGTCTTTTGACCTTTCATATTCGCAAACTCTTGGAACATTGTGAACACTATTTACACAACATTAATTACAACTGGAATGTTCCTATAAAGTCATTGTTGTAATTTAAACTTCATAGACATAAATACCAAGAAAAAAATTGGCCATGAGGGGAGTTTTGCAAATTAAGCCAAATTAGCACCGTGAGGAATTTATCGCATCAACAGTTGGTCTTATTATATTTTTCAACTAAACGAAACACATTTTAAATTTAGATAGATTTAATTTGAATTATTTTCTTTCCTGTAATGAAATGCCATTATGCAATTTTGTTGTTCTACAATCAAAGTTGTTGATATCAAATCTAACTGTCTAGGAGTCTTGAAACCTAAAATTAATATTGGCTTATGATGCAACAAAATGTATAAGTAATCAAAATAAAAGGAAATAATGGATTTTGGGATTGACCACATGCTTTTGCCTTTGTTTTCCATGTTTTGGGTCAATTTGGAAGCCATCGAACTATATTCTCGTTTCCAAATATTGGAGCCATTGATCATAGATATGAAGTAAAGTTTAACATTTGAAACAATGAAATGGCATGCATTGGCAATGAGTTGCAAACCATAAATTGCCAATAGAAGGAATTATAGTTGTATTGTTTTTAATTAAGAATACAGGAACTATAAAACAAATCATTGACAATGATCATAAAATAAAAGGGAACAAATAATAAGTTTAGCTAATCAAAGTGAAGTGTAAATATTGAAGCTATTGGTCGCATATATGAAGTAAACTTTAATGTTTGGAACAACGAAAAAACATGCATTGGCAATGTTTTGAAAACTATCAATAGCCATTAGAAGAGATTTTAGCCATATTGTTTTTAACTACTAAAAAAACTGAGTTGATGCAACATGCAAAACAACCTATTCATTGTAAATTTCTTTAGTTGTGCACTTGCAATGACATTTGAAAATCCTAATAACAGCTCTGAAATTTACACGAACGCTATTTAACATATGTCATAGATATTTATGCAGGTAGCATATAGTATCCGAATTTGTTTTTTGTCTACTTCTAGTTTTAACAAAGGGTCAAAAAACCCAAAGAAGATATAGCCAAGAAATCAACCAAGAGTTTCATATATTCTAGTGTGTAATTTTTTGCATACATTGAAGTGGTTGGTGCAGAAACTTGTGTCAGTAAGGAACTACAAGTGGTCCAGTTGGGTACATGACATTTGCAAAGAAGGAGAGAGAAAGCAACTGCAATATCTTCTCTTCTATTTTTTGCCTGCTACAACAAGTTGGTTTTTCTTTCTATTTGTCGTTTTTATGTCTATGCACCGACACAAGCAATGGAATCATTCAAATGGAAAACATGGTCATAATACCTAAAATAGGTCAAACCATATTTGTTTTGAATAACTAAAGCGGATAATCCCCCCCTCAGATCTCTGAAAAGGAAATAATATCTTCCTTGAATCACATATCAAATTACACACACATGAAAATAATTGCTCTTCAATCTATACCTCCTAAATATAGCATTGTATTGAAATGATTCCCTCTTGAGGGATATGGAGGTCATTTTTAACTTGCATTGAAAAATACTTTGAACTAGCCAAGTGAGAATCTAAGACCACGTGTCTAGTGTTGTTGACATCACAAATAGTCTAACTGAACAATAAGTGATTGAAATATCATGAAGAAATTTCATGTAAAAGGTCAATTTAAACCTGAAAGGCTATGGAAGTGAGTGTTTGGATGTGTGAATGAACCTTAGTTTCAAGAAACTTATTCCCTTACCCCAATGGCTCAATAACTCGTAGAAAAATTTCAGATAGGACACAACTATACACAAAATTGCATATAATGTCTATCATAATAAAACAACCCCCAATCGCACACAATTTGAAACAAAATTATGAAGGCGAAAAACCTAAATGCAAAGAAGACTACATGTATAATTGAACACAGAAGGGACAATGGCCTCATAAAATCTGCTTGAGAATCGTATGCATGAATGTAATGTCCCATTTATTTAAAGTGACTCAAATAAAATAATATTATAAAGTCACTTAATAAATAAAAGAGGGGGTCACTTAAATATTATAAAGTTAAATACTTTATAAAAGTGACATGAATAATTATAAAGCGGAAAAAGAACAAAGGAGGGAAAAAGGATCAATGAGGATATAAAAGAAGGAAAAGTGAATTGCTTGGCATGCATATGCTATTCTTCACTTTTGAGAAACGAGTTCGAGAGATTTGCGAGCGAATTTGGTGTTGAGGGTGCAGTCCTTGGCTAACAAGTGTATTTCGGTAGCAAAATATATTTGCCCTAATCACTTCTAAGGATAGGTCATTTTGATCTATCATAGTAATTCACATATTACACATTATTCATTGAAGAAGCTATTCTATCAAGGGCGCAAGGGCAATTACACCTTTTAGGGCATAATAGTTCCCATCAGATCTATCTAAAGATGAATTATACAGCCATTATGAGGACCAAATATCTATCTATCTCCTTCAGCGAGCTACTGGTAATATTACTGCTACTTATTTATCACAGTACCATTATTCTGGAGCTAGCATTCTCGATCTACCACCAGAGAAAGACGCCTTACAACATGGGCGAATTATCTTCAGAAACTGATTTCATATCTTAATCCATATTCAGGGCATGACCTACATGTCTTCTTTATTCTACCTCAAGATTCCAAGCGCATCGATGCGGTATGTCCTTGTAGTATTTTCAACTTGTTTATTTTATTGATATATTTACTTGTTATAGTGGGGCTTGTTCATTGGCTATTGTTCATGAAAAAACACACTTGGCAAGTTTTAACAAAAAATAATTGAACAAAACCCCCACAATATCTCAACAAACCTAAACAATAGTAGAAATAGAAATTGTCAGTTTGGGATGTTGCAGTGGTATCAAAGCATGTTCTTTGCCAAATGTGGGAAATTGGCATGAACATGAAATCTTAAGAAGTTATACGAACTCAGGTCTACTATTGAGCTTCATTGTGGACGGATTATGAGTTAGTATTTGTGTATATCAATCAATTTTGCATTGGTGCGTGAATATTTATAACAATGATCTGTCATAAAGTGAAAGATCCATTAACCTTTAACAATGAGCTATTCCATTAGGCTAAGATCTCTTCATTCGGACTGTGATCTACAGTTATAGAAGGTGCATTAAGTGTGAGCAATGTTTATCAGTTGAGGGAGGCATATCATTTAATTGGTGGATTGGATTTCAAAGAAGAACAACAATTCTACGTCTTGATCCTCAAACGTCATTGTCTACATCTTGATCCTCAAACGTGATTATCTATCATTGTTATAGTTATGCCTCACATAGAAATATGGAATAGATCCATCCCTTTGTGATGTTTGGGTCGTATGGACTTCACTTGAAGGATCACCTATGTTTTTTGAGAAGTTCAACTATGCCTAGAATCTAAGGTGGGTTGTAACACCTCGTTGAAGCCCCCAAGTTGTAATGAAATTGTAAAGATGATACGACCGAGGGACAAGCTTATGTAATTGTATTTGAATAATTATTACTATTTAATAAATATCAACAAGTTTTGGATGGGGCGTGAATGCTATGAATAAAAGGTATTATGAATCCATGAGAGGGAAATGAGTGAAAGGGTTTTCTAATCCTTGGTGGCCATGACATTATAGTTGTTATAAGACTTACCATGACCCATGATTATTTTATTATTATTTTATGTTTAAGCTTAAGCCTATTAACCTTGGATTAAGGGTTTCATGTCTGGATGTGATTAGAGTTTTGTAGTGGAGTTCATGGCTTCTTGGTGATGGCATGCAGTGCCTAATTTTGATGCACCAAAAATCCATTCTCTTTGTTGATCATTCCATCCGATCCAGGATTGTAGTTGATCATTCCATTCAGTCCATTATTCTAGTCGGTCTTACATTTTTATTAGGTAACCATTGAAGATTAACATTGATTTTTTTCCATCGCTTCTCATTCGAACCTTGTATGGGATTTTAGTTTAATAGTGTGTCATTTAGTTCAATAGAGTCTATGTTTCCCCTTCCGTCACTAAAAGATTAGCTTTGTCAAGGTTTTAATATGTCATCACTCATATTTCCTATTGGGTATAAATGGGTATAATATTGTCAACCCTTAGAATTAGTTTGAATTGCTTATGAATTCTAGTTTTGTGAGAGTTGTTATCCCTAAAGTCTAACCATAAAGAGTCAAATAATGGAGCCTTTTCCCTAATGTATTCATAGCCTCATCTCAGGGGAATCAAATGGGTCGAGAGAATATTGAGCCTAATTACCTATGGTTGGGCGGATCATTCCTCATCCACAACTATTTTTTACAAGAAGAATTAAAGATGAGTGATTTCATGCTCCAATGATTTTAATTTGGTTATGGATTTTGAATACAAAATGTTGTTCATTTTCTCTATTCATTGGATCAAGTGTAGTGGGGATTTCTACCCTACTACGTGTAAAAGCACCTACCCTAGACTGTCCAGATCATAGGGTAGAGTTCAATGGTGCAAAGGATTACTCAACTTTGACTAATAACAAGAAACACCAATAATAACAATATTTTTTCTAATCTTTTTAGAGATATTCAACTAACTAATGCAAAACAATAAAAATATATACCTTTCTTTTGAAGTTGGGCCACCGTAGTCGTTCGAGGAAATGGTCCCGCAACTCCATGTTTTTGGTCTCCAGTCTACTCCACTTGTGGTTGTTAGAAAAGGGGGAATGAATCCAAATGGGTATGGAGTAAGCTCAACATACACCATGGGAAAATGTCATGGCAAAATGTGGGAATAATGGCAAAAAGTAATAGAATGTGATGAAAAGTGTGACGTGTTTCAGGAATGGACAAAAAGTGTTTGTGGTGAGACCTTCACAATGTATTTATAGGATGGTACAATGTTTCTTGACCCATGGTATTTTATTGTGCATGGTATTTATCTATGGTAATTTGACCCGATCTCATTTTTAGGATTTTATGGTCCTTTTTGGAGAGAGTGGGGATAAATCACAATAAATGCTCAACTTCCCTTAATTTATGGGGAAGTAATAATAATGTTTTGGACCATATTTGGTGGAAATTTAGTTGTGAAGGTCAAAATGGAGGAATAATGGTGGGAATATGATGTATGACTATGGTTTAGACCGTGGAGGACTAGGTGAACAATTTTTTGTGTTAATAGATTTCCCCCTGATGTGTGAGGGCAGGAGCTCATCGTATGGTGGATAGACATCATAGGATCAAGGGAAAATGGTGACAATTGTGGAGAGACTAGAGAGGGCTGTAGAGGAGTGGAGTCTCCTCGTTCGAACTACAGTGGCTTTTGGTTTGTATTGCTTCTAAAAAATGGATGAGGTACATATAATCTCAAACATGTATACGGATGAAGGGAGCATACCCATGCTCATAACAATGCCACAATATAAAAATGAGAATCAAGGCTCAAACAATGGGAGCCGATCAATACATACATACAACTGGTGATACATAATGGTGGCCTCAATGGGAGGCTGAATACATAGAATGATATGAAGAAATGGTACATAGGATCAATGGAATTCTCATGAAATGTAATATCACAACAACTTGGACTCAATGACTAAGAGTCAGAATCTTCGAGGGACAATAATGACATCAAGTACTGTAAATACACTGAAGCATGACACTGAGGGGCTTTCGAACACTGTCGCTAACACAACGCGGGAATCACAAGGGACATGAAATTGTATGGGTTCCAGAATAGACTCACCAATGTGCTAGAGTTAGGTGACAACTGGGGTCTTCGACCAAATAATGAAGGAACCAATACCCTTTACGAATCTCAACGGTGCGATAGTGTAGCTGAAGTTGAGCATGTGAGACACAACCAACTTGAAGGGCACTAAGGGCTCCTTTCAAGTGGTCCAAGGAACTCATCAATGAGGTGGATGAAACTAGGATATAGGGACCTCTGGATAGATGCGTTGATGTCGATAGATGGAGACCTGCAACGACCAAGGAAACATGATTAATATGAATAATAGTGGAACACTGCTGGGGCCTCTGTGCGGGACGATGGACGACAATAAAATAAGGCCAAGTTTGTAGTATGGATGGAGTGGATAGATCGTGAACGTGCCAATTTGTATAAGGAGTGCTTCACGTGGTGGCACACAAATCGAGGTGAATCTGGGAAATGGACCGAAAATCAGTAGGGAGGGAGGCAGTCTAGAAGGCAGTTTCTCCACCCGAGAGCTTTTTGCATAGTGGCGGCAGCTTCCTATCCTTATAGAGGATGATCCATATGCGTGGATGGATTAATGGGGAGATTTGGAGATGCCTCGACCTCTAGTACAGGTCTGGGGGCCTGATAGTACATATACATGACGCTTTGTGGTTGCAATCATATATAGTTTACTAGCATAGTGGTAGCTAGATCGTGTGTGTGATAGACATTGACGATATACTATGCGCATGTGTAAACATGGGACCGCACCCTCCAGCGGGGTACCAACGACGCAGGGGCAAGGTGGAGGGTTTAGATCCACCCTCTCACTGGCAGAGGAGGCAACAGAGTGTGACATTGGACTCACTGTAGTTGGACGTGGAGTGACGACTAGAGGGGGTCACCGAATCATGGTAAAAACGATGTAAAACAAGAAAGAAAAACTATGGCATAAGGGTACTCATGGTGAGCGACTTCATGCATGAAAATTCTTGAGGTAGATCCCATTGCAAGGATTCTTCAAGAGGTGACCGTCAGATTCAGCAAGGAGATATGCTCCCTTGCCTAGACATCGATGGATAACATAAGGGCCATACCACATGGAATCAAACTTCCCTTTCCCAATCTTATCATTGGCTTGGTCGTAGACGAGGATGAGGTCCCCCTCGCTAAAGGTGTGTGGGTGGATGTGGTAGTTATAGTGGGACTTTGACCAAGTCTTGGCTGCTTTGATCATTTGGAGAGCAGCACGATGTTCCTCATCAGTCTGTTAAAGCATAAGTAGGTGTTGTTCTAACGGTGAAGTATCAGGTAGAAGTTCGGCGGTAAGGCATAGCGATGAAATCTGGCATTCAATGAGAAGAACTAATTCCACACCATGGATTAAGTGAAATGGGGTAAAACCAGTGGTGGTTTTAGAGATATCTCTGTCATCATGAAAGTGGTGTCGTGATAGATCAGGTGGATCTTCTACGGTCGATGAGGACGAAGGACTACTAGAATTAGAGACAGTGTAAATGGTGTTATTAGTGTTCAAGGAAGAAGCTGGAGGGTGGATCTCCTCAAGGACAATAATGTCAAACTCATAGGAGTGCTTGTGAAGTTCACTATGGAGTGACCGGTTCTTGGGCAAGTTTGGGAAATGGTTTCAACAATGACCATATAGGCTGCCAACTACACATGGGTGGTTGGTTCATAGCGATTTGTTCTTAACCGTAGGTATGGTTGGTACGTTGACAACTAGGGTGTCATTAGTTTTGACTACAGTGCTCATGTGGGTGTGAAGGATAGGAAAATATGGACAATTATGTGTCGCATGGCCTTGGACATCACATAAAGCACATGTAGGAGGAGGACGTGATCCTGTCATTACTTTGGGCATCTTGCCCCCAATCTTCTTAGGAGGAGTAGGGGAAGGAGTGAAGACGGAAGCAGTCATTAATGTACCAGGAGGTGGGTGCAACATTGTCTCAATAGGTTGGACATGAGTCAACACGACTTGTGGAGTCGGGGGAGAGGTAGGTGGATCCATGTACCACATGGGAATACCCAAAGTGAATCTAGGCAGGTTGAGAGTAGCCATGACGGGATTACTCACGATGTCGGAAGGTGGAAAGAGGAAGGTGATCATGTGTATAGGGAATGATCCCCAATAATTCCCTGAGGGTTGTGGTTGGGGTTGCGATTGAGGTTGCAAGGAGGTCAAAACGCAACTAGATGTGATAGTGCACAAATATGATATATTAGTCAACAAAGGAGGCAGTGGTAAGTACAGAAAGGTGTTGGTCATATGAGCACTGGAAAATAGGCGTGGGCCAGCAGCAGACAAAGAAGGTATGGACGCGCTGTCGATAGTAGTGTTGATACTCGAAAAGATGTGTTTTGGTGTGGCCAATCCCTTTGGATCATAGTACGTCAATTGGTCGATGGTCACAATCTTCCTATCATGGGGGGGAATCAAGAGTTGAAAGACGGTAGAGGAAACTACTCGCATTGCATACATATAATTGTGTCCCAGGAGGAATTTGTAATCCACTTAGGCATTGACAACCTCAATGTCAATGAACACTTATTTTTCAGCTAACTCAACTAGGACATTCATGACGAAATCCTGGGGTTGAGAAGCATGACCATCATAGGCACGAAGAGTGGTGGAAGAAGGTTGAAGGGTTGGGGATCAAAGTTTCTACCAAACAAAGGATGACATAACACAGGCAGATGCCCCTCATAAATGATGCATCGATGAATAACCAAATTCCAAATTGTGACTATAACTTGGGAGGCAACGAATGATGGAATCTGGGGTTCTCCTTAATCTAGGTCGAAGGTGATCAACCTAGATTCAGAGGGATCAATGGCACCTAATGTGGATAACAATGCTTTACGTTGTGAAGGACAAGTTTTGAGAACTTCCAGGGCGAGCATGACCGAGGGAGACTGGGCCAACTCGTTGATTATACTGTAGTTGAGCACGGCTCTAGTAGTGGCATTGTTTGCGACACGATGAAAAGGGAATCACGGGACTTTGGAAGTCCCGTTCGTGGGGTGTCTCAGTAAATGCAAAGACATATCAGGAGTGGTGGAGGTAGATGCTGCAAAGGGGTTAATGGTTTCCATGGTGGATCCATACTAGTTTTGTCTAGTCTATAGGTTGACATCATACGATAACGTCATGAGGTGATGGACATCAGGATCAATGGGTTGATCCACAGTAGTGGATGCATGGGTTTGGGGTACCAAGGGCTAGGTTGCAACCATTCCTTGATTTGGTATGGGGTTTTGCAGTACCATAGATGGAGGACCCGGTGGTGCTGGGTTTGGCTGAGCCGGAGCAGCCCCATGGGGGTCACGTTGATTATCCATTTGGAGTAATGGCATATGCGGTTCATATAAGGACACTGATGCATGTAATGGCTGTAAGTGTTGAAAATGGCGAGTGAATGGATCGCTCCTACAATCTGATATTATTTCCAAAATATCCAAAGAATTACTTATCTACACACCAAAAAATCATTAGAGATAGAGAAATCAAATTCCTCCCCCTTTCCTGGAGCAATCACAAATAAACTATGCACATAATTTATAATAGAAGAATCACTAGAGAATTTTTGCATAGAATGGAAAGAGAGACTTTCTTCAATAACAAAGATTCGAATGTCTTCTTCTGGATCAACCATATGAGAAGATGAGATATTAGAGATCTCATAAACTTCTGGAGCAACATGAGAAGGAGTCACTCCAAGGATACTTTCTTCAATTTGAATTGACTATGTGGAAGATTTTGCTTCTTCTTAATCTTGAACAACTTCATCAGAGAGAGTAGAGGACGAGACTTTTGAATAAAGAACTCTTGTGTTTTTGAATGTGCTCTCCAAGTTTCTATAAATATCCTCATTGTGCTTCCCAAAGGTTCTATCCAGTTTTGTTCATAGATCCTTTGGGTATTTTTCAAAATCAATAAGGTAGCGCAATATTGGAGAAAAGGCCTCACATATTGTTCCATAAGCTCTATCACCATCATTTAGCCAGTCATTCTCATATTCATAAGACTCTTTACCAAGTCCAATAGATACCTCATAGAGACTTTAGAGATGTAATCATATTCAACTTCCATTTTGAATATCTTGTGGATGGAGTAAGAAGAGGAACTAATAATATCGAATCCATATGAAGTTGAACCTACAAAATATCGTTGCAAAACTAAAAATGTTCAAACTATGTTAGAATCATGCCTTCCCTCTCAACATGAACACTTTCTCAGTGTCCATCATGCCTGCACCGCCACTCTGAATAAATTCAGAGGAACCAAGACAATCTTGGGGACTTCTATGGAAACCCAACTGCTTCTGGTGTTCAATGGAGAGAAACAAACATGAAGCTTGCTTGAGATGGCTCTGATACCATGTTAAAATTGTTGTGCCATCTAGATCTTCAAAAAATGAGTCAAATATTATTGTTGCGGTAAAAGGAGAGTGAAGATACACACCGAACAAAACAAACCACACAAGAAACATATGAGTATAGCTCAGATAATTACAATATCATTGTCATTAATTAAATTTGGTGTTACAATAGTTTACATAAGGAAGAATTCGAATCCACCAACTCGATGTGATTGTACCTAACTAACTAGCTAAATCAGGAAGTCTCAATCAATATTGGAGTCCAAATGGTTAACTCCAGATGTCTAAACAACTCACACAATCAGTAATAAATAGTTAACTCAGTCTAACTGAAGTGGTAGGTGAGCAAAGGTGCCTAATCCACATGTAACCATGCATAACTAGCGCTAACCGAACTGATTGTGATATAAGTGACTGTAAAGAAATTAAATAATATTAACTAGTTCCAACTCCAATTGACTGAAGGAGGTTGGTTCCAGGACTCCCAGTGGCTCCGAAAATGTAGGGATTGGTCTAGGAGGTGCCTGATCTGATGCATGCAAGTGCAATCAGTTGCAGTTAGCCTATAGCAGTGTTCTCCACACTCTAGTAACTGGTACATGTGGCCCCATTAGGCCATGTGGACCCAATGGTACTAGTGGACTTAATTAATTAATTAAAACTCCTAAGTTAGGCTAAATTAATCTAATAAACAATTTGGTCAAGGGAGGATTAATAACCCTAACACCCCCCCTGAATCCTAACTTGGACAACTGTGGGCCCTGGAAACAAGGCCATAAGTCACCCATATACAATATAAAATATCAAATGCTACTTAATATAACCGAGGAAATAGGGGAAAACCTCATGGGACCCTCTCAAGATAAGCAGAAATCAGGAAATACAAGTTAAAAACTTGCAAAATATTTTGCTGTAATTTGCAGCAGTAATGCTGTATTCCAGTTCTTCTGTGCAGCAACATCCTGAATCTGTGCATTTGAACCTCTCAATCCAAACAAATGCTTATTTATAGAGGAATCTTCCTCTTTAGAAGAAGAATAATGTACTCAATTGAATCAGAAATATAAACAGCTGCACGGTGAAAATTGGACCCATGTAGAGCAACTGAAATAAACCGATGAGAGAGTAAAATTTCTTGAGAATTCAAACCATGTGAGGAACACCCAAGAAACTAATATATTTCAGCCTTGAACATCAAACCATGTGAGGTAAAATCAGCCCCAAGTGTTAGGAGCAAGTGTCCAGGTGGATGCAGAATGTCTCCAACTTTACTAGTTCTGTGAGGAGATGATCATGTGATCAAATAGATAGATAGAGAAGCCCTGAGACTATGGAGAGTGAATGCTTGAGGTCCATAACCTGATATAGCTTTAGAAATAACCAATAATTCACAAAATCGAATATCAACAAACTCATAAGAGAGAACTAACATCGAATCCTCAACAACAAAATTGAAGGAGACTTATGGTGCTTGATTTATCACACCAAAATTGATGAAACCAGTTACAAGCAATACTGTAAGCTCTTGAATCTTAAAAACTGAAACAAATATTATCAGATAAGAAAATAAATCATATCCAAATAGGTTCATATCAGATCCAAAACTTTGGAATGACATCAAATCCCCAGCAACAGTTTTGAAGGAGACTTCGGTACTTGATTTTTCACACCAAAATTGATGGGAACGGCTACAAGCTTTACTGAAAGTTATTGCAACTTAAAAATTGAACAAAATAATATCATCTCAGACCCAAATAAGATCATATCAGATCCAAATAATTTCATATAATATCCAAGAGTTCGCTCCACGGAGATGGTAGATGCATAATTTTCTCCTTCTTCAAAACCTTGAGTATTGGTGCATGCAATCATGCAGGAATTTGTTGGAAGCTCTAGATCAATGAGAGTGAACGGATCACTCCTACAATATGATATTATTTCCAAAGTATCCAAATAATTACTTATCTGTACACCAACAACATCATTATAGACAAAGAAATCAAATTCCTCCCCCTTTCCTGGAGCAATCACCGGTAAACTATGCACATAATTTATAATAGAAGAGTCACTGGAGAATTTTTGCATAGAATGGAAGGAGAGGATTTCTTCAATAACAGGGATTCGAATGTCTTCTTCTGGATCAGCCATATGAGAAGATGATATATCAACTATCTCATAAAATTCTGGAGTAGCACGAGAAGGAGTCACTCCAAGGAGACTTTCTTCAATTCGAATTGACTGTGTGGAAGATTCTGATTCTTCTTCATCTTAAACAACTTCATCAGAGACAGTAGAGGCCGAGAATTTTGAATAAAGAACTCTTGTGGTTCTGAATGTGCTCTCCAAATTGTTATAAATATCCTCATTGTGCTTCCCAAAGGTTCTATCCAGTTTTTTCCAGAGATCCTTTGGGTATTCTGCAAGATCAATAAGGTAGCGCAAGCTTGGAGAAAAGGGCTCACATATTGTTCCATAAGCTATATTACTGTCATTTAGCCTTTCATTCTCATATTCATAATACTCTTTACCAATTCCAATAGATACCTCATAGAGACCTTGTCTCTTTAGAGATGCAATCATTTTCAACTTCCATTCTGAATATCTTGTGGATGGAGTAAGAAGAGGAACTGATAATATCGAATCCATATGAAGTTGAACCTACAAAATATCACTGTAAAACTAAAAATATTCAAACTATGTTAGAATCATGCCTTCCCTCTCAACATGAACACTTTATTAGGTTCTGTCACGCCCGCACCTCCACTATGAATAAATTCAGAGGAAGCAAGAAAATCTTGGGGACTTCTGTGGAAACCCAACTGCTTCTAGTGTTCAATGGAGAGAAACAAACATGAAGCTTGCTTGAGATGTCTATGATACCATGTTAAAATTGTTGTGCCATTTAGATCTTTAGGCTATGAGTCAAATATTATTGTTGCAGTAAAAGGAGAGTGAAGATACACACTGAACAAAACAAAACACATAGGAAATGAATGAGTATAGCTTAGATAATTACAATATCATTGTCATTAATTAAATCCGGTGTTACAATAGTTTACATAAGGAAGAATTCTAATCTACTAACTCGATGTGGCTGTACCTAACTGGCTAGCTAACTTAGGATGTCTCAATCAATATCAGAGTCCAAATGGTTAACTATAGATGTCTAAACAACTCACACAATTAGTAATAAATAGTTAACTCAGTCTAACTGAAGTGGTAGGTGAGCAAAGGCACCTAATCCACATGCAACCATGCATAACTATCACTAACTGAACTGATTGTGATCTCACTAACTGTAACTGGAAATTAACTAAGCTTAACTAGTTCCAACTCCAATGGACTGAAGGAGGTTGGTGCCGAGACTCCCAGTGGCTCCTAAAATGTAGGGATTGGTTTAGGAGGTAGCTAATATGATGCATGCAAGTGTAGTCAGTGGCAGTTAGCCTTTAGCAGTGTTCCCCACACTCTAGTAACTGGTACATGTGGCCCCATTAGGCCATGTGGACCTAATGGTACTAGTGGACTTAATTAATTAATTAAAACTCCTAAGTTAGGCTAAATTAATTTAATAGACAGTTTGGTCAAGGGCGGATTAATAATCCTAACAGTGGGTAATAGGCGGGAGCATCTAGAGGGGTTGCAAAGCATATCATTGAACCATTACATGAGTGTGCCAAGAAATTTGGTCCCTGAACATGAGGGACTGGTGCGGGAGGTGCATAGGAAGGTGTGGCTACAGATTGAGTCGTTACACGTGAAAAATCAGGGGTGTAATTTGGTTGAGAAACACTAGTGGTGTTACCAGAATGGGGTGGCATCGAAGGAGAGGCTGTGTAAAAGTGTGGGTGCTGGGTAACATAGCCAATGACTCCATCAATAGGATGGGATGCCCTCAAGGTATCTCGACATGAGGAGCCAACGCAGGGAGCATCGGGTATAATGGTATACAGATAACCTGATTGGGCGTAGATGAGGTCGAACTGTTGTGCCTTCAGGATGGATTCCTCCTCAGTTTGTGGGAACCCAAATGCAACGTCCTTAGAGATGGGGGGGAGTAAGGTTTTAAGAACCCGATCTAAGAAATTTCTATCATCTAACAAAATCTTACACAAGCTACGATGACGATGCCATTCATGGATATGATCTGTGATATGGGTAGCTATGTTTTGTCTATAGGATAATAGAATTTCTACACCCTCATCATAACGAACGGGTAACTAGAAATACTAGAGAAACATCAAGGTTAATGAAGAAAAGTCTAGGTAGGTGGCATGAGGTAGTTCAATATACCATTTGGCTGCAACACTTGTGAGTGTGTGTTGGAATAATCGCAATCAGACAAAATCGTACACTATGTTATTATATGAACACCATAAGTGGAACGACATGATATGGTTTTGGGGCTCTTCACCTACCTTTCCCTCAAACTTAGGGATGTCTGAGGGGAGTTTGGTAGGCATGGACGGCCATAATGGGTTATGACAAATGGGGTCATTGGTTAACCATGCCAAATCAGGTAGGTTTAGGCTAGTCATGGAAGGTAGACTAGAACCAAGAGTTGATCGGGTAGGGCTAGCGATGGTGTCGACACCAGTAGGAATGTAGTTCCCATGGGTAAATGGGGGTGGGTAAGGTTGAATTCTGACAATAGAGTAGTCATTGGTGTGGTAGGAATAGCCAGAATGGATGTGTAAGGGCCACTACCTCCATGTATGAAAGGTGGTATAGTAGGAACCATGGTGGCTGGAGTGGGACCACCACTAGTGGGTAGCAGACTAGCAACAGAGTGTGCAGTGGCAAAGGGACCACTAGGAGAAGGACTTGTCAGTCCAATGGAAGGGATACCTGGAATGATGGGTGGAGGAGACACAAGCCCACTATCAACCGCCACCCCTTGAAAGGGGTTAGGAGGTACACCAACCATGGGGCTAGATGGGACGGTGAACAAGGTAGGATCGAATTGATAGGAATTCAAATCCTAATTAGAGGCCATATGGGGATTTTAGGGTGGTGAGTGACATCGAATATGCATACGATGATTACGGTTCAAGGAACCGAACATAGGGGTATGCCCCCTAATCCTACGTGAGTAGCATGGTGGAGCTATGATGACGTGATGGTGTGCTGTATAATGAATGTGAGTGTAAGAGTGTCAAACGTAGGTTCAAAAACCCAACTAAAACCGAGTGTGAAGAAGGGGAGTGTACAAATGGTGGCTCACATGCCAAAAAGAAATCTCTAAAACCAAAATGCAACAGCATGCTACAACATTCGAGTCTACAACAAAGTGGCCATAAATCCAACAAACAACACTACCTAGAAAAGAAAATGATGCACTAACCTATGGGGTAAGAGTGCAAGCAAATTCCTAGATACAAGCTGGAAGCCCCTCACAAATCGTATCCTCCGCAAGGTGATGAAATCCCAGACAAACAATATAAAATGGAAGAAAAATAGGCTAAGAGAATCCCACTACCAAGAGGGACTTGGTAAAAGAGCCCTAGATAGAATGGCCACTAGTCTACCTCCTTCATGATGCGTACATAGTGGTTTACTGGCACTTCATCCCTTTGGCCCTTGATACCCGGTATATGCTAGGATGCATGAGGAGGACTATGAAGGGTTATTCTTTGGTGTAGAATGGAGTATGGTATTCCACCCTGACTTCTGGAACCCCTTCATTATCGCTTGCTCTCGCAGAGTGGGTGGCCCTCCGATAGATTGGTTGTGACCATGTCAACAAGTACAAGAGGATTTTGGTCCCCTAATGGACAACAACTACATCCCAAAATGTGAGTGACAAAGGGGTGTAATTTGGATGCATACCCCCAATGTCCTAACTTAGCTACAAGACTGTTTTGATCCTCAAATGAGGTTACAATGTCCATTGTATTATGTTAATTTTTTAGGCTTGCTTGGGGTCATGAACCAAGTGTTTTTATTTAAGGTGTGAGATGTGTGCAAGTGATGTGTTAAAATAGAAACCCTAGAAATCTCACGGCCGAGACGCAAAAATGTAGACAAATATTAGTAAATGACAGTAAATATCATGCAAAATCACAACTAATTATTCCAGAACATAAAATAAGCACAAGCAAATGAGTGCATAAGGAACTGATCAGGGTGTACGAAACACTTAGTGAGTCTCAAATACTAGTCTCGAGTCAAGGGCTCACATACAAGGTGAATAGGACCACAAAATGAACCAAGGGGCTGTAATGGATTAGATATAGACATAAATAGGTTGGGAAGGGGTATAACATAGATAAGGGGTTTGGAACAAGGATCTCAAACACCGAAAAGGGATGAAAATTGCAGGTCATACCTGTCGATGGAACATGTACGATCAGGGTCGCACATAGCTGTGAGACAATCGCGATCGAGACAGAAAAACAATCAGAAGGCTAGGGTCGTACAAAACAATGGTTTAAGCACGACAGGTCTCACAAAAATGGGTCATGGTCGCAACCGAGGTCACTTCAAGAGTTGGGACAATTGTGATATGGATTTATGGTACATGTCACACTTATCGAGGCAAAAGGGTGCGACCTCGTCACAACTTTCTATCGAATAAGTGCGATCTGACCGAAACTGGATTTTTTTCGAAAAAAGGTTGTCAGCTTGGGTTATGGGGCAGGAAATAGGGAAAGACTGGTTTAGAATTGCCACGAGGGGGCTCGATCTGTGACGACTGAAGGTAGCAAAGGATGAAAAACCAATAGAAACACCTGGAAAAAAAAGGTCTGAAAGGATCGACCGAGTGGAGTCGCAAAAATTGTAGTGGGGATTTCTCCCCTATGACGTGCAAAAGCACCTACCCTAGATAGTCTCGATCATAAGGTAGAGTTCAATGATGCAAATGATTACTTGACTTTGACTAATAACAAGAAACAACAATAATAACAATATTTTTTTAATTTTTTTTAGAGATATTCAACTAACTAATGGAAAACAAGAAAAATAGATACCTTTCTTCTGAAGTTGGGCCACCGTAGCTATCAGGGGAAATGGTCCCGTAGCTCCATGGTTTTTGTCTCCAGTCTACTCCACTTCTGGTTTTTAGAAAAGGGGGGGTGGATCCAAATGGGTATGGAGTAAGCTCAACATACACAGTGGGAAAATGGTGTGTGGCAAAATGTGGGAATAATGGCAAAACGTAATAGAATGTGATGAAAAGTGTGACGTGTTTATGGAATGGCCAAAAAGTGTTTTTGGTGATACCTTCACAATGTATTTATAGGATGGTCCAAGGTTTCTTGACCTATGGTATTTTTTTGTGCATGGTATTTATCTATGGTATTTTGACCCATTCTCATTTTTAGGGTTTTATGGTCCTTTTTGGAGAGAGTGGGGATAAATCACAATAAATGCTCAACTTCCCTTCATTTATGGGGAAGGAATAATAATTTTTTGGACCATATTTGGTGGAAATTAAGTCATGAAGGTCGAAATCGAGGAAATAATGGTGGGAATATGATGTATGACTATGGTTTAGACCATGGAGAGCTAGGTGAACAATTTTTTGTGTTAACACCAAGGAAATTGCTTGTGCAGTGGCAAATAATTAACTATTGCACTATTTTTTCTTTAGTAACACACCCCCAACAACACTCTCTTGTATTGTTTAGGCCAAAATCAACAATAAGATGTCACTTATGCCCTGAATTGGGAATCTTGTTTTTATAGAGGATGAATTAAGCATTCCAAGTGGCAATTTGGAACATACAATGCACAATAGCATCATTCAAAGGCAAGACATCAATTGGATTATGGAGCCTTCTTCACGGGAATAGCATCTTCTTGTAAAGGATTCTAATCCATCTTCACCCATATGGACTCTACACTATTTTGATTTGTTTTGCATGATATATGCTATATTTCTCCTAACTACAACCATCCTCATCCCCTTCAATACACAAATACTCCATGTTATCAAGTCCAATCCCCTGATTAGTGCCAAGGACTATCACAAACTATTCTTGAAGATGGGATCCAAGGATACCGTAGCTCAACATTTTAAGGTCATTTCCCAAAACGCCATATGACCGACACACCTGTGAAGTTTTCCACAATAGAATATGTTTTGTCCACTTTTCATAATTTTTATTTGGATGTTCATTACAAAAACTACCATGTCGTCAAAGGACTTTGCTTGTCCTTTTCCATTGGGGTTAGGTTTTATTTTTCTAACAAAAATGGTTAATATTGTATTGATAAAAGGTTAAAGATTCAACATAATAGTACACAAATTCCTCATAACAGTTCTAGAGGATCCAGATTAGTATGAAGCTTAATTATAATCATCCAAAGGAAAATAAACTTGAAGTAAAAATCAAATCTCCCCAAACTACTATAAATTCTTACAAATTGTCCTAGAAGTAGACTACAATATTACTTCATAAAAAGCAAAACTAGGAGTTGGTATCACTGTTCATGACCCGAAATTCTTGGGTGTTTTCGTCATCTTCCTTTAGAGTGTTCTTAGTTTTTTCATAGTTTCATCAACTTCCACATCATGAGTGTGTTTGTTTCCTTTGGTTGTATCTTCAATACTTGTAGTATGTGTATCTTGAATGTTGTCTTCACCAGAACTAGTGATATTTACCACTGCACAAGGTGGTTTCATAACAACATCTTCCACATTCTTTCCTTCCGAATTCACATCCAATTGAGAGGCCTTGCCGGCAATGAGATCCTTGTGCTTCATTAATGTTTTCGAAATTGTTGTCACCTAAGCACCACATGAATAAAAATGCCCTTTGACCTCATAAAGGGAGGAATGAAGCCCATAAGTAAAATTGTAAATATGATGAGAAAGTTTGTTCAATTTCATCAAGGTGAGTATCCAAAATAGGAATATGAGTGATGATTTGCTGAACTGCAACAATTAGACCTTCCATTTGGGACCTTAGCCATGTCAGTTAGGAGCAAATATCGTGAATATTGGCATGAGAATCACAGATTATTTTTGAAACGTATTCCAACTTTTTATCATAGCCCATTTCAAAAAAATAGTTCCAAATCCCCTTGCAGAGGGAAATTATTTTGTTATCCCAATTGAAATGCAAAACATACTCAATATACAAAGCGCAATTAGTAACCACTAGGAAATTCAAATTGCGCTCACCACATTAAAAACTAGGGAATTGTTCACAAAGAGCAAGTAAAAACCACCTAGAGGAACTATCCTCCAAACTAAGTAAATCTCTACACAATGCAAAGATGCCCTTGAATCCCAAACCTTCCAAATAAAGGATAATGTAGAGTCCAAGCAGAAGTAGAAAATTACCAGAGAGCGAACCTCCATACATATAGCACTGAAGATTGCAGAAGGACAATCTCCCAATGCACGGGAAATGAAATCAAAATTCACTTGATGATTCACCACCATTCAAGAGATTCCCCACACACCAATCTGTCTACCTCTAGCACTGTTCAAATGATAAGAATGGAAATATCTAAGCAATACACATTGAGAAACTTCTTGTTGAAGCTTCCAAACAATACCTTCATGTGCCCTGATTAAATGTCCGAATGTGCGAACCAAAAAATGACAAAGATGTACATTCACCCAAATTCATTGAGCACTCCACATGTCATGAAGAATTAATGAACCTTGTCACCATATGTAGAGACTTATGCTTGACAATACTAGATCAAGAATCAACACACACTTAACACAACCCAAACTTCTTAGGGAGCATAAAAAAAGTGAGATCATCCCCTTATTTTCTAATGCCCCCTCTAGGAACACTTGAGGGTTCATTTGCAAGTTCATTTACCACCACATTGAAATCACACCGAACATGTAAGAGTTAAGTGTTAGGGATATGATGGAGTAAGCCAATAATATGTTTGTAAATATGCCCGAATATTTGATCCATAATTTCCTCTTGTCACCTAGATTGAGAGATGATAGGGAGGGAGTCTCTTATCACAACAAGTGACCTAATTCCAAAATCAACTGCTTCCTTTAATCCCAAGCATAAAGCATAATGCTATGCTTGATTATTAGTACCAATCCCTAGACCATAAGCAAAGGATGTGACTATATTTCCAGAAGAGTAAAAAATTACCCACCCACCGCACCACACTTTCCACCCCAAGGGGTTAGGTTTATAATGATAAGTAGAGAATTTTCCATTTAGTTTCTTATTCTTATAATTATAACCATTTATGTACCTTTACTATAAAATATTCTTAAAATATTAATTACAAAATCAAAAGTTGGGTCATGAGACTTATGCATTAGCTTGAAGTTGATTGAAATCAATTAATTGTTGATCATTGAAAGATGAAGTATTAATGGATACTATTCTCTAAAATGTTCAAATGACTATTAGGGAATCTTGGTTAAGTTCCCTAATAGGATTCATTTTCAAACTTAAGAATTAAAACTAGTGATATTACTACAAGGAAAAGGCCCTTTAGTGGAGGGTATAGTGGATGCTCCTCCCAAAAGAGCTAAATTATCTGTTTATAGTGGAGGTCATTAATGAAGGCGAGCGATCGAAGGGTTTAGAAAATATTTTTTCTTCCAGTGTGTTTTATCACTATATACACACTAGTGCATTTATAAACAACCTACACTGCGGCCACAAAAATTCATGTCACACCGCGCATTTTCGAAGATTCGTTTCTGCTGTTTGTTTAATTGGTTGACATGGCAATATCCCAACCAACCCTGTAACATTTCAGAAATCATAAAAATAAAAATTCTAGAAATCATTAAAAAATCTCATCCAATTTTATAAAAAAACTAATCACTGTGCTTTTTCTAATACTAACTGCCCTAGTGCATGTCGTAGAAACAAATGCATTGGCGTATATTTTATGAAAAATAAAAAAATATTACTATTTTATTTAAAAATTTGGTTAAACTTTATTTAAAATCCTAAACTCGATGCGTTAACTAATAAACTATGCCCCGGTGCGTGGAATAGAACCGAACACACCAATTTATGTGTTCTTAAAAAATAAATTATTATGTTATTAAAAAAGTTACATTTTATTTAAAACCATAAACACAATGTGTTATTTAATCAGAAATGTTCTGGTGCATGGAATATAACCAAACACATCTGTTTGTATTTCATTAAAAGAAATAAAAAGAAATAAATTTTATTTAAAAACCTAACAATGATGCGGTCATATTTTAAACAGCTTCGTTGTGTGCTATTATCATGTGCACTAAAATAAGGTTTTATAAAAAAAATATACTACATGGTCAACTCATTTTCACCCCATGTACAATGCATCTAATCCATATGCATTGGTGTCGTACATCACCCACCTTGAAGCCTTACCACCTGTGCTCATTCCTTATTGGTTGTTGACACATTTATCATTCCTATTCGCTACTGACTCGAGTTTGAATTTTTCCAAATGGTAAGAAAAGATTCAAATTCTCCATACATAGATAGGATACCTCCCTGACATGCAGGTCAATAGGTAAATTAATTATTACTTGATAATTTAAATTTGTAGCGGATTAATTTTTGAATTTTTGAAATTGAGCCAATATTTGTCATTTTTATAAAATTAAAATAAAAAATCATTCAGTGTGTTCGAGCCATTTGGGCATTACTGGTTATTGGTGCACCTTTTACAATGTTACAAGGTGCACTATTGGTGGGGCGAGCTGAACATCTCAAACGCACCACTTAAATTGTGTGCTACGCTTTTGCAGCGCACTTCCATAACATCGATTTTATTTTAAAAGTTATAAACTAATGCGCGATGCGTTCTGGACATAGAAGTGCACCGACCTTTTGATTCCTTTACGTGTATCAAATGAATTGTTGAACATTAACAAGAACAAATTAAAATAAAATTGTACAGTGCTTTTAGTTCATGTCAACGCACTAATGACATGATCTAAATGCACCGATGACGTGATCTAATTGCACCTCCTTAGGTAATTTAAAATTTACAGACCTTAAACAATCATAATTATACAATACTCCTACTACACATCAGTGCATCGGTTTTTGGTTCTTTGACCTGCAGTAGGTGCATTGTGAACACATTCACTATCAACCATCAATTAAATAAATTGAGGTGCTTTTAGATCACCTCAGTGCAATCTAACAATGCGTTGACATGGCCTAAACACACCGACCATTGCAATTTTAAGATTTAATAGACCCTAAAATATCATAAATCAATGGTGCTCCTAGTGCATGTAATTGCATCGATTTTTGGTGCTTTGACATGTAGTAGGAACACTGTGGATACATTCCCTATCAACCATAAATTAAAACAAACAATGATGCTTCTAGGTACGATCGACGCGCTGGTTACAGTGCGTTGACTTGTTAAACACACCAACTCTTACACTTAAAAAATGTCCCTTATAACCAAAATTCAACGGTGCTTCTAGTGCACATTAGTGAACTGATGTTCAGTGCTCTGATGTATCATAAGTGCACCATGATCACATTATCTATTGTTAATAAATTTAAGTAAACCGCGATGCTTGTAGTTCAGGTAAGCGCACCATTTCCAGGGTGTTTACTTGATATAGACACACCGACTCCCACATTTTTTTCCAGTATCCTAAAAATCATAATTAAATGGTGTTCCTAGTGTAATTTAGTGCATCGGTTTGAAATCGTTACACTAACATGCAATAGGTGCACTGTGAACCGAATTTCAGAAACACATCAGTGTCTTTATATTTTGGTGCACCGTCTTCATAATGAAAGTTTAAATTTATATAAAGATATTAACAGTGCATTTTACTTATTGGAGCGCACCGACCAAGGGGCATAACATATGAAAGCCAACTGTTGACGATGCGTTAATATTATATTATAGCACCGTGAGTCATTTTTTGCAAAAAAATATATTTTATTTTATTAGACATAATGCTTTTACATGTATATTTATGGGACTGATTTACGTTATATGTGAAACAAAAACACCGACATTGTGAGGCTAAGCAACAAAAGCAAGAACAAATTGATCAATACAACCTCCTGAGAGAGTGGGAGGCTAGGGAGAGGGAGTAATATTTATGTTGTCGTCTCACTACTCCTCAAATGAGACACCTCTTGAAGATTGTCATCCTCTTGAATTTCTATGAGGAAGCGATGTAACACCCCTGGACTAGACCCTAGTTGATTAATGTAATTTTGTAAAGGCTACGAGTGCCCATGAGGCATATTAATACTCTATATACAACTGGTCATGGATGGGTCAGAATGTTATATGATTGGGGACTCATGTGTTCACCCAAGACAGTGAGGGGTAGGTAATTTGATATCCTTGCTTAACCCTGTAGACTTGATAAAGGAACCTAAGACTTTTGTTCACCCTAATTTTTTCCCTAAACCTTTAAATTGACTTAAGAGTTAATGATGGATTAAGAGGGAGTTTGGTTACTGGGCCGATGGCATGGAAGATGAATAATTCATGCAATAATGGAATCGACCTTGGGAAAATAGGGAATTACCTAGAAGAAGAAGAATGGATAATGTGCAAGAGAACAACACATAGAGTGTGCACAGTGGAGAACGAACTATGCAAAACCAATTTGGTTGCTGAGCATAGTGCATTAGAGAAGGAAAATAGAACAACAAAGAACACATAATATGGAATGTTAAACACATAGTGCACGAGAGGTAGAGTGCAATGCGCAACAACAAATACATGAATATTGATCGCTGAGTTGTTGTTGTTGACACAATCCTATCGATAGGGGTTCATTCCATAGATCTATCAACATCCATCAATGCAAACTACCTAAACATCAGCCTGGACAGGTTTTACCCTATCCAACAACACCTGCAAAGTAGGTGCTGTCTCACCCGAGATGTCTGAGGGAGCACTGCATGAACCAAGTTTCTGTAGAAGTAAGAGGACTTTTGCACTATCTATTACTCTACTGCATCATCTAGAAATCTAGGGTTTCAATCATACCATTAGCTAGTGTTAGATTTTTATCATTTAAGCAATATGATATTAGGATCTTATATGAGAGAATAACATGCACAACAATAATCACAAGAGACAAGAGACACAAAGAATT
Source organism: Pseudotsuga menziesii (assembly GCA_001517045.1). Lineage (NCBI taxonomy): Eukaryota > Viridiplantae > Streptophyta > Pinopsida > Pinales > Pinaceae > Pseudotsuga > Pseudotsuga menziesii. The sequence goes on along the minus strand of LPNX010321381.1, from coordinate 86,584 downwards.
TTCCTTGGGGAAACCATAAAGGAAAAACCCTGCAACTTCCTTAGAGATAGAATGAGCACCAATGGCAGTAGTAAAACCCGAAAACATAAAGATGATCTTCGACAGCTAATCTCTCTCACTTGTGCCAGCATTTCCTCTCTCACTCATGCGCCCCGGTTGAGTGAGTGTGTATGTGTGTAGAAATGAGGAGAGACTCACTTCTATTTATATTCTTCTGTTCACTTTATTTCTAGTCCAACAAGTCGGCCTCACTTAACAATTACTTACCAGGGCCGACTTCTCTAGGAGAGTCTAATAACCCTAGTGGCCCACAACTGTGGGGACTTTGTCCCCCGATCAACAAGGAGGGTTAACCTCAACTCAATTGTGGGGACTACTGCTCGGACTTACAATGGAGGGTTAACCTCATTGACTTTGCATGACTTTATTATATTAATTACTCTCCCGATAGGAACACCGGGGGTACAATGAAATACAAATGATTCTCCCGATAAGAACATCGGGGTACAATATAAGTGAATACATTCCGATGTTACAAATACATCAACACTCCCTCTTAACTAGGAAGGTATTCTCTTTACACAATTCATCAGCACAAGTCTTCGTCACTGAATCATCATCAAAGTTGGATCATCACTAGATCATCATCAATACCGCTTCCGCTATCTCAATCAATGGTGCTATCTCTCTATTCTACTCATCATAGGAAGTTCTACAGAGCCAACCCTTTTTCATGCTGGTTGTAGGCCTAGCCTCCATGTAGCTCTTCATCTTCTTCAACACTTATATATTACCATGGGAGGAACACATCCTGCAACCATGTCAAAAAGGCCCACCCAACACTCACATCTGACCATGGGAGGAACACATCCAACAACCATGTCAGAAAGGCCCAGCACTCACATCTGACCATGGGAGGAACACATCCAAAAACCATGTCAGAAAGGCCCAACACTCACATCTAACCATGGGAGGAACACATCCAACAACCATGTCAGAAAGGCTCAGCACTTATATCTTACCATGGGAGGAACACATCCAACGACCTTGTAAGAAAGGCTCAACACTTATATCTTACCATGGGAGGAACACATCCAACAACCATGTAAGAAAGGATTTGCACTTACATTTGACAATGGGAGGAACACATCCAACAACCATGTCAGAAAGGACCAGCACTGACATCTGACCATGGGAGGAACACATCCAACAACCATGTCAGAAAGGCTCAACACTTATATCTTACCATGGGATGAACACATCCAACAACCATATAATAAAGGCTCTGCACTTACATCTGATCATGTGGGAACACATCCCGTAGTCACATCAGAATGGCTCTGCACTTACATATGATCATGTGGGAACACATCCTGCAGTCACATCAGAATGGCTCTGCACTTACATTTGATCATGTGGGAACACATCCCGCAGGTCACATCAGAATGGCTCTACACTTACATATGATCATGTGGGAACACATCCCGCAGTCACATCAGAATGGCTTTGCACTTACATCTGACCATGGGAGGAACACATCCAACAACCATGTCAGAAAGGCTCACAGACTCATCACTTCCCTTTGGAGGGAACCTCGATTTGGAGAACACCAAGATTCCCCCTGAAGTACTCAAACTTCACTCTAGCTAATGGCTTGGTCAACACATCAGCTATCTGCTCATCCATTGCAACATACTGGAGCTTCACTGCTCCTCTCTACACCATGTCTCGGATATAGTGATTTTTGATCTCGATATGCTTCGACTTGTCATGGAACACTGGGTTCTCTAATAACTTCACACAACTATGGTTGTTGCAATATATGCAAGTAGCATCCAACTGGAGATCAAACAAATCAGATAGTAGCTTCCTAAGCCACACTGCCTCACAGCTAGCCAAACAAGCTGCAACATACTCTTCTTCGGTTGTACTCAGTGCCACACAGGATTTCTTCCTGCTAAACCAAGAGATTACACTTGATCCCATACTGAAGCAGCACCCTGAAGTGCTCTTCCTATCAATGGCACTGCCTGCCCAATCTGAATCCACATAACCTTCCAGGTTAATATTTTGATTCGCCTCATACTTGAGCCCATAATCAATTGTACCCTTCAGGTACCTCAAAATATGCTTTGCAGTAATCAAGTGAACATGTCTCAGATCTGTTAGGAACTGGCTCAATGTGTTCATAGCAAAGCAAATATCTGGTCTTGTGTTTGTTAGGTACATCAAGGACCCAATCATCCGACGATACATCGTAGCATCAACCGACTTGGATGAAGCATCACTCAATGAATTCAGGTTCGATGTCATAGGTTTGGTCATGGAAATGCAGTCCATCATCTAGAACCTCTTCAGGATCTCTACTGCATACTTCCCTTGTCCCAGGGAGATTCCATCTTCATTCTGCCACACCTCCATGCCTAGAAAGTAATGCATCATACCTAAGTCCTTGATCTCTAACTCAGCAGCCAGCTTCCTCTTTGTGTCTGCAATCAACCCAGCTGCACCTGTTAAAAACAGGTCATCTAGATGCAGTAGGAGCATCACCGGGTTCCCTTCTTCCACCTTGTAGTAAAGGTTGGAATTTGCTTTACTCTTGGTAAATCCCAAGCTAGTCAGGAAGCTATCAATTCTTCCATACCATGTCCTGGGTGCCTGTTTCAAACCGTACAGGGATTTCTTCAATTTGCAACCACGAGTCTCCCTGTCATGTGTCTCAAAACCGAGTGGCTTCTCCACATACACTTCCTCTTCTACTACACCATTCAAGAAGGCAGTCTTGACATCCATCTGGTGTACCTTCCATTTCATGACTGCAGCCAGAGAAAGTATTGATATGATGGAAGTGTATCTGGCTAAAGGTGCAAAAGTGTCTTCGTAGTCTATGGCTTCTTTCTATGAGAATCCTTGTGCTAAGAATCCTGCCTTGTATCCCATGATGTTGTCATCTATTGCATGCTGGATCTTGTAGATCCACATGGAAGATACTACGGACTTCCATTCAGGTCTTTGATATCACATCCTAGACATCATTCTTCTTGAATTGGTATTCTCCTTCCCTTTCTTCTTGGACACTTCTTCATAGCTGGAAGGTTCTGCATCAATGATGTCGCTCAATAGCGTCACATAACTGGAGTGTCTCTGAGGCCTCTTTCTTTCTTTGAAAGTATCGTCATATTATTCTTCATCTTGGATTCTTTCTTGAACTGTCGTCACTTGTTCTTTGGAACAAGTCCCATCCTTCTTTTCTTGTAGGCGATTGTACATGATCTTTCCTACAAGTCAAATGCACCAGTTGTATGGTTAGAAACATTTCATAAGGTATATTCATAACAAAAAATTATTTTGCATCAAGATATAATCATGCAACTATTTTAGCCAATACAACATTCATCCATATCTTATGGAAAATTTCTAGATGCCTTCCATCTCTACTAGGACAACATTGAGATTGTGCACTAATCCAATATGTCAGCAAAGATGTTTCATTCTATATAACTAGCAATGGAGATTTGTATAGCACCATGGGCTACTTACCCATCACATGCATATTAGTAGTATACTGTCAATTCTATCATGCATAACACATCAATTGAATATTAAAAAATGCATAACTAAATAATATTATGAAATGGCAATGGAATACTTATCTTTATTTGTTTTGTGGGTAGAGTCATTCTTTTAGCTTCATCATCTTCTTCATTCATAGCATCATCATTTCTTATCCAAATGCTTAGATGGATAAGAGTTTCTTCAAGAATTTAGTTCTTCATATTCCTCGTCGCTTGAGGGATCTTCTTTGAATCGTGAGGGCTTGATATTCAGTTGATCCCATCTTATTTACTCTTATTATGAGTCGAGCTTCTTCTTGTGTGCACTCTTCCTAGAGTCTTCTAAAAGTAATCACTTCCTTCTGGTCCACATTCCTTGAATGAATGAATCCCATGATCCTAGGAGACCATTCAAGGTGGTTATAATAGTATCTTATTCTTCTTCGACTGTTTTTTCATAGCATCAAACACTTCCTTTTGGTGTCTTCAGGGATGACACATGATGGATGAGATGATATTTAATATAATCTACAATGATTCTCTTGGCTCTAGCCTTAGCCTCATCTCCCTCTATCTCCTAGACCTTTCTAACTGAAATACTGATCCAAGTCAATTTCTTAAAGGATCACAAAGTTCCTACACTTCATCCGATTTATATTCTTTTCTTCAAATAGCTTGGCCAAGGAATCAAACATATCCTTAGGGTTCTTAAGGGAAGACACTTGTGGTATAATTGAACCAGCATCGATTTTCTTGACCTTGACCAAGTTCTTCTCGTGTAAGGATTTTAGTCTCATCTCCCTCTGGAACTGGAACCTCTCCACTGATGTAGGTGTCCAATTCATTTTCTTCAAGAACCAATGAAATCATATACTTCCATGCTTGGAAGTTGCCAGCTTCACCAAGCTTGTCATCAACTTGGTGTGATTAGTCATCTTGAAATGAGAACCTCAAATTTAAATAGCAAAATATTAGATCTTACCGATTTGAGGTGTTCGTCCTGGTTCCGGATCTGGCTGATCTAGGGTTTGTCAGAGAAACCCTAATTTTAAAAACTTGGAATATTTCAGATTTGATTGGATATAAAATTAGACCTCTTCAAGGTGAGCTATCCAATGTACTCCTTTTCTGAAAACAGTGGAGGGAAGCTCCCGGAACAGGAAGCCCTAGTTTTCTAATTTCTTCTACAGAAATTCCTGATACTGTTTCTACGATATCTTCGAAAGTGTTTCTCCTCTGTGTCTGAAATTTTGTACTGAGCTAGCCTTTTCTTTCCTTTTTCTAACACCGTATGTTTGAGCAGAATTAGTTCCATCAACTAGGACTTATGGGCATTTTCCCAAGGTGACTTGTTTCAGGACTGTTCAGAAGAGAGACATTGTACAGACTGCCACGTGTCACTGGTGTATCTTATGGGACTCAAATGTTTACCACAGAAATTACAGTTTGTACCCGTATTGGAAAATCTTACGAAATTTCATTTGGACCTTCCTATCCCGAGATATAGCAATTCTCCCTAGGTGTCCTGTTTAGGTATCAATCCTGGAAGAGGCTGGAACCCTGATTTGGAGGAATCATATCTCCTATAATGAAATGAATATGAGGCTGAAATTTTTACATAGGATACATCAGTATTTTATCTTTGTCTTGTGAAAATTTGTGCTCTTGAGACTTCTTCAATCCTAAGATATAACGAATGTACCAAAACTGCTAGTTTTAGTATTTTAGGGTTTTTTCAGGTCTGGGGTCAAACTAGGGTTTGAGTTTCCCGGAGCTTCACCCAACCAAAAATCTCGAACTTGGTCTCTAAAATTCTATTTTGATGAGGAGAGTAATCCTATGCCAGGCTCACTCAAAAATTCTTCTTCTGTGAAAAGCCCTAATTTCCCGCAGCAAAAACTGAAAAATGCCTGAAATCAAATTCTGCTTCGACAGAAAGATGCACCCTTCAATGGAGAGTTATCCTAGCATCATTTCGCTGATGGATTGTGGAGAGAGACCTAAAAAGTAAGAATCCCTAGCTTATGTAGCTACACAATGTCTTCTTCTTAGGTTAGCTCTGATACCATGTTATATTTTTATCATTTAAGCAATATGATCTTAGGATCTTTCCTGAGAGAATAACATGCACAACAATAATCACAAGAGACAAGAGACACAAATAATTTTCCTTGAGGAAACCATAAAGGAAAAACCCCGCAACTTCCTCAGAGATAGAATGAGAACCAATGGCAGCAGTAAAACTTGAAATCATAAAGATGATCTCCGACAGCTGATCTCTCTCACTTGTGCCAGCACTTCATCTCTCACTCATGCACCCCAGTTGAGTGAGTGTGTGTGTGTGTGTGTAGAAATGAGGAGAGATTCACTTCTATTTATATTCTTTCGTTCACTTTATTTACACTCCAACAAGCCGGCCTCACTTAACAATTACTTACCAGGGCTGACTTCTCTAGGAGAGTCTAATAACCCTAGTGCCCCACAACTGTGGGGACTTTGCCCCCCGATCAACAAGGAGGGTTACCCTCAACTCAATTGTGTGGACTACTGCCCTGACATACAATGGAGGGTTAACCTCATTGACTTTGCATGAATTGATTATATTAATGAATCTCTTGATAGGAAAATCAGGGGTACAATGAAATACAAATGATTCTCCCGATAGGAACATTGTGGTACAATATAAGTGAAGACATTCTGAAGTTACAAATACATCAACAACTAGATCCTTACGTTCACACTTAGTCAGATTTAGATCGACAAGGACTTGTTAACATCATGATTCAAATTCACATTTAGACTAACAAAGACATCAACATATAGTAAACCAACAAACTCTGCAAGACTTCACATTATTCAGATTTACATAAGTAAGCACATAGATCACATCATTATAGATTTCACATGATTCATCATCAGCTTATTTTCAAAAAGAAACACATCTTACAGAAAACAAACAATAAGCAGAATCATGTCATCAACAAAACCTTCATATCATTAATACCAAAAATACACTGCAAAAGATAGAAATATCCCTTGGTCGATTAGCCTCAAACTAGAAAAATACATCCATTCTTGCGATAATGCCTTGTGATTACACTTCTAACTTTACTTATAGGCTTACTAATCCATTACAAAATGGTCCACTTAACCAATATCCTAACTAACTTGACCAAAATTACCACACATGTCGGTTTCTTCCTTTGTCCTTGTTGTCTCTTCTTTCTAACAACGTCCTTCTCGTCTGTGGTGGAAGAGCACTTTGTGCACTCTAATCCCTTACCAACAGGCCCCCATCATAAACTTATGGCTCGTCATCAAGTCACCTCAGCTGGAAGAAACTGGTGCATTCAACTTTGTCTTGAAGTCATCAAATTTGATTTTAACTTGATCGACGACTTCCTTTACTTTTACTCCTATTTTTGCGCACTCTTCCACCTCTTGCTCCATCGAGTGGTATTCATACATCTGCTGCACTTTTATCCATACTACCTTGGTGTTCATGAGTTCTTCCATGGCCTTGAGCATTAGTTGCCCCGTGGTACCTTCCAAATCTTCTAACCGTGTTGTCCTCCGCTGGTGTCGTGCCCATCCCGTATTAACGTGTTGTAATTATTTTAACTCCGTTGCCTTGCTCACCTGCGCAATTGGGGGCATCTCTTTGAGTGATCCCTGTGGCACTATTAATTGCTCCTTTTCCTCGCTTAGATGCATATTCATTTGTTGCAACTTCTTGTCCTGTACCAGGCTCCCCCAATATTGCATTGTTGCCTCCGCAATCAACTGCATGACTTTCTCTAGCTCCTCTATTTCAGTGGTGACAACTTCAATTGCACTTCTCCACTCTTCTAGTTGCTCTAGAGGTGTGTTGGATACCGCTCTAGCCCACAACTATTCATTGTCCTTTCTTAGGTCTGCGACAACTTTCCTCAATGGCAATACTTTCGCTTCAACCAACATTTCCAGACGCACTTCGGGTACTTCCTCGCAAGCCAACGAGATTGCTCTGTCTAGTCTCTTCCTGCCATCAAATGTCATTTTTTTCTACTGTATGATTGCTTCCTTTTCCACCTTGAGGCGTTGAAGTTCCTCTTCGACGCTTTCTGCCTACTTCCTAAACTAGACTAGTTGATTGTGGACCGTCACTTCACGGTCTCTGATTTCTTCGTTTGTTGTGATCTGAACTCGCATCAGCATGTGCATTGGGAGTTCATTGAGGTCGAAACCAATCAATTCAAACCCCTTTATCATAGCATCTTCATCCTCATTCCATGTTGTAATCGCCCGCGGAAAAATCTGGACCAACCACAATTTCTTTCCAATGTCCACATTGGTTGCTCTTTGCAGCACACCATCTTGTGGTATCTTCATCTCCATTACTACATTTGTCACCATTTGCAACAACCCTATAACTTGATGGAAGTATCTCGTGATGTGTTGCATTACCTTTTCTTGGCTTCCATTGGTCACCTTATTAATTACGACAAATACTTTGTTCACTTGTTCATCATAGAGCTTTGCGGTACTGCTCCCCTCCCCTTGTACAAACCAATTATTTGTTTGTGCTTCTTCTTGTTGTCTTTCCAACTCCAAACCTATTGGAGTTGTGGAAGAGGCTTCATCTTGCGAATTATCTCCATCATCTGAATCCTTAGGCAGTTCTTGGTTCTGTGAGACATCTTCTGGTAGTCCATTGCTTGGGTCCAACAAGTCCTCATCACTCACAGGGACTCTCCACTCATTGGGCCATTCTACTATAATGGCGTCTAACTCTTGATCAGTCAAATTATTTTGTGTTGTAAGCCACTGCTTCTATGAATCTTGTTGTGCCTGAATGTGTATGGCATGCAGTCCCTTTGCCAATCGTGCAATATTTCGGTCCTTCTTTGTGGCTTTGTCTGTAAGTCACGGTATCTTCACTGTTGCATCCCGGAGTGCATCCAAATACAGGTAAAACTGAATGTTGATGTCGGTTTTCCTTTTCTTGTCGGTTAGAACCCATAGGTTCTTATACTGCACTCCATGACAAATGTTGACAACCTCAACCTCCATTCCCTGATAATGTGTTGGTTCCATCCCACCAACTAATGTGATGAGTGTCAGCAACCAAGAGTAAGTGAATGGATTTCCCACCTCTTGCACCAATATAATGTCCTCCATCAGATCATTCAACAAAGCAGGGACCAATTCATTTGCATTCCAGCTACGCACTACTCTATGGATGTGATCACTCTCGATGTTCACTGGTTCGGCCTATTTTTCTGCACTATCTTAACCGTCAACAAGTTTTCTGTGATATGAACTCCCTGATCATTGATGGTATCAATGACATATGACCTTTTTTTATTTTACTATGCCATACTTCTTCCTCAGCCTATTTTCTAACTTCTTGTTGTTGTCCTTCCCTGTAAAGTACTGGGAATGATCGACCCTTGCATTGGGGAGGCCAATGATTCAGTGATTTGGGATATTAAATCAACCCTAATTGGGACCTTTGTGTCCAACCACAAGTACCCGCCACAGAAACATTCCAACAACTGCTTCACTCGCGCATTGACCTCCGGGGATCACCCAAAGTGTGATATGTAGATAATGAATAGTAGTCTAGACTACTGCAGTCCCAATTCCCATTATGTCAGTTTGCTGGTGATTGGGCCCCTGTTGTGGTGTTCTATCTCCTCATATGTTCCCTCTATGCATGTTGGGTATGCTAGAATGCAGTGGTTGTTATATTGTAGTTTCTACAGCCTCGGTACTTTATTCATCATTACGTGGAATCCCTTAGGTGTCACAGGCATATTGATAGTATACTTGAGGTTTTTACTCATGTGTACCATCAGTGCCCCTAACTTCCTTGGGTGTACACACCTTGGGATATCTTTTATCGTTGACCCTTGTGTTTTACCCCTTACTATTGTTTCCTCCATCATCGTAGTCCACGGGCTAACTTTTGCCTCTGCTGCACCTCCCCTTATCAAACTTTCATTTGTCTTAGTCCTTCAATATGGAGTGATTAGGAGATTCACACTCTGTTTCTTTTGGATTAGTTGCACTGATGCAGACTCAATCTCTGGTTGCTCTTCTATGATCACTACTCTTTCTCTTGGCGATCCCTGCGTATTGGTGCTCGAAATAAACCGTGCCATGGTTTCTACACTACTTCCCTTCTCTCTCACTCTTCGCTTCGCTCTAATGCTTTTTTTTATTTGGTTTGTCTTCTCAATTCACGTAATGGGTCGAACCATGCCCATTGGCCCATTTTTATAGCATCCGATCCTTCCGTGCAAAAGATTTGGATAATCATTTCCAAATCCCTCAGAGATTGATTGAATCCTGCGTCAATTCTGTAGATCTAACGACTACATAGTTTAATAAATGCACGTCTTTCCCACTTGTGTCATCGCCCACTTGGTGTAATTGCCATATTTATTATCTGATTTGACCATTTTTCACTTCTCCAGATATCGTCAAGCTTCAAAATTTGTTGCGATTCACCTTTCCTTATTCCTCTGTTAACTGGTGACAAACTTCCCTTCTGAAATTTTCCATTTTTATTTATTTAGTCATGGTGCCGCACCTGGCTATCTCGATAGGGATTTAGCCGACTTCCATTCACTAGTTTCGTTAAGAATACTTCGTTTAAATACTGCAATTGTATCGCACTTCTGTCGATAATGAAATGAATGACATAGGGACCTGACCAATGCATCTGCAACTTACCTAGGTGCTTCCCAAACTTGTTGTCGTAGAGGAGAACCAAATATCCACAATAGAAGTGCTTCGCCTTTACATGGCGATCGTGACATGCCTTCTATTGATCCTTTTCTACTTGTCGATGAAAACTTGCGATGAAATGATCGACTTTGTCCTGATGATGGATCCTGATATGGATCCGAAACGTCGACTCGATATTTTCGATACTGTGGTTTCTCCGACAGCAACATCAACAACTAACCACCACAGAAATTTGGCAACAGAAATGATCCTCTTTAGGCTGCAATAGTTGTGCCATTCTTTCCTCAACCGCTCCTTCATCCATCATTCCTGTTGTTGTTGCTATGCTTAGGATAGGAATGATATATTCCATTGGCATCATCACTTCTTGTCTATAAACTAACTTGAATGGAGTTTGTCCCATCAATATTTTACATGTTGTCCTGTAGGTCCATAATATCATAGGGATTTTCAGATCCCAATCATCGTGATTTGTGTTGCATACCTTTGTTAGTGTGTTTTCTAATATCTTGTTGAACGCCTCGACTGCTCCATTCACTTGTGGTTGATATGGAGTAATTTTCTCTTTCTAGATATTAAATTCCTCAGTCATTGATCTAATCCTTTAATGGACAAAGTGAACCCATTGGTCACTCATCAGTATCTTGGGACATCGAAATCTAGTAACCACATTGTCAAATAGGAACCTTGCTGCTGTCACAGCTATAAAATCCTTCACCGGTGCTGCCTCAACCCATGTCGTTTGATAATCCATCACAGTATTGATATATCTTGGACTTGTTCTCTTCTCTGGAGGATTGATGGGTCCTACAAATTTCACCACCCATTCATCAAATGGTTGTAGCATTATCTGAGGTACTAATAACATCTCATCTGTCAGCGATGGTTTTCTTGTTCTTTGACATACATTGTAGCTTTTTGCGTAGTCTACGACATTGCTGTGCATTGTCAGCCACCATAAGCCAGATCAGAGTATATTCCTAGCGGTTGTGTGGCCTCCATAATGTCCTCCTACAATCCCACCATGCGCCTCTTCCAATACTCTTTCCTGCTTATGTGGAAGAACATATTGATGCATAATTTTATCCAGCCCCATCTTGTATAGTTGTCTTGTAATTAGTTGGAAGTCAGTGCCTTTGACAACCAATTACTTCTTCTGACTCATGGTGAACTCCTCTAGGGCTTTTCTGGTCTCCCGAAATTGAACGGTTTTTTCGTAATGGTCATCCACCATTCCGAATCTAAGAAATTGTGCATCAGGAAATATGTCCTCGATGTTGCTTGGTTCTTCACCTAACTCTATCCTTGATAGATGATTTTGTCCTGCTTTCAATCCCTTGGTTTCACAACGATCTTGAAATCAAACTCTTGGAATAGTAGAAACCATCGACAAATCTCCCCCCCAACATAGGCTTGTTAACCAGGTACTTCAATGTTGAGTGGTTCGTAAAATTTTTGAAATGTCCTCCTAACATGCAGTGGCAGAATTTTTGTAATACATACACCATCACTAATCCTTCTCTTTCTGTCCTTGTGTAATTTCTATCTGCTGTATACAACTTTTGACTTGCAAATGCAATCGGGTGGTCGATTGCTCCATCCCCTGGTTGAGTCAGGATTACCTCTAATGCGACCAATGAAGCATCAACATGAACATGGAGCTCCTTCGTCCAATCCGGTAAAACTAATATTGGTGTTGCGAGCATATTTTGCTTTAGAGTATTGAGGCTTCTCTGGCACTCATTGTTCCACTTGAACTTTACATATTTCTTCAATAGCTTCTCCATTGGCGCAGTGATCGCTGTGTATCCTCTTATGAAGTTCTGGTAGTAACCTCTATGGCCCAATGTCGCCCTTAGCTGTTTTATTGTCGTAGGTGCTAGTAAATCAACAATTACTACAATTTTGGTAGGATCGACCAACATGCCATCCTTACATACAATGTGTCCCAATAGAATCCCAAATGGAGCACAAAATACACACTTCTTCAAGTTTAACAAAATCTGATGTTTTTGGCACCTTTCTAGCATTAGTCGAAGATTCGTAGTGTGGTATTTTACCAGGTCATACGGTCCAACCGTTCATATATACTACAAGAAGCTTATGAATGAAGTCTTTAAATGCAACAACAAGTAACCTTGATCAAATCCTAGGCACATTTTTGAGACCAAACGACATCAATGTGTACTGAAAAATCCCCATTCTGTTATGAAAGTGGTTTTGTGTCTATCCTCCTTAGTAATTCTTATTTGGTGATAGCCCAAAAAGCCTTTTGTAACTGAATAGATTTCTTGTCCTCCAACACCTTCCAGTATTTTTTTCAGTAAATGGTGTCAGAAATGGCTCATGAAGACTTGCATCATTCAACTTCCTTAGAACGACAGAGATCCAGATTTCCCCCATCTTTTTGACCTGCACCACCATTGGACTGATCCATTTTGACTCTTCTATATGCTCGATAATGTTGGCATCCATAATCCTATTTAATTATACTTTTAGGTGCTCTTTGTATCTCGGGTTCAATCTGTATGGTTGTTGCTTTGCTGGTTTCACATAAGGTTTTAGCAGAATCTTCGTTTCACCCATATCGCTTGAATTACATTTCATCTCAAAAAACTTGGTTGGGAATAAGTACTAAAACACATGTAGAAGGTCGATGACTTTCTTCATCCCTGAATCATCCCAATAATATCCAATTCTAGCAAACTTCTGGTTCTTTGTTGTCCCAATATTGACCGTTTTTCAGTTTTAGTGGTTGCTTGAATTTGTCGCCTGACACTTCTGGTGAGGGATGTCACAAATTCCCTCTGATTATGGGATGTTGAGGGTTCTCAGATCGTCTTCATCCTTAGGTTCTCCTAACATATTGTAACATGTCATCATCATCTTCGGTGTCATTTTCCACTGTGGTTATGTTGGTAACTAAGCCAAAATTATCACCAATACTTTGTCGTGGATGTCCCATAACACACTATGGATGACAAGATTTTCATTTGTGAAACTGAAAGTATGAGGTTCAATCAGTTCTTCCCATGTTGTAGTTTCCCTTTGTAACTCTCTAGAAACATATCATCTTCATGGTATTTCATTTAGCATATGGATAAATGCATGGACCCACTCTTCCTTCGACCTCAGTACCCATACAGTTTGGCGTGCAACCAGATGATCATTGGGATCGTTCCTTTCATCATATTTCTTCCCTTGGTAGTGTTCGTCTAATTTAAATCAAACTTCCATCAGTCTCCCATTGAGGCCTTGTGCGTAGGCCATCATCTTGTTGGAGTAGGATTCAGTGCTTCTTCTAATGCCAAGAGCACCGAGGTTCTGATACTTTGTCTTCAAATTCACTAGTAAATAATGCCAAGTTAGGTAGTCCTTCATATTTTGGCGAGTCGATGAATTCTGTCGCTACCCACTACAGTGACTAAGTGACTTGTGGACATTTCCTAATTGATACTTCATGTACCCGATTCTGGCATTTCTTTAGCACATCGTTAGAGTCTGATGATGCGGAGCTAGTACTTTTCCAACCCAACTCTCCATCTACAGTGGGATTGGTGTAGTCTTCAAAAATATTATAGGCATTATCCCATCCTCCCACAACTTCGTCTTTTATTGGTTTGACATATCTTTGTCCTTCAAGGGGATCTAGTGGGGAAATGGTCTGCATGTCGTGATTCTCAAAGGTCATTATCCTTTTCTTGAAATTGATAACCACCAAATTTTCCTTCGCCCAACCAATTCCCAACAATTAAGGGTATGATTTGATCTCGTCAATTATCTCAATAACATCAAAGTGTGCAGATATCTTCAGTCCTTCCAATTCGACGGGTAGACTAGGTACCCTACCAAATAGTGACACCCTAGCCTGATTTGCTAGTCGGCAGCTATACGAGGGACCAAACTAACTACGATTTTCCTATCATTTCCCATGTTTGCTTTGTTAGGATATTTACATCTGATCCTAGATCTGAGAAGACTGAATCCAATTCATAGTCACCGATCTGTACATTCATCCTCATCTCCCTTCCTGTTTTCTTCTTATGCAATGAATTTACAGGGTGGTCCTCTCATCCTTCCCCTAGTCGATATAAAATGATTTCTATTTATGCTAATGCATCTGGATATTTTGCTAACGTTAGACAAATCTGTAGAAATTTTTTCAAGGTACCATCCTTTCTTGGTGGTCCCGACAACTTTGTCAAATAGAAGACTCATGGCATTTCATAGACATTTAACTTACCATTGTTGTTGTTCAACATGTCTCTTGTATCGAAGAAGGTTTCTTTCTCAGTGTTTAGATCAAATTGCACCTTCTTTCGAGCTGTCGGCCAGATGTTTATCGATGGTTCATTAGCTTTTGTCGTAGCTCCTCCTCGGCTTACTACTTTGACATGTGTTGGTTGAGTTCTTGGCTTAACCGAGATCTTCCCTACATTCGATCCTTGATTTTGGTTCTGAGTTGCATTATGGTTCTATTGTGGTTGTGGTGCATTCTTTACTTGCCACTTCACAATCAACTATGGGAATTCCTCGAGGGTATGGTCAGCGACACTGCAATAAGTACACTGAGATTGTAGATTCATACAATCCCTCTTATAATGTCCCAATACTCCGCAGTTATATCATGTTACTGGTCCGTGACCTCATACCGTAGCTTCTCTACAACCAAAGTCTCCATTATGACCTCTGCAGAATCATCCTTGGAATACTCCTTACTGATGGTATGGTTGCTGGTTATATTGTGGTTGGTTGAACTGTTGTTACTTATTAGGTTGTGGCTGAGTAGACTGCGGTTGCGACTAGTTATATTGCGGTTTTGGTTGGTTGTACAGTGGTGGTCTATACTACAGTTGTGGTTGGTTATGCTGCAGTTGTGGCTATGTTATTATGTTGGACGTTGCTTCTCTCCCTTCATAAACTATGTATCCTTGGTCCTTTCTTGGAGTAAATCATATGCTCTGCTGTCCTTTTCCTCATGGCCAACCCATTGAAAAAAGTTACAGAAAAGTTTCGTTGATTTCGACACAACTTTATGAAGGTATACACATTCCTCAGACTGATGTTCTCTAGTCTGACAAATTTGATACCATGGAAATCCTCCTTGAATTAATGGATTTGGGGATTGAACCTGTAATAATTCGCAGAAGTTCGGGCATTAATCCTTATGATGTCCCTCCAACCAACATCGACTGCAACATACCTCTTCATGGAGTTCTTTTCTCTGCTTAAAATTTTGCAACTGAATAGTGAGGTTCTTCTATTGTGACTGGATTTGGCTGATGCCAATCCCTGTTTTTCCAACTGGTGGAGCTTCCAGTTTCATCGTGAATTCCATAGATTCTGCCTGAGATGAGATCTTCTGTTGCATCAGCATCATACGAATGTGTTGTACCAAAGATGTCATAAACCATTCCTTATATTGCACATTTCTCATTCCAAAGATGACCTTAGCTGTAAGAGTTTTGAATCGTTGATCAATATCCCACACCAATTCATTGGGGTACTACTTTATTTCCTTCAACTCACTAGTATACTATGATTCATATTTTTCCTTGTTAAACTCCTCAATCGGTCCAGTCCTGATTTGTGCTAGAGTTTTCTGGGGATGCCTTGTCGATACTTATATAAATTTCATGTACCAATCCAACGCTGACCTCTAAAGGTCGTCGCTGGTTGTCCTTTTTTTTATATCTTTGTCTTACACTTGTTTTACTATCCATACTACTTCGCATAAGAACCAATATTGTTCGGGATCCTAAGTCCCATTACCCTGGAATAGGGGTAGTATTACATCATCACCCACCATTCTAGGTCTTCCCCCAGTATTTGTTGATCCACTACTATTACGACTGTGCTAGCACATAGGACAACCCTGCGATGAGCTTTTGTTTCATCCTCTTAGGTTCGATGCAGTGCACTGAGGTGCAAGTATGTTGTCACTTTGGGTTGGTCCTTCCTCGGACTCAGGAACATCCTAGTCATTTTCTTCATCATTGTAGGGATGCTTAGTCCCTTGTGGTCCCTTCTTGTAGTTTTTTGCTCGGGTCACACCAGGACTCTCCTTAGTCCCCCGCCTCTTCTCTAGTCGGAACCTCACCCCACTTCGTGTTAGATTTTTATCATTAAGCTAGCATAACATTAGGATCTTTAACTGAGAAAATAACAAGCACAACAATCAAACACAAGAGACAATGAACACAGTGTTTATCCTCGGGGAAACCATAAATGGTGAAAACCCCACAACTTCCTCAGAGATAGAATCAACACCAAAAGTAAAACCCGAAAACATAAAGATGATCTCCATAGCTTTTGTCTCTCTCTCTCACACTGAGAGAGCTTCTCCTCTCTCACTCATGTGCCTCAATGAGTGTGTGTGTGTAATAAATAGAGAGGCTCACTCTCTATTTATATTCTTTTGTTCACTTGAAACCCACTCAAACATGTCGCCCTCACTTAACAATTACTTACTAGAGCCGACATCTCTAGGAGTGTCTAATAACCCTAGTGCCCCATAACTTGTGGGAACTTTGCCTCCTCCAACCAACAAGGAGGTTTATTCTTAACACAATGGTGGGGACTATTCCCCCAACTTACAATGACTCACCTAGGGTCAACTTCACTAGGATAATCTAATAACCCTAGGGCCCCACAACTGTGGAGACTTTAACCCTTGACTAATAGGAGGTTACCCATAATGGCTTGACATGACTTGTTTACATTATAGAATTTCCCGATAGGAACATCAGGGCATGACATAACTCAATTACATCCCAGAATAAACATCGGGTTACAATATATAAGAAATACAAGTGAAATACGTTCTGAAGTTACATATACATCAACACTCCCTCTTAACTAGGAAGGTATTCTTTCGACACAATTTTCAGCACAAGTCTTCTTCTCTGTATCTTCTGGATCATCATCTTCAAGTATTCTTCATCTTCAAGTCATCTTCATCTTCAAGTCATCAGATCTAGATAATCACTAGACATCATCGCTAGATCTCGATCATCACTGGACATCAACAATGGATTTGGATCATCACTCGATCTGGATCATCACTACTGGATCATCATCACTGGATTTGGATCATCATCACTCAATCTAGATCATCACTGGGTCATCATCACAGGCGCTATCTCTTGATTCTTCTCGTCATAGGAACCTATACAAAGCCAGTCCTTTTTCATACTGGATGTATCATCACAGAGCTAGTCCTTTTTCATACTAGATGAGGCATCACAGAGTTGGTCCTTTTTCATACCAGATGAGGCATCACAGAGCTGGTCCTTTTTCATACCAGATGTGGCAGCTACTCAGAGCTAGTCCTTTTTCATACTAGATGAGTCTTCACAGAGCTGGTCCTTTTTCATACCAGATGAGGCATCACATAGTTGGTCCTTTTTCATACCAGATGAGGCTTCACAGAGCTGGTCCTTTTTCATACCATATGTGGTAGCTACTCAGAGCTAGTCCTTTTTCATACTAGATGAGGCATCATAGAGATGGTCCTTTTTCATACCAGATGAGGCATCATAGAGCTGGTCCTTTTTCATACCAGATGTGGTAGCTACTTAGAGCTATTCCTTTTTCATACTAGGTGAGTCTTCATAGAGCTAGTCCTTTTTCATACTAGATGTGGAACCTACACAGAGCTAGTCCTTTTTCATACTAGATGTGTCTTAACAGAGCCAACCCTTTTTCATGCTGGATGTGGGACCTACATAGAGCTAGTCCTTTTTCATACTAGATGTGTCTTCATAGAGCTAGCCCTTTTTCATGCTAGATGTGGGATCATCACATACACCTGGCAATGGAAAGAACCAATCCTCTCACCATGTCACAGCTCTTACATCCGACCATGGGAGGAACCAATCCTCTCACCATGTCGAAAGGGCACAACACTTACATTTGACCATGGGCCTCTCACCATGTCAGAAGGGCTTACAAAAGCATCACTTCCCTTTGGAGGGAACCTCGATCTGGAGAACACCAAGCTTCTCCCCGAAGTACTCAAAATTCACTCTAGCCATTTCTAGCATATAATCACATCAGGGCTGATTACGCAAAGGATAACCTGCGAGCTTCTCCAGGACCTATTACATTCGAGGAAAACCTACAGGACCGATTATGTCTGAGCAACCTATGAGCTTCGCCAGGATTTATGCTCAGATGACCTGTCTTACTAGCTATGCTAGAACTCCCTCTTTCGAGAGATTTCGATTTGGATCACAAGTTGGAGTTCCACTGCTCCTCTCTGCATCATATCAAAATGCAAGTCAGATCAATCAAATCAAATAGTAGTTTTCAAAAGAAACATACTACCTCCCAAATCACAAGTGGCAACATATTTTGCCTCGGCTGTACTTAGCGCCATGTAGGACTCCATCCTGTCATACCAAAAGATCACACCTGATCTCATACTGAAGTAGCACATCAAAGTGCTCTTCCTATCAATAGCACTTCCTATCCAATACGAATCCACATAACCCTCTAGGTTAATCTTCTGATTCGCCTCATACTTGAGCCCATAATCAACTGTACCCTTCAATTACCTTACTGCATGCTTTGCAACCATCAGGTGAATATGTCTCAATGTGTTCACAGCAAAGCGGATATTTGGTCTCGTATTCATCAGGTACATCAAGGAATAAATCATTTGACGATACAGCATGGCATCAACAGACTATGATGAAGCAACACTCAATAGCTTCAGGTTCGATGCCATAGGTGTGGTCATGGCCTTGCAGTCCATCATCCTGAACTTCTTCAGGATCTCCACTGCATACTTCCCTTGTCCACACCTCCATGCCTAGAACGTAGTCCATCGACACATAACAGGAGCATCACTGGTCTTTCGTCTTCAACCTTGAAGCAAAGGTTGGAATCCACTTTACTCTCAGTAAAGCGTAGAGTCATCAGTAATCTATCCATCTTGTCATACCATGTTGAACCTTAGGATCTTATGTAGTCACTCCCTCTGAAGCATCATACTCCCTCTGTCTTCCATACTGAAACATTCTGTACTGGAGTGACAAGTAGCTTCCTATGCTACTAATCTTCTATGTATCCATCTAGGATCACTGGATACCAAGATCCTCTATCTTGAAGATTTTTCAAAAGTTCATCTTGCACCCATATGTGAGCTTGTCATCCTCTATCAACCTTGTAGCAAAGGTTCATATCTTCATCAAGCTCCTCATGCATGTGTTATCCCATGGGTATCTTCAAGGTCTTCTTTCATTTGCACACATGATTCTGCTTGTCATGTGTCTCAACTCCCATTAGCTGCAAATGTCTCTTCGAATCTTTCTTTGTATCCTACGATGTTTCCATATGATGGAAATACGAACTTCTCTTCAGTATCAATACTGTATCCTAGACATCATTCTTCTTGAGCTGGTATTCCCTTTCTTCTTGGAAGATTCTGCATCAATGATGTCGCTGTATTCGTCATATTATTTTTCATCTTTGAACTGTCGTCACTTGTTCTTTGGAACAAGTCTCATCCTTCTTTGCTTGCAAGCGATTATGTATGCGATCTTTCCTACAAGTCAAATGCATTTGTATGGTTAGAAACATTTCATAAGGAATATTCATACTGGAAAATTCTTATGCATAAATATATGATCATGCAACTACTTTAGCCAATACAACATTCATCCATATCTCACGGAAACTTTTCTAGATGCCTTCCATCTCTACTAGGACAACATTGAGATTGTGCACTAATCCAATATGTCAGCAAAGAGGTTTCATTCTAGATAAGTAGCAATGGAGAGTTGTATAGCACCATGAGCTACTTACCCATCACATGAATATTAGTAGTATACTGTCATTAATGCAAACATTCTATCATGCATAATACATCAACTGAATATAAACAAATGCATAACAAAACAATATCATGAAATGACAATTGAATACTTATCTTTATTTGTTTCGTGGGTAGACTCCTTCTTGAGCCTTCAGCTTCATCATCTTCTTCATTCATCATAGCATCATTTCTTATCCAAATGACAAGATGGATAAGAGGTTCTTCAAGAGTTGAGTTCTTCATATTCCTCATCGCTTGAGGTATCTTCTTTGGATGGTGAGAGCTTGATCTTCAGTTGCTCCCATATTCTCTTCTCTTCTTATGAGTCGAGCTTCTTCTTCTTCCCAGAGTTTGCTGAAAGTAATCACTTCCTTCTGTCACACATTCCTCACATGAATGAATTCATGATCTTGGGAGGCCATTCAAGATGGCTATCACTAATTCTACATTCTCCATTTCTTCTTCTACCGCTTCAAGTTGTTCTGCATTCTGGATTTTCACATTTTTCAACTTGTTTTCTCAAAGCCATGTTTTGATTTATGTTCTTCCCTTCAGAGAGCTTGGTCAAGGAATCAAACATATTTGGTGTCTTTAGGAAAGACACTTGTGGTACAATTTGATCCGTGATTGAATCAACAATGATGTTCTTGGCCTTGACTAAGCTCTTCTTGTGTAAGGCTTTGAGCCGCCATCTCCCTCTGGACATGGAATCTCTCTACTAACGTAGGTGTCCAATTCATTTCTTCAGGGAGATCATATACTACCATGATTGGAAGTTGACAAATTAAACAATCTTATCATCAAGCTGTTGTGATAGATCACTTTTAAATGAGAACCTCAAATGCAAATAACAAAAGATTAGATCTTACCGATTTGAGGTGTCTGTCCTGGTTTCTGAGCTGGTTGATCTAAGGTTTGTCAGAGAAACCCTAATTTTCAAAAATTGGACTCTTTCAGATCTGATTGGATAGAAATATATATCTCTTCAAATGGAGCTGTCTAATGTACTTATTTTCTGAAAATAGTGGAGGGAAGCTCCCGAAACAGGAAGCCCTACTTTTCCAATTTCTTCTGCAGAAAATCCTGTTACTGTTCTACTGTATATCTGAAATTACTGCTCCTCTATGTCTAAAACTTTGCACTAAGGTATCCTTACATGTCACTATTCCAACACCATAGGTTTTATCAGAATTGGTTTCACCAATTGGGACTTATGATCCTTTTCCCAAGGTGACCTGTTACAGGACTGTTCAAAACAACAAAGTTGTAGGGACTACCACGTGTCACTGGTTCATCTTCTGAGCCTGAATTTCGGACCACATAAAGTACATTCCATGTCCTTTCTGGAACATCTTCCAAAATTTCATTTGGACCTTTGTAGCCAAATATATATCAAATCTCCCCAGGTGTCTTGTTTATGGATGAATTTTGGATGAGGCTGGAGGGATCATATCTGCCAGAATATAGGAATTGGAGGCTAAATTTTGGAAACAGTGTATACCAGGATTGTATATTCGGCCTCGACAATTTTTATCTCTTGAACCTTTGCCAATCGCAGGATATAGCGAATGTACCAAAACTTAGCATTTTTAGTATTTAGGGTTTTTCTAGCTCAGGGTCAAACTAGGGTTTGACTTTCCTGGTGTTCCACCCAACCAAAAATCTTGATCTAGGTCTCGAAACTTCGATTTTGATGAGGAGAAGAATTCTATGCTAGGCTCACTAAAAAATTCCTTTTCTGTAGAAAGCCCTAATTTTCGCACCGAAAACTGAAAATGCTCGGAATCGAATTCCGCTTCGACAGAAGGATGTGCCCTTCAATGGAGAGTCATCCTAGCATAATTTTGCTGATAGATTGTGGAGAGAGACCCAAAAAGTAAGAAGCCCTAGCTTATATAGCTGCACAATGTCTTCTTCTCAGGTTATCTCTGATACCATGTTAGATTTTTATCATTAAGCTAGCATAACATTAGGATCTTTAACTGAGAGAATAACAAGCACAACAATCAAACACAAGAGACAATGAACACAGTGTTTATCCTTGGGGAAACCATAAATGGTGAAAACCCCGCAACTTCCTCAAATATAGAATCAGCACCAAAAGTAAAACTTGAAAACATAAAGATGATCTCCATAGCTTTTGTCTCTCTCTCTCTCACACTGAGAGAGTTTCTCCTCTCTCACTCATGCGCCTCAATGAGTGAGTGTGTGTAATAAATAGAGAAGCTCACTCTCTATTTATATTCTTTCGTTCACTTGAAACCCACTCCAACATGTTGGCCTCACTTAACAATTACTTACTAGAGCTGACATCTCTAGGAGTGTCTAATAACCCTAGTTCCCTACAACTTGTGGGGAATTTGCCTCCTCCAACCAACAAGGAGGTTTATCCTTAACACAATGGTGGGGACTATTACCTTGACTTACAATGACTCACCTAGGGTCGACTTCACTAGGATAGTCTAATAACCATAGGGCCCCACAACTGTGGGGTCTTTAACCCTTGACCAATAGGAGGGTTACCCACAATGGCCTGACATGACTTGTTTACATTATAGACTTTCCCGATAGGAACATCAGGGCATGAAATAACTCAATTACATATCGAAATAAACATCGGGTTACAATATATATAAGAAATACAAGTGAAATATATATACATCAACACTTCGTAGGAGACTAGACTCTTCCAAGGCTTCCCTCATAGTATCGTCGTAACTTCTACCCATCTACCTCATATCATTCCAACCAAACCCTCACCTTCGCAGTACCCATAGCTTCCGCACTCCAAGGATTTACTCATCAAAATTCATTTTTAGTACTCCTTTTTCGCAGGTCAACATCTTAATCCACATTTTCAATGACAATAGAATTCTCTCTCTCAGTCCCTTAAAGAATTCTCTTTCTATGTTCATGTAGGATTCAAATGTGTCAACAACAAACTTTCTAATGTACCATTCAAAACTATTTTGTATCCACACATCGAAAACTGTTGAAGCTTTGTTGTTCACACTTCGCAACTGCTGAATTAGTTCTGGGGTCTACCGATCAGGTTCACCTCCTTGGAAAATTTTCTTCTGGAAAGTAAGCTATGCCAACCACTCATACAGTACTATCAGAAACTAAGAGAATAATATCTCATCATGAATACCATAATAGATATATTTTCCCAACCAATATTCTGTCGTCAATCTATGGTTCCAAATTTCTTCTTCTGCAAATTATCATGCCTTCTGATCAAACCAGTCCTGGATCTACGATTTCATTGGATGCCACAACATGTCCTCTTCTTTCTCGCACTATGGTCTCGACAACAGAACCATTAGTTGACACAATCATGTCGATAGGTGTTCACTCCACAGATTTCTCAACACCCATTGACATGAACGCCCTAAACATCGGCCCAGCCTATAGGTTTTACCCTATCCAGCAACACCTACGAAGTAGGTTTAGTCTCACCCAAGATGTTTGAAGGAGGACTGTAGGAACCAAGTTTCCACATAGGGAAGATGAATTTTGCACTATCTGTTACTCTACCACATCATCCAAAAAATTAGGGTTTCAATCATGATATTATCTAGATCATTACGTTTGTACTTACTCAGATTTAGATCGACAAAGACTTGTTAACTTCATGATTCAGATTCACATTTAGACTAACAAAGACATCAACATATAGTAAACCAACAAAATCTGCAATACTTCACATCATTCGGATTTAAATAAGTAAGCACATAGACCGCATCATTATGGATTTCACACGATTAATCATTAGACTATCTTCAAAAAGCAACACATCTTACAAAAAAAAAACAATAAGCATAATAATTAATACCAAAAATACACCACAAAAGACAAAAATATCCCTTGGTCGATTAGCCTCAGACCAGAAAAATACATTCATTATTGCGATAATGCCTTGTGATTACACTTATAACTCTACTTATAAGCTTACTAAGACGTTAAAAATGGTCCACTTGACCAATCTCCAAACTAACTTGACCAAAATGACCACACTTGTTGGTTTCTTCCTTCATCGTGGTTGTCTCTTCTTTCTGTCGACATCCTTCTTGTAGGTGGTGGAAGTGCACTTTGTGCACTCTAATCCCTTTCCAACAGTTGTCGATTGGATTTGTTGGTGGATTATGATGCTGTATCTAGAACTTGGGTGAAGTGCCCAATCAAACTGTTTGAAATGGTAGTTGGGATGGTGGGGAAACCTGTCAACCAAAACCAAAACCTGCAAATCCTTTATTGTTTGAATTCTTTCCCTGGTTTTGCCTTTGGTAGCTCTAGTGAATGGGAAACGGTGCATTAACTTAGTGGAATTTTGGGCATAGGGGACAATGATGGTCATCACTGTTGTGTATGTGGAATGAATCTAAGGAAATGAATTGCATAGTTTGACACAGATTGGTAGCAGGCCAGTAAATCTGTATTTCCAATTGAGGAATCCTGAGAAAGCCGAGACTAGTGAGAATTATTGTGGTGAATACACGAGTCTCAGCTTGGGGGTGGATCTCTAAAGAGAGATTTATTAGTAGAACTACCTACGGTTGGTTAATGGATGGATGCCATGAAGCCAGTTTGCAAGCGATTTGATTTAAAATAAGTTATGAAGCTTTGTGATATTTATGAAATGAATACCTATATATTGTTTGTGGCAAAGCAATGTGCTTGCTGTGCATGTCTGCATGCTTATGGATTGATGGAAAAAATGTAGGAAAAATTATAAGTGTATCGTAAGCGATTACCTATATGTATACATCGTTGGCATCCATGCCAATAGGACGCTAAAGGATGTTGATGTTTTTTTTTGTCTGAATGAATGAATTAAGTATGTAATTCATTACAGATTCATGTTATGACATGCTTGATTGCTCATGAAGATGGATTATGGACTACATGTTGGATAAAATGCTTGTTGGCACTTCTGTTAACATTGTAATGGAATGAGATTGTATCTATATGTTTTATATGTATTTTAGATAGCTTAAGCTTTGAAGTGTTGCTTTTTTTACTGTTTAACTTAGTTTTGCTTAAGAATCCCCAACTCTGTTTGAGATTTTGGTGATATGTCGGAAGCCTATGGGTGGTCATTTTCCCTAAGAATGAGTTTTGTTTATGAGTTGATCGACCCTTTATGTTGAGAAGGTGCCTAAAACTTGTTCCTCAACCTGTTAGAACGTTGTGGGCTTTGAAAAGAGGCTTACCCGAAGTTTCTCTAAGGGTCGATGTATTGTTCTAACCCATTGGGTAGAATCAGGTTGGTTTTGTAAAGGTTGTGGGATTATTTCGACGCCCAACTTCCGACTTCCGACATGCCAACGTTGGAATTGGAAAAGTTGGGAGGGTTATTTGCTATGTTTGTGTATCCATGATGACATCAGAATCGACAAGTTAGGAGGGTTTTCTTGTAAGCTGATTTATTGTGCCAACTCATGACTTTTGACACGTCGATCTTGGGGATCGGATGTTAGGAGAAGTCATCGTTTTTCCTGTTTAACTTTTTCGATTTGCGACTGTCGATCAATATAGGTAGGGGAAATGTTGTGATTGATAAAATTGAGTCATGGTTTTATTTTTGGATCCTTTTGATTGGTTGTTGGGCTTGTTTATGGCCTCTTTTTAGGGTTCTTTTTCTTTAGCTATCAAATATTCCATTGTACGGTTAATTGTTGATGCTACCTTGACTTCTTTATTGAATTTTTTTTATTGACACTTGTATGTGTTATGTTATGTTAAGGGTTGTTTTACCTGAATGGGCTTGGGTAATGTCGAGGTACTCTATAGCAGTGGTATCAGAGCTAAGGTTTTATCACTCAGCCTCTCGGAGTTGTTTATTTTAAAGAGTGTATGCTTTGGAGCTTAATTTTAATTCTGCATTTTGTCTTGTATGAAATGTTTATATGCAGATAATGTGAATACTATTCTACATATGAATTTTATATGAACTAACAATCAAGGTTGATTTTAGATTTCTAGCGACAATTCAGATTTCCAAGCCATTGTATTGAAGATTGCTAGTGTAGTAGGCAAGCATAACTGAAAGAATGAAAAAAAACCCATAAATGCCTCACTTTGTTGAAGAGGTGAGAATGGGTGATTAAGAGAAAAAATCCATTGCTCATCAGCCTGACATGGGATCCACAGAAGTGTTCCGAAATTTGAAAGATATCTAAGATGGAAATGGAAAAACCCTTTAGTGTATGGAACCACAAAATCAAATAAATTAGAAAATGATGCAAAACTTGATGAGGTTACGCAATCAAGGGAGACAAGTATATTTTTTGATAAGAAAAGAAGGTGAAGGATCCTCGAGTAAGGAGATTCCTTATATGTACTAGTTTTCCAGGGATAAGTATGCAAGTAAAAGGAAGGTGCATTCCTGATATCATTATGTGGAAAGCTATAAGGGGAATGAGGAAACTAAAATTTAGCATGATGTCCATCACAGAAGACATCGAAAGAGAAAGCATGATGGGGGTACACTTCATGGGGAACTTAGGAAACTTAAACCTCCTACCTTTGATGGAGAAAAATCCATAGAAATTATAGAGAATTGGATTCTAGAAATGAAGAAATATTTACAATTGCATGATTATTTTGATAATCAAGAAGCTCAGATTGCCATTTACAACCTTCAAGAAAAAGGTTAGAGGTGGTGGAAGCAACTGAAGTAAGCATAAATGGAAGATGGAAGGGAAATTTCATGGAGGAGAGTCCAAAGGTATTTCAAGCGGGAATACCTATAATAGTAGTATTCTGATAAGAAGATTCTGGAGTTATTTGAACTCCAATTGGGGAATATGATAATGGAATAGTATGAGAAAAGATTCATGGAATTGTTTAGTTATGTGGATTTCATCCAAGAGGAAAAGGTTAATATCCAACATTTCCTTAATGGTTTACCAATGTTCTACAGGGACAAATTAACTTATGATGAACTCCATACCTTAAAAGATTGTGTACGGAAGGATAAATGCTTGTATGAGTAAGGTAAGAGTTGGTATAATTTGGATAAGAGTTGAAAGATTAAATTGAGGGATAAGAATGATCAGAGGAAAAAGGGATTTAAGCCCTTAGATAGTAAACAAGTCCAGTACAATTCTTTCAAACAACCCGCTATGAAGGATGAATCAAGGGCAATAGAACCCATAGGACAAAAGAAACCAATCAAATGGTGGAGGTGTGAAGGGGACTACTACCTTAGTAATTGTCCTGAGAGGAAAGGAAGAATGCTAGAGTGTATAATGTGAAGGAATCATATACAATGGAATATGTAGCTAAGATTGTTCCTCGTGTTTACACAACTTTGTACAATCTCTAGGCCTACTATCAGTCTTCAATGATCGAATTGAAGGTGAATTATATGATCTGCCTATCTCAATTTTGATTGATTATGGAGATTCTTATAGCTATGTGAATGTTAATCTAGTTTAAAAATGCAAGTTAGTTAGTAGTAAAATTCGTAAGCACAAAATGGTGTAGTTAGGTACAATAATGATAAAAAATATTACTTCAGTGGTTAAAGAATTCGGTTTTACAATGAATGGGTTATATAACATGTCCGATTTGGATGTGATTCCTCTAGGCTTGTGCGACATTTTAATTGGGATGGATAGGTTGGAATCACATCATGCAATTCTTGATTGTAGTGGTAAAATAGTTCATTGTCTAGAGGAGGAAGGTAACACTATTCAAGTCACAGGTATCCTAAGACCAATTTATGTGAGATAAATTTTGGTCGTGCAAATGAAGAAGTGTGTTAGAAAGGGATGCCAATTTTATGCAATCCATGCTAAGGAGGCACTAGCCAATGTGTAGGCACACATTTAAGGAATCCTAGTGCTGTAGGAGTTGCATAATGTATTCCAAGATGTGCTTGGGTTACCGCCTAAGCGTGACGTCGATTTCACAATTGATTTGGTGCTTGCTGTGGTGCTCATGTTTAAACCTATGTACAGAATGAGCACCCCATAGTTAAAAGAATTGCAAATGCAATTGGAAGATTTATTGGAGACGGGTTACATATGCCCTCGCATTTCACCTTGTGGAGTTTCAACATTGTTTGTTAGGAATAACGATGGCATGCTGAGGCTATGTGTGGACTACCGACAATTGAATAAGGCCACAATTAGGAACAAGTATCCACTTTCGAGGATCGATGACCTCTTTCATTAGTTGAGAGAGTCAAGATTATGTTCTAAGATTGAATTGAAGACTGGGTATCACTAGGTGCGCATCAAGGATGAAGACATCAATAAGACTTCCTTTAGGACTAGGTATGGGTACTATGAATATACAGTAGCAACCTTTGGTATGACAAATTTCCCAACCACATTGATGTGTATCATAAATGGTGTGTTTAAAGAATTATTGGATAATTTTATCATAGTGTTTTTGGATGAAATTTTGGTATATTGCAAATATGAAGGAGAGCACAAAGAGCATCTCAGGATTACTCTGCAGATCTTGAGAGAGAATTAGATATATGAAAAGTTTATTAAGTTCTCTTTCTATCAGAAGCAATTATTATATTTGGTCCACATAATATTTGAGGAGGGTGTGGCTGTGGATCCAACACAATAAAAGTTATTCAAGAATGGCCTACTCCCAGAAATGTGACAGCGGTTAGATTGTTTATGGGACTGGCGGGTTATTACAGAAGATTCATAGAATCTTTCTCTTGGAATGCAAATTTGATTACATCCCTACAAAGAAAGGGCGTGTAGTTCAACTTGAAATAGAAGCGTGAGTATAGTTTTAGACTCTTGAAGTGTTGCTTACTTGTGCTCTAGTACTAAAAGTCCCATATCCAGACAAGGAGTATATAGTATGCACCGATGCATCATTGGAATGGCTTGATGGAGTTTTGATTCAAGAGGGGCACATGGTTTAGATGAGTCTCGGAAGATGAAGGAGCATGAGAAGAACTATGCTACTCATGATTTGGAGTTACTTTCCATAATCCATGCACCCTAGATGTGGATGCATTATCTGACGGGGAATAAATTTGAGTTAAGGACGGGCCATCATAGTTTGAAATATTTATTTGAACAACCTTAGTTGAATTCCAGACAAGCTCGGTGGGTTGAATTTATAAGTGAGTTCAACTTTGAAATCAAGTACATAAAAGGTGGAGAGAATAGAGTGGCTAGCGCACTTAGTAGAAGAAATCAATTATTGCAAGTTTCAACCACAAGCGGTTGGAATACTAATTTGAAAAGAAAGTTGCAAGAGGCATTAAAAGTATATGAATATTAACTATAAGTCATGGAAGAATTGCAAGCAGGCAATAGGACATTGAAAATTTCAAAGCATGCATTGACTGAAGATGGAATTCTTCATTTTAATGGTAGAGTTTACATACAAGATGATTATGACTTGAAGAAAACCCTATTGCAGGAGATGCATAATGTCCATTATGAATGTCATCCTGGATACTAAAAGACATTAACCATAGTCAATAAAGAGTACAACTGGCCAGGCATGAAAAAGGAAGTGGTCAGGTAAATTGCTCAGTGTTTGGAACGTTAGAGAGTGAAATCATAGCATAAGCACCCTGCTTGTCTACTCCATACATTGCATGTCTCGAAATGGAAGTGGGATGTAGTGACCATTTATTTTATTACCTAATTTCCAACAATATTGATGTAGCATGACTCTATTATAGTTGTGGTCGATAAGTTCATAAAGTATGTCCATTTTGTACTAGTATAGTCAACATTTAAAGCAACCAACATTGCAGAAGTATACACGAAGGAAATTGTCAGTTTACATGGTATTCCTAAAACATTAGCTTTAGATTGAGATCCAAAGTTCACTTCGAATGTTGGAAAGGTTTGTTCCAAGAATTTGGAACCAAACTCAAGCTTAGTACAATGTATCATCCACAGTCAGATGGACATAATAGGAGGGTAAACCAAGTCATTGAGGACATGCTCAAGATGTATATAATGGACAAGCCCCGAAAATGGTAAGATTACTTGTACTTAGTGGAATTTTCCGATAATAGTGGCTACCAAGCATCATTGAAGATGAGTCCTTTTAAAGCACATTATGGAAGGAAGTGTCAGGTTCTAGTAAGTTGGAATAAGCCAGTTGATAGTCTGATTGTGGGGGGCAAAAAATGCTTCAACAAATGGAACAAAATGTAACCAAGATCACATAATTTAAAGATTTCTCTTGACAGGTATAAGATCTATGTAGACAAGGATAAGACGCATAGAGAATTCGAAGTTGGGGACAAGGTATTTTTGAAGGTTAAAGGTATGGAAATTTCATTGCGGTTGGGTAATTGCAAGAAGTTGGATGCTAGATACTGTGGACCCTTTGAAGTCATAATAAGAATTGGGCTTGTAGCATATGGAATTTCTCATCCTCCTTCAGTTAAAATACATAATGTTTTCCATGTTTCCTTGTTGAAATAGTATGTTTATGATTCTAATTATATCCTTGATTGGTATATGATACAGGTGGAAACTGAAGGGGAAATTTGAGTTCAACCAATTTGCATATTGGACAAAAGAACCAAGACCCTCAAGAACAAGGATATAGATTAGGTAAAGGTCCAATAGACCCATTACAACCCTGAAGGATGAAGCTAGGAATTGGAAGTTCAGATGTGGGAAGAGTATCCCCCTCTATCTTGAAGATTGAATTATGTAAACAAATTTTGAAAGTTTTCTTCATAAATTTTGGACCTTGTAAATATTAAATTGAGCACATAGATCTTTGGACAAACACACAAATCACAAGATAGATCACACAATTTACTCAGGAATTGAAGAATGAAACGGTGCAAAAATGGATTGCAACTGTGAATGCTTTCATTAATAAAAAAGTAATTAGATAATAACTACAATCAAGTACAATGGCTAAATAGCCTCATGCAATTCGAATCCTATGTGAGGTAATTCGAATTGGTTTGACTCTACTTGACTGAATGGTTAACTCACTTGGTCTAAATCATTATCGGAGTTCATCGGAGTTCTGAATCACAACTCAAGTGTCTAATTCAGTGTTAACTAAGCCTAACTGACTGTGGTAGGTGAGAAATCCACCTCTCTTGCATGCAGCCATGCAAACCTTGCACTAACTGAATGTAGAGGACTAGAACTGAATGTAACTGACTCCTAACTGAGCTTGACTAGTCACCAACTCAACTCAACTGACCTTGGTTGGTATCGGCACTCCCAATGGCTGCTAATTTGTAGGGATTGATCTATGAGGCTCCTAAACTGATGCATGCAAGTGCAAATTAGTGGCAGTAGGCCTTAATTAGTGTTCCCCACACTTTAGTAATTGGAAGATGTGCCCCAATTAGGCCAAGTGGAACCAATGGTGCTAGTGACTAAAAATAGAATGGAAGGACTCCCGATTTAGACATGACTCCTGATTTAGACATATGACCAAATTAGAAAAGGGAGGATTAATAATCCTAACACCCCCCCTGAATGCTAACTTGGACAATCTGTGGGCCCTGGTAACTAAGACCATAGGTCACCCATTACATCAATTAAAGTAAAGTAACTACTAAATACAAGGAGCTGGGGAAAAACAACATGGGAAACCCCCCCCCCCCCTCTAACTATGCAGATAGAATCAAGATTTAAGTCTGAAAAACTTGAAAATGTGTTGCTGCAATATTTGTGATGTAAGGAAGGAACATGCATGATGTTCTGTGCACAGGCATCTTGGGACCTAGTATGTAGACTTCTCCACTTCGACGGGTAGACTAGGTACCCTACCAATTAGTGACATCCTAACCTGATTTTCTAGTCGCAGCTGTACGAGGGACCAAACTAACTATGGTTTTACCATCATTTCCCATGTTTTATTTGTTAGGATATTTACATTTGATCCTAGATCTAAGAAGATTGAATCTAAATCATAATCACCGATCTGTACATTAATCCTCATTTCCCTTCCTGTTTTCTTCTTGTGCAATGAATTTATGGGGTGGTCTTCTAACCCTTCCCGTGGTCGATATAAACATATTTCTATTTATGCTAATGCATCTGGATATTTTGCCAACGTTAGAAAAATCTGTAGAAAAATTTTCAAGGTACCAACCTTTCTTGGTGATCCCGAAAACTTTGTCGAATCGAAGACTGGTGGCATTTCATAGACATGTAACTTACCATTGTTGCTATTCAACATGTCTCTTGTATCGAAGAAGGTTTCTTTCTCAGTGTTTACATCAAATTGCACCTTCTTTCGAGCTGTCGGTTGGATGTTTATCGGTGGTTCATCGGATTTTGCCGTAGCTCCTCCTCGACTTATTACTCTGACATGCATTGGTTGAGTTCTTGGCTCAACCGAGATTTTCCCTACATTCCATCCTCAATTTTGGTTCTGAGTTGCATTATGGTTCTATTGCAGTTGTGGCACATTCTTTACTTGCCACTTCACAATCAACTATGGGAATTCCTTGAGGGTATGGTCAGCGACACTGCAATAAGTACACTAAGACTGTAGATTTAGAAAATCCCTCTTATAATGTCCCAATACTCTGTAGTTATAGCATGTTACTGGTCTACTGCCTCATACTATAGCTTCTCCACAACCAAAGCCTCCATTATGACCTCTGCAGAATCCTCCTCAGAATACTCCTTGCTGATGGTATGGTTGCTTGTAATATTGTGGTTGGTTGAACTATTTTTACTTATTAGGCTGTGGCTGAGTAGACTGCGGTTGCGACTAGTTATATTGCGGTTTTGGTTGGTTGTACGGTGGTGGTCTATACTATGGTTGTGGTTGGTTATAATGTGGTTGCGGCCACGGTATTATGCTAGACATTGCTTCTCTCCTGATCCGGTGGATTATTCCTCTTTAAAGATCCAGTTTGGTACATGGTTCAGAAACGGCGGTTGAAGAAAAAATGGATGGCAAAAACACACAGATCGGAGGTCGAAAGAGATCTCCTTCCGCGACATCGGAGGTCGGAAGAGCATCTCTTTCCGTAATGGCAGGCGGCCAAATTATTAGTCTGTCCCTTTTCACAACGGCGGGGCTAGCAAGCTTTTCCCTTCCACAACGACAGGGCTCGCAAGCCTTTCCCCTTCCGCAACGTCGGAGCGGAAAGCGGAACAGGAGCCGCAACGTTGGAGCTGTAAAACAATGGACGCAAAAATATAAGGATCGGCGGTGGGAAGCCTTTCCCCTTCCGCAACGTCGAAGCTCACAAGACTTCTCCCTTCCGCAACGGCAGAAACTTAAAGACGTTTGGAACGGATCGGAAGTCGGAGCAATTTGGCAGCCACAACGGCGGAAACTTAAAGACGTTTGGAACGGATCAGGAGTCGGAGTGATAAAAGAACCGTAACTGCAGAAAACGAAGTAACTAAAGCTTCCGACTCAAAAACCAACCGACAGCCGATGGAGATAGAGTTCGTCGGAGCCCGTTGCTTGTCCTCTTCCGCAACAGCGGAAGCTCAGATGACTAAAACTTCCGCAATGCGTTCACGCGGGGACATTTCAAAATAGTTTTTGTAGTAGTACACAGTTTTGATGCCGTGTTTCAGGGAAGGGAACAGATGCATTGGTTCTATCTTGGCATATGAGTAACGCTCTGGCAGGTATCATATTTGGCACAATTTGTTGCCACGTTGTGATAGATGAACAGCCTGAGGCAATGATTTTAAGGATGTGAACCGTCGCACTTCTTTGAACATTTTGGCTCATTTGTAACGGCAAAGATGAGTAATAAAGGAGAGGAGTTTGTTCAGAGCGGGATTCGGTTTTTTTCTGTGGGGAGAAAAAAAGTTAGCTGTAAAATGATTGCAGATGCTGTTAGTGTAAAGTCGACCATTCTCTGTTACATGTGGGCTTCTTTGCCTTTTGAAGACCCGATTGTAATTTCCAGAGAGGAGTCTTGAAGACTTTCTGTTTAGCCTTCTGTTTTACAGTTTGCTGTAGTTAATTTTGACAGAGACAAAAGGATAGCAGGAGAGTTTTTGCTGCAATTTATCCAGAGTGCTGTTTTGTATTTAGAAGTCGTCCCATTCTCTGTTATAGTTTGGCTTCTTTATCTTTTGAATTCCAAGTTGTAAGTTCTAGAGAGGAGTCTTGAAGACTTCCTGTCCAGCGTTCTGTTTCTGCAAATGCTGAGGTTGATGCTAGAACCATTTGTACCATTTTAAAGCCATTAATTGGATCGGTACCCATTGAAGAGGGACCCGGAGACGTAGGTCAGTGGAGGGGGTGAACTCCGTTATCAACTTCTGTTTGTGACTCTGTTTCTGTGTTTCCTTCCTTGTATCTGTCTATCAGCATTGTGGTTTTTCATTCCTGTTCTGAGCATTTGATTTCTACTAATACTGTCCATTAATTAACCTGTTGCACGCATTATTTTACAACAAACTTTTAATGCACTAAAGTTGAGGTCCTATGGATCATATTTGGTATCAGAGCTGGTTGACTGTTGTGCAAGTTTGTGAATGCTTACCAGGTCCAGGTTAAAGCTTGGTGAAGGAGAATTAGTTGAAGGAGATCCTGAGATTGGCTCCAGGAGAACATTCTCAAGAACCATGTCTTCTCCACGAGGGGAAGAAGAAGGACACACCGAACGGGAAAAACCTGTCATTTCTGAAACTGACTTTCTAGAGGCTTTTATGAGCATGAAAGCCGTGATGGAACTTCTACTCAAAGAGCGAGCAGCAAGGAAGAAGAAAGAAGAAGGATCTTCATCTAGAGATGTAGAAGTGAAGTCGGAAGAAAAGCGTAAAGGAGTAGGAGGTGATGGTGATCCTCCTGATACTAAACAGACCTTCTTCTTCTCATAATGCAAGTCCTAATATGCCTTATTTCAAATTGGATGTAAAATTTGAATTACCTATTTATAATGGAGATGTAGATGCTGAAAAATTAGACAATTGGATCAAGCAGCTTGAAGTATATTGCAGGGTGCAGGGCATTAATGATGACCCTTCCAGAATCCAATTGGCCACTTTGATAATGAGTGGAATGGCTCTTACTTGGTGGGAGAGCAAGATTCATCAAGATCTTCGAAATAATGGTAAAATTATTTCAGTTTGGAATGAATTCATCGAAGTATTAAGAAAGCAATTTTATCCTTTAGGTCATATGCAACAATTAACCATGAATTGGCAAATGTTTAGACAAGTTAAATGACAAAGCATTCAAGATTATACTCATGAATTCAGAAAGAGGGCTATTGCATTGAATGTTGCATTGGATACGCAAGAAACTCTTTTTAAATATATTGGTGGCATGCATTCTTATTTGAAGCATACTTTGTTGATGTTTAATCCCAGTAATTTGGATGATGTATGTGTTCAAGCTACACATTTAGAAGCTAGGGGTAAGCATGATGATGATTCATTTATGAAGAAGTCATTTGAAGTTGACAACAAAGATAAAAGCAAGGATAAGGGAAAGGAAATAGCTACCATCACGAAAGAGGGTGAGAGACCCACATGCTCACATTGTCAGAAAGGGCATGATATTTCAAAGTGCTGGAAAATTCATCCAGAATTAAAGCCAAAGTGGATGAGAAGAAATAAAAACAAAGATAAGGATAATCAAGTAGCTACTGCAGCAATAATTCAAGACTTGGGATCTGATTCAGGTGATGAGACTAAGATCACAGCAATAGGGATCCGAGCTAAAGATGAAGGTATATCTCTTTCTATTGATGCAAGTTCAAGTTCTAATTCATGTGCAAGTACAAGTACAAATCTGCTATCTAATTCTATGCATGGTGATAAAAGAAGAAGTGAACTGTTTCATGTTCATGTCATTACAAATCATACAAAGGTTGATACATTGTTTGATAGTGGTTCTCAAGTGAATTTGATATCAGAAGAAGTGGTTAAGAAGTTGCATTTAGTTACTGTGCCTCATGAAAATCCCTATCCTCTAGGTTGGGTTACTAATGATACACAATTGCAAGTTACAAAGAAATGTGTTTTGAAATTTGCAATCACTGAAAAGTTTATGGATGAGGTAGAACTAGATGTAGTACCCCTTGACATTTGTGGAATTGTACTTGGGAGTCCATATTTGTATGACCGGAAATCAGTCTTTTATAGAGAGCAGAACAAATATCATCTTTTTAAAGGTGGTGTGGAATACATTGTTCATGCACATCGTATGAAGACAAATCTAGCATTCGTCACTACAAGTCGAATGAAAATGATAGTGAATGCTAGTAGGAAGTTTGCATTAATGGCTGTTAAAGGTGAATCATTGGTGGAACATGGAACTGGATTAATTAAAAGTGTTCCTGAGTATGGTGCTTTGTTTCAGGGACCTGAAAGATTATCACTTAATAGAGATGTACATCATGAAGTGCAGTTGCAGCAAATCATGCCTCTTCCAAATCTTGGCATGAATCGGATGATTATTCAATTTCTTCAAAATTATTGTGATGAACATCCTAAGGTTCAGGGTGAACAGTTGCAGCACATGCAGTGCATTAAATCTCCTTTTGAGACTTGTTTTTGTTATCTGTTGAAGTCACATGTAGAATTTTCTTTCGGCACAGAAGATGTTGGACATCATGATGCAAAGAAAGCAGTGCATCAGATAGTGCAAGAACAGCAGGAGACGAGTTAGGCAATTTGCTAGGCCAGACATGCAAATCATCATCCTTTTGAAGTTGAAAAGAAAGTTTGGTTGCAGATCATCAAGGGAAGGTTGAAAGGTAAAAAGCTCAATTTTGTTTATGATCGTTTTGAGACCTTTGAAAAGAAGTGTAAACGTTCTTTCTGTTTGAGCTTATCTCCAGTCGCATATGCAAATAATTTTAAATGGTATGAACCTCCTTTGGTCATGGACAAGGAGACTAATATGCATATTCTAAGCAAGGTAGGATGTATGGAGATTGGAAAGGTGAGGAAGTTGTACCCTCACTTACCTGCAGGATGATCTAGGCTTTTGGAGGTACAAAAGCTCTCCAATGGGGAGGATTGATCCGGTGGATTATTCCTCTTTAAAGATCCATTTTGGTACATGGTTCAGAAATGACGTTGAAGAAAAAATGGATGGCAAAAACACATAGATCGGAGGTCGGAAGAGATCTCCTTCCACGACATCGGAGGTCAAAAGAGCATCTCTTTCCGCAACGACGGGCAGCCAAACTATTAGTCTGTCCCTTTTCACAACGATGGGGCTCACAAGATTTTCCCTTCCACAACGACGGGGCTGGCAATCTTTTCCCTTCCACAACGATGGGGCTCGCAAACCTTTCCCCTTCCGCAACGTCGAAGCGAAAAGCAGAATGGGAGCCGCAACGTCGGAGCTTTAAAACAACAGACGCAAAAATATAAGGATCGACGGTCGGAAGCCTTTCCACTTCCGCAACGTCGGAGCTCACAAGACTTCTCCCTTCCGCAACGGCAGAAACTTAAAGACATTCGGAACGGATCGGAAGTCGGAGCAATTTGGCAGTTGCAATGGCGGAAACTTAAAGACGTTCGGAACGGATCGGGATTCGGAGTGATAAAAGAGCCGCAACTGCGGAAAACGAAGTAACTAAAGCTTCCGACTTGAAAACCAACCGACAACCGATGGAGATAGAGTTCGTTGGAGCCCGTTGCTTGTCCTCTTCCGCAACGATAGAAGCTCAGATGACTAAAACTTCTGCAATGCGTTCGCGCGGGGACATTTCAAAATGGTTTTTGCAGTAGTACACATTTTTGATGCCGTGTTTCAGGGAAGGGAACAGATGCATTGGTTCTGTCTTGGCATATGAGTAACGCTCTGGCAGGTATCATATTTGGCACAATTTGTTGCCACGTTGGGATAGATGAACAGCCTGAGGCAATGATTTTGAGGATGTGAACTGTCGCACTTCTTTGAACGTTTTGGCTCATTTGTAACGGCAAAGATGAGTAATAAAGGAGGAGTTCATTTAGAGCGGGATTCGATTTTTTTCTGTGGGGAGAAAAAAAGTTAGCTGTAAAATTATTGCAGATGCTGTTAGTGTAAATTCGACCATTCTCTGTTACATGTGGGATTCTTTGCCTTTTGAAGACCCGATTGTAATTTCCAGAGAGGAGTCTTGAAGACTTTCTGTTTAGCCTTCTGTTTTACAGTTTGCTGTAGTTAATTTTGACAGAGACAAAAGGATAGCAGGAGAGTTTTTGCTGCAATTTATCCAGAGTGCTATTTTGTATTTAGAAGTCGACCCATTCTTTGTTATAGTTCTGCTTCTTTATCTTTTGAATTCCAAGTTGTAAGTTCCAGAGAGGAGTCTTGAAGACTTCCTATCTAGTGTTCTGTTTCTGCAAATTCTGAGGTTGATGATAGAACCATTTGTACCATTTTAAAGCCATTAATTGGATCGGTACCCATTGGAGAGGGACCTGGAGACGTAGCCCAGTGGAGGGGGTGAACTCCGTTATCAACTTCTGTTTGTGACTCTGTTTCTGTGTTTCCTTCCTTGTATCTGTCTATCAGTGTTGTGCTTTTTCATTCCTGTTCTGAGCATTTGATTTCTGCTAATACTGTCCATTAATTAACCTGTTGCACACATTCTTTTACAACAAACTTTTAATGCACTAAAGTTGAGGTCCTACGGATCATATCCCTTCATAAAATATGTATCCTTGGTCCTTTCTTGGAGTAAATCATATGCTCTACCGTCCTCTTCCTCATGGCCAACGCATTGAAAAAAGTTACAAAAAAGTTTCATTGATTTCGACATAACTTTCTGAAGGTATACACATTCCTTGGACTGATGTTCTCTAGTCTGACAAATCCAATACCATGGCAACCCTCCTTGAATTAATGGATTTGGGGATCCAACCTGTAATAATTTGTAGAAGTCTGGGCATTAATCCTTATGACATCCCTCCAACCAACATCAACTGCAACATACCTCTTCATGGACTTATTTTCTCTTCTTAATATTTTGCAACTGAATAGTGAGGTTCTTCAATTGTGACTGGATTTGGCTCATGCCAATCCCTGTTTTACCAACTGGTGGAGCTTCCAGTTTCATCGTGAATTCCAGAGCTTCTTCCTGAGATGAGATCTTTTGTTTCATCAGCGACATATGAATGTGTGGTACCAAAGCTGTCATAAACCATTCCTTATATTGCACATCACTCATTCCCTTAGTCGTAAGAGTTTTGAATCGTTGACCAAAATCCCACACCAATTCATTGAGGTACTAATTTATTTCCTTCAACTCAGTAGTATACTGTGATTCATATTTTTCCTTCTTAAATTCCTCGATCAGTCTAGTCCTCATTTGTGCTAGAGTTTTGTGGGGATGCCTTGTCAATACTTATATAAATTTCATGTACCAATCCAACGCCACCCTCGAAAGGTCGTCACTGGTTGTCCTTTTTTTATATCTTTGTCTTACACTTGTTTTACTATCCATACTACTTTGCATAAGAA
This sequence comes from Pseudotsuga menziesii, assembly GCA_001517045.1. Classification (NCBI taxonomy): domain Eukaryota; kingdom Viridiplantae; phylum Streptophyta; class Pinopsida; order Pinales; family Pinaceae; genus Pseudotsuga; species Pseudotsuga menziesii. Next base: position 47,098 of record LPNX010321381.1, on the reverse strand, counting down.
CCAATATTGTTCGCGATCCTAAGTCCCATTTTCATGGAATAGGGGTAGTTTTACGTCATCACCCACCATTCTAGGTCTTCCCCCACTATTTGTTGATCCACTACTATTACGATTGTGCTGGCACATAGGACAACCCTACGCTGAGCTTTTGTTTCATCCTCTTAGGTTCGATGCAGTGCACTGAGGTGCAGGTATGTTGTCACTTTGGGTTGGTCCTTCCTCGGACTCAGGAACATCCTAGTAATTTTCTTCATCATTGTAGGGCTGCTTAGTCCCTTGTGGTCCCTTCTCGTAGCTTTTTGTTGTGGTCACACCAGGACTCTCCCTAGTCCTCCATCTCTTCTTCTGTTGGAACCTCACCCCACGTCGTAGGAGACTAGACTCTTCCAAGGCTTCCCTCACATTATCATCGTAACTTCCACCCATCTACCACGTATAATTCCATCCAAACCCTCACCTTCGTAGTACCCATAGCTTCCGCATTCCAGGGATTTACTCATCGAAATTCATTTTTAGTACTCCTTTTTCAATGATCAACATCTTAATCCACATTTTCAATGACAATAGAAATCTCCCTCTCAGTCCCTTAAAGAATTCTCTTTCTACGTCGATGTAGGATTCAAATGCGTCAACAACAAACTTCATAATGTACCCTTCAAAACTGTTTTGTATCCACACATTGACAACCCTTGAAGCTTTGTTGTTCACCCTTTGCAACTGCTGAATTAGTTCTCAGGTCTATTGATCAGGTTCGCCTCCTTGGAAAATTTTATTCTTGAAAGTAAGCTATGCCAACCACTCATACAGTTCTATCATAAACTCAGAGAATAATATATCATCATGAATACCATAATAGATATATTTTCCCAACCAATATTCTGTCGTCAATCTATGGTTCCAAATTTCTTCTTCTGCAAATTCTCAGGCCTTCTGATCAAACCAGTCCTGGATCTACGATTTCATTGGATGCCACAACATGTCCTCTTCTTTCTCGCACTACGGTCTCGATAACAAAACTATTTGTTGACACAATCATGTCGACAGGGGTTAACTCCACAGATTTTTGAACACCCATTGACGTGAAATCCCTAAACATCAGCCCGGACATGTTTTACCCTATCCAGCAACACCTACGAAGCAGGTTCAGTCTCACTCGAGATGTTTGAGGGAGGACTGTGGGAACCAAGTTTCCACATAGGGAAGAGGAATTTTGCATTATCTGTTACTCTACCGCATCATCCAAAAAGTTAGGGTTTCAATCATACTATTATCTAGATCAGTACGTTCGTACTTACTCAGATTTAGATCGACAAAGACTTGTTAACATCATGATTCAGATTCGCATTTAGACTAACAAAGACATCAACATATAGTAAACCAACAAACTCTGCAAGACTTCACATCATTTGGATTTAAATAAGTAAGCACATAGACCGCATCATTATAGATTTCACACGATTAATTATCAGACTATCTTCAAAAAGCAACACATCTTACAGAAAAACAAACAATAAGCATAATAATTAATACCAAAAATACACCACAAAAGACAAAAATATCCCTTGGCCGATTAGCCTCAGACCAGAAAAATACATTCATTATTGCGATAATGCCTTGTGATTACACTTATAACTCTACTTGTAGGCTTACTAAGCTGTTAAAAATGGTCCAATTGAAAATTCTCCAAACTAACTTGACCAAAATGACCACACTTGTTGGTTTCTTCCTTCGTCGTGGTTGTCTCTTCTTTCTGTCGACATCCTTCTTGTTGGTGGTGGAAGTGCACTCTGCGCATTCTAATCCCTTTCCAACAGTTGTCGATTTGATTTGTTGGTGGATTGTGAACCTGTATCTAGAACTTGGGTGAAGTGCCCAATCAAACTGTTTGAAATGGTATTTGTGATGGTGGGGAAACCTGTCAACCCAAACCCAAACCAAAACCTGCAAATCCTTTATTGTTTGAATTCTTTCCCTGGTTTTTCCTTTGGTAGCTCTAGTGAATGGGAAATAGTGCATTAACTTAGTGGAATTTTGGGCATAGGGGACAATGATGGTCATCACTATTGTGTCAGTGGAATGAATCTAAGGAAATGAATTGCATAGTTTGACGCGGATTGGTAGCAGGCCAGTAAATCTGTATTGTCAAGTGAGGAATCCTGAGAAAGCCGAGACTAGTGAGAATTATCGTGGTGAATACACAAGTCTCAACTTGGGGGTGGATCTCTATAGAGAGATTTATTAGTAGAAATACCTACGGTTGGTTGGAGGATGGATGCCACGAAGCCAGTTTCCAAGCGATTTGATTTCAAATACGTTATGAAGCTTTGTGTTATTTATGAAATGAATAATTATATATTGTTTGTGGTAAAGCAATGTCCTTGCTGTGCATGTTTGCATGCTTATGGATTGATGGAAAAAATGTAGGAAAAATTATAAGTGTATCGTAAGCGATTACCTATATGTCTACATCATTGGCATCCAGGCCAATAGGACCCCAAAGGATGTTGATGTTTTTTTTTTTATGAATGAATGAATTAAGTATGTAATTCATTACAGATTCATGTTACGACATGCTTGATTGCTCATGAAGATGGATTATGGACTACATGTTGGATAAAATGCTTGTTGGTACTTCTGTTAACATTGTAATGAAATGAGATTGTATCTATATGTTTTATATGTATTTAAGATAGCTTAAGCTTTGAAGTGTTGCTTTTTTTATTGTTTAACTTAGTTTTGCTTAAGAATCCCCAACTCTGTTTGAGTTTTTGGGGATATGTCAGAAGCCTATAGGTGGTTGTTTTCCCCTAAGAATGAGTTTTGTTTATGAGTTGATCGACCCTTTATGTTGAGAAGGTGCCTAAATCTTGTTCCTCAACCTGTTAGAACATTGTGGGCTTTGAAAAGAGGCTTACTCAAAGTTTCTCTAAGGGTCGATGTATTGGTCTAACCCATTGGGTAGAATCAGGTTGGTTTTGTAAAGGTTGTGGGATTATTTTGACGCCCAACTTCCGACTTCTGACATGCCAACATTGGAATTGGAAAAGTTGGGAGGGTTATTTGCTATGTTTGTGTATCCATGATGACATCAGAATCGACAAGTTAGGACGGTTTTCTTGTAAGCTGATTTATTGTGCCAACTCCTGACTTTTGACGCGTTGATGTTGGGGATCGGATGTCAAGAGAAGTCATCGTTTTTCCTGTTTAACTTTTTCGATTTGCGACTATAGATCAATATAAGTAGGGGAAATGTTGGGATTGATAAAATTGAGTCGTGTTTTGATTTTTACATCCTTTTGATTGGTTGTTGGGCTTGTTTATGGCCTCTTTTTTAGGGTTCTTTTTCTTTAGATATCAAATCTTCCATTGTATGATTAATTGTTGATGCTACCTTGACTTCTTTGTTGAAATTTGTTTATTGACACTTGTATGTGTTATGTTATGTTAAGGGTTGTTTTATCTGAATGGGTTTGGGTAACATTGCGATACTCTATAGTGTGGTATTAGAGCTAAGGTTTTAGCACTTAGCCTCTGGGAGTTGTTTATTTTAAAGAGTGTATGCTTTGGAGCTTAATTTTAATTCTGCACTTTGTCTCATATGAAATGTTTATATGCAGATAATGTGAATACTTTTCTACATATGAATTTTATATGAACTAACAATCAAGGTTGATTTTAGATTTCTAGTGACAGTTCATATTTCCAAGCCATTGTATTGAAGATTGCTAGTGTAGTAGGAAAGCATAGCTGAAAGAATGATAAAAAACCCAGAAATGCCTCACTTTGTTGAAGAGGTGAGAATGGGTGATTAAAAGAAAAAATCCAGTGCTCATTAGCTTGACATGGGATCCACAGAAGTGTTCCAAAATTTGAAAGATATCTAAGATGGAAATGGAAAAACCCTTTAGTGTATGGAACCACAAAATCAAATAAATTAGAAAATGATGCAAAACTTGATGAGGTTACACAATCAAGGGAGACAAGTATATTTTTTGCTAAGAAAAGAAGGTGAAGGATCCTCGAGTAAGGAAATTCCTTATATGTACCAGTTTTCCAGGGATAAGTATGCAAGTAAAAGGAAGGTGCATTCTTGATATCATTATGTGGAAAGCCATAAGGGGAATGAGGAACCTAAAATTCAGCATGATGTCCATCATAGAAGACATCGAAAGAGAAAGCATGATGGGGGTACACTTCAAGGTGAACTTAGGAAACTTAAACCTCCTACCTTTGATGGAGAAAAATCCATAGAAATTATAGAGATTTGGCTTCTAGAGATGAAGAAATATTTCCAATTGCATGATTATTTTGATAATCAAGAAGCTCAGATTGCCATTTACAACCTTCAAGAAAAAGGTTAGAGGTGGTGTAAGCAACTGAAGCAAGCATAAACGAAAGATGAAAGGGAAATTTCATTGAGGAGATTCCAAAGGTATTTTAAGCGGGAATACCTATAATAGTAGTATTCTGATAAGAAGATTCTAGAGTCATTTGAACTCCGATTGGGGAATATGATAATGGAATAGTATGAGAAAAGATTCATGGAATTGTTTAGTTATGTGGATTTCATCCAAGAGGAAAAGGTTAAGATCCAACATTTCCTTAATGGTTTACCAATGTTCTACAGGGACAAATTAACTTATGATGAACCCCATACCTTAAAAGATTGTGTACGGAAGGATAAATGCTTGTATGAGTGAGGTAAGAGTTGGTATAATTTGGATAAGAGTTGAAAGATTAAATTGAGGGATAAGCATGATCAGAGGAAAAAGGGAATCAAGCCCTTGATAGTAAACAAGTCCGGTACAATTCTTTCAAACAATCCGCTATGAAGGATGAATCAAGGGTGATTGAACCCATAGGACAAAAGAAACCAATCAAATGGTGGAGGTGTGAAGGGGACTACTACCTTAGTAATTGTCCTGAGAGAAAAGGAAGATATGCTAGAGTGTATAATGTGAAGGAATCATATACAATGGAATATGTAGCTAAGAGCATTCCTCGTGTTTACACAACTTTGTACAATCTCCAGGCCTGTTATATGTTTTCAATGATCGAATTAAAGGTAAATTATATGATATGCCTATCTCAATTCTGATTGATTATGGAGTTTCTGATAGCTATGTGAATGTTAATCTGGTTAAAAAATGCAAGTTAGTAAGTAGTAAATTTCTTAAGCACATAATGGTGTAGTTGAGGTACAATAATGATAAAAAGATTACTTCAGTGGTTAAAGAATTCGGTTTTACAATGAATGGGTTATATACCATGTTCGATTTGGATGTGATTCCTCTAGGCTTGTGTGACATTTTAATTGGGATGGATTGGTTGGAATTGCATCATGCAATTCTTGATTGTAGTGGTAAAATTGTTCATTGTCTAGATGAGGAAGGTAACACTGTTCAATTCATAGGTATCCTAAGACCAATTTATGTGAGACAAATTTTGGTCGTGCAAATGAAGAAGTGTGTCAAAAAGGGATACCAATTGTATGCAATCCATGCTAAAGAGGCACTAGCTGATGTGTAGGTACACATTTAAGGAATCCTAGTGCTGTAGGAGCTGCATAATGTATTCCAACATGTGCTTGGGTTACCGCCTAAGCGTGACATCGATTTCACAATTGATTTGGTGCTTGTAGTGGTGCCCCGTGTCTAAACCTATGTACAGAATGAGCACCCCATAGTTAAAAGAATTGCAAATGCAATTGGAAGATTTATTGGAGAAGGGTTACATATGCCCTGGCATTTCACCTCGTGGAGTTCCAACATTGTTTGTTAGGAATAAGGATGGCATGATGAGGCTATGTGTGGACTATGGACAATTGAATAAGGCCACAATTAGGAACAAGTATCCACTTTCGAGGATTGATGACCTCTTTGATTAGTTGAGAGAGTCAAGAGTATGTTCTAAGATTGAATTGAAGACTAGGTATCACCAGGTGTTTATCAAGGATGAAGACATCAATAAGACTTCCTTTAGCACTAGGTATGGGTACTATGAATATACAGTAGCACCCTTTGGTATGACAAATTCCCCAACCACATTCATGTGTATCATAAATGGTGTGTTTAAAGAATTATTGGATAATTTTGTCATAGTGTTTTTGGATGAAATTTTGGTATATTGCAAATATGAAGGAGAGCACAAAGAGCATCTCAGGATTACTCTGCAGATCTTGAGAGAGAATTAGCTATATGAAAATTTTATTAAGTGCTATTTCTATCAGAAGCAATTATTATATTTGGTCCACATAATCTTTGAGGAGGGGGTGGCTATGGATCCAACACAATAAAAGTTATTCAAGAATGGCCTACTCCCAGAAATGTGACAGAGGTTAGATTGTTTATGGGACTGGCAGGTTATTACAGAAGATTCATAGAATCTTTCTCTTGGAATGCAAATATGATTACATCCTTACAAAGAAAGGGCATGAAGTTCAACTTGAAATAGAAGTGTGAGTATAGTTTTAGACTCTTGAAATGTTGCTTACTTGTGCTCCAGTACTAAAAGTTCCATTAAAAGTTCCATATCCAGACAAGGAGTATATAGTATGCACCGATGCATCATTGGAATGGCTTGGTGGAGTTTTGATGCAAGAGGGGCACATGGTTTTATATGAGTCTCAAAAGATGAAGGAGAATGAGAAGAACTATGCTACTCATGATTTGGAGTTAGTTTCCATAATCCATGCACTCTGGATGTGGAGGAATTATCTTAGGGGGAATAAATTTGAGTTAAGGACGGACCATCATAGTTTGAAATATGTATTTGAACAACCTTAGTTGAATTCCAGACAAGCTCAGTGAGTTGAATTTATAAGTGAGTTCAACTTTGAAATCAAGTACATAAAAGGTGGAGAGAATAGAGTGGCTAACGCACTTAGTAGAAGAAATCAACTATTGCAAGTTTAAACCACAAGTGGTTGGAATACTAATTTGAAAAGCAAGTTGCAAGAGGCATTGAAAGTATATGAATATTAACTATAAGTCATGACATAATTGCAGGCAGGCAATAGGACATTGAAATTTTCAAAGCATGCATTGAATGAAGATGGAATTCTTCGTTTTAATGGCAGAGTTTACATACAAGATGATTATGACTTGGAGAAAAACCTATTGCAGGAGATGCATAATGTCCCGTATGCATGTCATCCTGGATACTAAAAGACATTAACCACAGTCAATAAAGAGTATAATTGGCCAGGCATGAAAAAGGAAGTGGTAAGGTATATTGCTCAGTGTTTGGAATGTTAGAGAGTGAAATCATAGCATATGCACCCTGCTTGTCTACTCCATACATTGGATGTCTCGAAATGGAAGTGGGATGTAGTGACCATTTATTTTATTACCTAATTTCCAACAATATTGATGTAGCACGACTCTATTATAGTTGTGGTCGACAAGTTCATAAAGTATGTCCATTTTGTACGAGTACAGTCAACATTTTGTACGAGTACAGTCAACAAGTGGAACCAATGGTTCTAGTGACTAAAAATAGATTGGAAGGACTCCCGATTTAGACATGACTCCTGATTTAGACATATGACCAAATTAGACAAGGGAGGATTAATAATCCTAACACCCCCCCTGAATGCTAACTTGGACAATTTGTGGGCCCTAGTAACTAAGACCATAGGTCACCCATTACATCAATTGAAGTAAAGTAACTATTAAATACAAGAATCTGGGGGAAAAACCACATGGGAAAACCCCCTCGCCCCCTTTAAATAAGTAGATAGAATCAAGATTTAAGTCGGAAAAACTTGAAAATATGTTGCTGCAATCTCTGTGATGTAAGGAAGCAACATGCATGATGTTCTGTGCATAGGTATCCTGGGGCCTAGCATGTAGACTTCTCCACTTTGACGGGTAGACTGGGTACCCTACCAATTAGTGACATCCTGTCCTGATTTGCTAGTCGCAGCTGTACGAGGGACCAAACTAATTAAGGTTTTCCCATCATTTCCCATGTTTGCTTTTTTAGGATATTTACATCTGATCCTAGATATAAGAAGACTGAATCCAAATCATAGTCACCGATCTGTACATTCATCCTCATTTCCCTTCCTGTTTTCTTCTTGTGCAATGAATTTATGGGGTGGTCTTCTCATCCTTCCCCTTGTCGATATAAAAATATTTCTATTTATGCTAATGCATCTGGATATTTTGCTAACGTTAGACAAATCTGCAATTTTTTTTCAAGGTACCAGCTTTTCTTGGTGATCCCGAAAACTTTGTCGAATCGAAGAATGGTGGCATTTCATAGACATGTAACTTACCATTGTTGTTGTTCAACATGTCTCTTGTATCGAAGAAGGTTTCTTTCTCAGTGTTTACATCAAATTGCACCTTCTTTCGAGCTGTCAGTCGGATGTTTATCGGTGGTCATTGGCTTTTGTCATAGCTCCTCCTCGGCTTACTACTCTAACATGTGTTGGTTGAGTTCTTGGCTCAACCGAGATCTTCCCTACATTCGATCCTAGATTTTGGTTCTGAGTTGCATTATGGTTCTGTTGCAGTTGTGGCACATTCTTTACTTGCCACTTCACAATCAACTATGGGAATTCCTTGAGGGTATGGTAAGCAGCACTGCAATAAGTACACTGAGACTGTAGATTCAAACAATCCCTCTTATAATGTCCCAATACTCTGTAGTTATAGCATGTTATTGGTCCGCGGCCTCATACCGTAGCTTCTCTACAACGAAAGCCTCCATTATGACCTCTGCAGAATCCTCCTCGGAATACTCCTTGCTGATGGTATGGTTGCTGGTTATATTGTGGTTGGTTGAACTGTTTTTACTTATTAGGCTGTGGCTGAGTAGACTGCGGTTGCGACTAGTTATATTGCGGTTTTGGTTGGTTGTACAGTGGTGGTCTATACTGTGGTTGTGGTTGGTTATACTATGGTTGCAGCTACAATATTATGCTGGACATTGCTCCTCTCCCTTCATAAACTATGTATCCTTGGTCCTTTCTTGGAGTAAATCATACGCTCTGTCATCCTTTTCCTCATGTCCAACCCATTGACAAAAGTTACAGAAAAGTTTCGTTGATTTCGACACAACTTTCTGAAGGTATACGCATTCCTTGGATTGATGTTCTCTAGTCTGACAAATCCGATACCATGGCAATCCTCTTTGAATTAATGGATTTGGGGATCCAACCTGTAACAATTCACAGAAGTCCATGCATTAATCCTTATGACATCCCTCCAACCAACATCAACTGCAACATACCTCTTCATGGACTTCTTTTCTCTTATTAATATTTTGAAACTGAATAGCGAGGTTCTTCAATTGTGACTGGATTTGGTAGATGCCAATCCCTGTTTTGCCAACTGGTGGAGCTTCCAGTGTCATCGCGAATTCCATATCTTCTTCCTGAGATGAGATCTTCTGTTGCATCAGTGGCATACGAATGTGTGGTACCAAAGCTGTCATAAACCATTCCTTATATTGTACATCGCTCATTCCAAAGATGACCTTAGCCGTAAGAGTTTTGAAACGTTGATCAAAATTCTACACCAATTCATTGGGGTACTACTTTATTTCCTTCAACTCAGTAGTATACCATGATTCATATTTTTCCTTCTTAAACTCCTCGATCAGTCCAATCCTCATTTGTGCTAGATTTTTCTTGGGATGCCTCGTTGATACTTATATAAATTTCATCTACCAATCCAACGCCGACTTAGAAAGGTTGTCACTGGTTGTCCTTTTTTTATATATCTTTGTCTTACACTTGTTTTACTATCCATACTACTTCGTATAAGAACCAATATTGTTCAGTATCCTAAGTCCCATTGCCCTAGAATAGGGGTATTTTTACGTTATCACCCACCATTCTAGGTCTTCCCCCAGTATTTGTTGATCCACTACTATTACGACTGTGCTGGCACATAGGAAAACCCTGTGATGAGCTTTTGTTTCATCCTCCTAGGTTTGATGCAGTGTACTGAGGTGTAGGTATGTTGTCGCTTTGGGTTGGTCCTTCCTTAGAATCAGGAACATCCTACTATTTTTCTTCATCATTGTAGGGTTGCTTACTCGCTTGTTGTCCCTTCTCGTAGCTTTTTGTTTGAGTCACACCAGGACTCTCCTCGGTCCTTCGCCTCTTCTCCTGTTGGAACCTCACCCCATTTCGTAAGAGATTAGACTCTTCCAAGGCTTCCCTCACAGTATCATCGTAACTTCCACCCATCTACCATGTATCATTCCATCCAAACCCTCACCTTCGCAGTACCCATAGCTTCTGCATTCCAGGGATTTACTCATTGAAATTCATTTTTAGTACTCCTTTTTCACAGATCAACATCTTAATCCACATTTTCAATGACAATAGAAATCTCTCTCTTAGTCCCTTAAAGAATTCTCTTTCTACATCGATGTAGGATTCAAATGTGTCAACAACAAACTTCGTAATGTACCCTTCAAAACTATTTTGTATCCACACATCGAAAACCCTTGAAGCTTTGATGTTCACCCTTTGCAACTGCTGAATTAGTTTTGGGGTCTACCGATCAGGTCCGCCTCCTTGGAAAATTTTATTATGGAAAGTAAGCTATGCCAAACACTCATACAGTACTATCAGAAAATCAGAGAATAATATCTCATCATGAATACCATAATAGATATATTTTCCCAACCAATATTCTGTTGTCAATCTATGGTTCCAAATTTCTTCTTCCGCAAAATCTTAAGCCTTATGATCAAACCAGTCCTGGATCTACGATTTAATTGGATTCCGCAACATGTCCTCTTATTTCTCCCACTATGGTCATGATAACAAAACCATTTGTTGACACAATCATGTTGACAGGGGTTCACTCCACATATTTCTCAACACCCATTGACGTGAAGGCCCTAAACATCAGCCCGAACAGGTTTTACCCTATCCAGCAACACCTACGAAGCAGGTTCAGTCTCACCTGAGATGTTTGAGGGAGGACTGTAGGAACCAAGTTTCCACATAGGGAAGAGGAATTTTGCACTATCTGTTACTCTACCACATCATCCAAAAAATTAGGGTTTCAATCATACTATTATCTAGATCATTATGTTCGTACTTACTCAGATTTAGATCGACAAAGACTTGTTAACATCATGATTCATATTCGCATTTAGACTAACAAAGACATCAACATATAGTAAACCAACAAACTTTGCAAGGCTTCACATCATTTAGATTTAAATAAGTAAGCACATAGATCGCATCATTATAGATTTCACACGATTAATCATTAGACTATCTTCTTCAAAAAGCAACACATCTTACAGAAAAACAAACAATAAGCATAATAATTAATACCAAAAATACACCACAAAAGACAAAAATTTCCCTTGGTCGATTAGCCTCAGACCAGAAAAATATATTCATTATTGCGATAATGCCTTGTGATTACACTTATAACTCTACTTATAGGATTACTAAGCCGTTAAAAATGGTCCACTTAACTAGTCTCCAAACTAAATTGACCAAAATGACCACACTTGTTGGTTTCTTCCTTCGTTGTGGTTGTATCTTCTTTCTGTCGACATCCTTCCTGTCGGTGGTGGAAGTGCACTCTGCGCATTCTAATCCCTTTCCAACAGTTGTCGATTGGATTTGTACTTGGTGGATTGTGAAGCTGTATCTATAACCTGTGTGAAGTGTCCAATCAAATTGTTTGAAATGGTAGTTGGGATAGTGGGGAAACCTGTGAACCCAAACCAAAACCTGCAAATCCTTTATTGTTTGAATTCCTCCCTTGGTTTTGCCTTTGGTAGCTCTAGTGAATGGGAAACGGTGCATTAACTTAGTGGAATTTTGGGCATAAGGGACAATGATGGTCATCACTGTTGTGTCAGTGGAATGAATCTAAGGAAATGAATTGCATAGTTTGACACAGATTGGTAGCAGGCTAGTAAATCTGTATTGTCAAGTGAGGAATCCCAAGAAACCGGAGACTAGTGAGAAGTATTGTGGTGAATACACGAGTCTTAGCTTGGGGGTGGATCTCTACGAAGAGATTTATTAGTATAACTACCTACTATTGGTTGGAGGATGGATGCCACGAAGCCAGTTTCCAAGAGATTTGATTTCAAATAAATTATGAAGCTTTGTGTTATTTATGAAATGAATAATTATATATTGCTTGTGGTAAAGCAATGTGCTTGTTGTGCATGTCTGCATGCTTATGGATTGATGGAAAAAATGTAGGAAAAAATATAAGTGTATCGTAAGCAATTACCTATTTGTCTACATCATTGGCATCCAGTCCAATAGGACCCCAAAGGATGTTGATGTTTTTTTTTGTATGAATGAATGAATTATGTATGTAATTCATTATAGATTCATGTTACGACATGCTTGATTGCTCATGAAGATGGATTATGGACTACATGTTGGATAAAATGCTTGTTGGTACTTCTGTTAACATTGTAATGGAATGAGATTATATCTATATGTTTTATATGTATTTCAGATAGCTTAAGCTTTGAAGTGTTGCTTTTTTTACTGTTTAACTTAGTTTTGCTTAAGAATCCCCAACTCTATTTGAGTTTTTGGGGATATGTCGGAAGCCTATGGGTGGTCGTTTTCCCCTAAGAATGAGTTTTGTTTATGAGTTGATCGATCCTTTATGTTGAGAAGGTGCCTAAAACTTGTTCCTCAAACTGTTAGAACATTGTGGGCTTTTAGAAGAGGCTTACCCGAAGTTTCTCTAAGGGTCGATGTATTGGTCTAACCCATTGGGTAGAATTAGGTTGGTTTTGTAAAGGTTGTGGGATTAGTTCGACGCCCAAATTTCGACTTTCGACATGCCAACGTTGGAATTGGAAAATTTGGGAGGGTTATTTGATATGTTTGGGTAACCACGATGACGTCAGAATCGACAAGATAGGAGGGTTTTCTTGTAAGCTGATTTATTGTGCCAACTCCTGACTTTTGATGCGCCGATGTTGGGGATCGAATGTCAGGAGAAGTCATCATTTTTCCTGTTTAACTTTTTCGATTTGCGACTGTAGATCAATATAAGTAGGGGAAATGTTGTGATTGATAAAATTGAGTCATGGTTTGATTTTTAGATCCTTTTGATTGGTTGTTGGGCTTGTTTATGGCCTCTTTTTAGGGTTCTTTTTCTTTAGCTATCAAATCTTCCATTGTACAGTTAATTGTTGATGCTACCTTGACTTCTTTGTTGAAATTTTTTATTGACACTTGTATGTGTTATGTTATGTTAAGGGTTGTTTTAGTTGAATGGGTTTGGGTAATGTCGAGGTACTCTATAGTGTGGTATCAGAGCTAAGGTTTTAGCACTTAGCCTTTGGGAGTTGTTTATTTTAAAGAGTGTATGCTTTGGAGCTTAATTTTAATTCTGCATTTTGTCTTGTATGAAATGTTTATAAGCAGATAATGTGAATACTATTCTAATATGAATTTTATATGAACTAACAATCAAGGTTGATTTTAGATTTCTAGTGACAATTCAGATTTCCAAGCCATTGTATTGAAGATTGCTAGTGTAGTGGGAAAGCATAACTGAAAGAATGACAAAAAACCCAGACATGCCTCACTTTGTTGAAGAGGTGAGAATGGGTGATTAAGAGAAAAAATCCAATGCTCATAAGCCTAACATGGGATCCACATAAGTGTTCCAAAATTTGAAAGATATCCAAGATGGAAATGGAAAAACCCTTTAGTGTATGGAACCACAAAATCAAATAAATTAGAGAATGATGCAAAACTTGATGAGGTTACACAATCAAGGGAGAGTCAGACAAGTATATTTTTTGATAAGAAAATAAGGTGAAGGATCCTCGAGTAAGGAAATTCCTTATATGTACTAGTTTTCCAGGGATAAGTATGCAAGTAAAAGGAAGGTGCATTCCTGATATCATTATGTGGAAATCCATAAGGGGAATGAGGAACCTAAAATTCAGCATGATGTCCGTCATAGAAGACATCGAAAGAGAAAGCATGATGGGGGTACACTTCATGGTGAACTTAGGAAACTTAAACCTCCTACCTTTGATGGAGAAAAATCCATAGAAATTATAGAGATTTGGATTCTAGAAATGAAGAAATATTTAGAATTGCATGATTATTTTGATAATCAAGAAGCTCAGATTGCCATTTACAACCTTCAAGAAAAAGGTTAGAGGTGGTGGAAGCAACTGAAGCAAGCATAAACAAAAGATGAAAGGGAAATTTCATTGAGGAGATTCCAAAGGTATTTCAAGTGGGAATACCTATAATAGTAGTGTTATGATAAGAAGATTCTAGAGTTATTTGAACTCCGATTGGGGAATATGATAATGGAATAGTATGAGAAAAGATTCATGGAATTATTTAGTTATGTGGATTTCATCCGAGAGGAAAAGGTTAAGATCCAACATTTCCTTAATGGTTTACCAATGTTCTACAGGGACAAATTAACTTATGATGAACCCCATACCTTAAAATATTATGTATGGAAGGATAAATGCTTGTATGAGTAAGGTAAGAGTTGGTATAATTTGGATAAGAGTTGGAAGATTAAATTGAGGGATAAGCATGATCAGAGGAAAAAGGGATTTAAGCCCTTAGATAGTAAACAAGTCCAGTACAATTCTTTCAAACAACCTGCTATGAAGGATGAATCAAGGGCGATTGAACCCATAGGACAAAATAAACCAATCAAATGGTGGATGCGTAAAGGGGACTACTACCTTAGTAATTGTCTTAAGTGGAAAGGAAGATATGCTAGAGTGTATAATGTGAAGGAATCATATACAATGGAATATGTAGCTAAGAGCATTCCTCGTGTTTACACAACTTTGTACAATCTCCAGGCCTACTACCAGTATTCAATGATCGAATTAAAGGTAAATTATATGATCTGCCTATCTCAATTCTGATTGATAATGGAGTTTCTTATAGCTATGTGAATGTAAATCTAGTTTAAAAATGCAAGTTAGTAAGTAGTAAATTTCCTAAGCACAAAATGATGTAGTTAGGTACAATAATGATAAAAAAGATTACTTCAGTGGTTAAACAATTCGGTTTTACAATGATTGGGTTATATACCATGTCCGATTTGGATGTGATTCCTCTAGGCTTGTGTGGCATTTTAATTGGGATGGTTTGGTTCGAATCACATCATGCAATTCTTGATTGTAGCGGTAAAATCGTTCATTGTCTAGATGAGGAAGGTAACACTGTTCGAGTCACAGGTATCCTAAGACCAATTTATGTGAGACAAATTTTGGTCGTGCAAATGAAGAAGTGTGTTAGAAAGGGATTTTAGTTGTATGCAATCCATGCTAAGGAGGCACTAGCCGATGTGTAGGAAAACATTTAAGGCATCCTAGTGCTGTAGGAGTTGCATAATGTATTCCAAGATGTGCTTGGGTTACCTCCTAAGCGTGACATCAATTTCACAATTGATTTGGTGCTTGCAGTGGTGCCCGTGTCTAAACCTATGTACAAAATGAGCACCCCAAAGTTAAAAGAATTGCAAATGCAATTGGAATATTTATTGGAGAAGGGTTACATATGCCCTGGCATTTCACCTTGTGGAGTTCTAGCATTGTTTGTTAGGAATAAGGATGGCATGCTGAGGCTATGTGTGGACTACCGACAATTGAATAAGGCCACAATTAGGAACAAGTATCCACTTTCGAGGATTGATGACCTCTTTGATTAGTTGAGAGAGTCAAGAGTATGTTCTAAGATTGAATTGAAGACTGGGTATCACCAGGTGTGCATCGAGGACGAAGACATCAATAAGACTTCCTTTAGGACTAGGTATGGGTACTATGAATATATAGTAGTACCCTTTGGTATGACAAATTCCCCAACCACAATCATGTGTATCATAAATGGTGTGTTTAAAGAATTCTTGGATAATTTTATCATAGTGTTTTTGGATGAAATTTTGGTATATTGCAAATATGAAAGAGAGCACAAAGAGCATCTCAGGATTACTCTGTAGATCTTGAGAGAGAATTAGCTATATGCAAAGTTTATTAAGTGCTCTTTCTATCAGAAGCAATTATTATATTTGGTCCACATAATCTTTGAGGAGGGTGTGGCTGTGGATCTAACACAATAAAGGTTATTCAAGAATGGCCTACTCCCAGAAATGTGACAGAGGTTAGATTATTTATGGGACTGATGGGTTATTACAGAAGATTCATAGAATCTTTCTCTTGGAATGCAAATTTGATTACATCCTTACAAAGAAGGGGCGTGAAGTTCAACTTGAAATATAAGCATGAGTATAGTTTTAGACTCTTGAAGTGTTGCTTAGTTGTGCTCCAGTACTAAAAGTCCCATATCTAGACAAGGAGTATATAGTATGCACCGATGCATCATTGGAATGGGTTGGTGGAGTTTTGACGCAAGAGGGGCACATGGTTTTAGATGAGTCTCGAAAGATGAAGGAGCATGAGAAGAACTATGCTACTCATGATTTGGAGTTGGTTTCCATAATCCATGCACTCTGGATGTGGAGGCATTATCTCACAGGGAATAAATTTGAGTTAAGGACGGACCATCATTGTTTGAAATATCTCTTTGAACAACCTTAGTTGAATTCCAGACAACCTTGGTGGGTTGAATTTATAAGTGAGTTCAACTTTGAAATCAAGTACATAAAAGGTGGAGAGAATAGAGTGGCTAACGCACTTAGTAGAAGAAATCAACTATTGCAAGTTTCAACCACAAGTGGTTGGAAGACTAATTTGAAAAGCAAGTTGCAAGAGGCATTAAAAGTATATGAATATTAACTATAAGTCATGGTAGAATTGCAGGCATGAAATAGGAAATTGAAATTTTGAAAGCATGCATTGACTGAAGATGGAATTCTTCATTTTAATGGTAGAGTTTACATGCAAGATGATTATGACTTGAAGAAAACCTTATTGCAGGAGATGCATAATGTCCCTTATGCATGTCATCCTCGATACTAAAAGACATTAACCACAGTCAATAAAGAGTACAACTGGCCAGGCATGAAAAAAGAAGTGCTCAGGTATATTGCTCGGTGTTTGGAATGTTAGAGAGTGAAATTAGAGCATAAGGACCCTACTTGTCTACTCCATACATCGCATGTCTCGAAATGGAAGTGGGATGTAGTGACCATTTATTTTATTACCTAATTTCCAACAATATTGACGGAGCATGACTCTATTATAGTTGTGGTCGACAAGTTCATAAAGTATGTCCATTTTGTACTAGTATAGTCAATATTTAAAGCAACCAACGTTGCAAAAGTATACACGAAGGAAATTTTCAGTTTGCATGGTATTCCTAAAATATTATCTTTAGACCAAGATCCAAAGTTCACCTTGAACTTTTGGAAAGGTTTGTTCCAAGAATTTGGAACCAAACTCAAGCTTAGTACAATGTTTCATCCACAGTCAGATGGACATACTAGGAGGGTAAACCAAGTCATTGAGGACATGCTCAAGATGTATATAATGGACAAGCCCAGTAAATTGTAAGATTACTTGTACTTAGTGAAATTTGCCAATAATAATGGCTGCCAAGCATCATTGAAGATGAGTCATTTTAAAGCACATTATGGAAGGAAGTGTCAGGTTCTAGTAAGTTGGAATAAGCCAGTTGATAGGCTGATTGTGGGGGGAAAAAAATGCTTGAAGAAATGGAACAAAATGTAACCAAGATCACAAAATTTAAAGATTTATCTTGCTAGGTATAAGAGCTATGTAGACAAGGATAAGACGCATAGAGCATTCCAAGTTGGGGACAAGGTATTTTTGAAGGTTAAAGGTATGGAACTTTTATTGCGGTTGGGTAATTGCAAGAAGTTGGATGCTAGATACTGTGGACCCTTTGAAGTCATAATAAGAAATGGGCTTGTAGCATATGGAATTTCTCATCCTCCTTCAGTTAAAATACATAATGTTTTCCATGTTTCCTTGTTGAAATAGTATGTTTATGATTCTAATGATATCCTTGATTGGTATGTGATACAGGTGGAAACTGAAGGGGAAATTTGAGTTCAACCAATTTGCATATTGGACAAAAGAACCAAGACCCTCAAGAAGAAGGATATAGATTAGGTAAATGTCCAATAGACCCATTACAACCCTGAAGCAGCAACCTAGGAATTATAAGATCAGATGTGGGAAGAGTATCCCCCTCTATCTTGAAGATTGAATTATGTAAACAAAATTTGAAAGTTTTCTTCATAAATTTTGGACCTTTTAAATATTAAATTGAGCACATAGATATTTGGACAAACACACAAATCACAAGGTAGATCACACAATTTACTCAGCAACTGAAGAATGATACAGTGCAAAAATGGATTGCAACTGTGAATGCTTTCATTAATCAAAAAGTAATTAGATAATAACTACAATAGAGTACAATGGCTAAATAGCCTCATGCATTTCGAATCCTATGTGAGGAAATTCAAATTGGTTTGAATCTACTTGATTGAATGGTTAACTAACCTTGTCTAAATCATTATCGGAGTTCATCGGAGTTCTAAATCACAACTCAAGTGTCTAATTCAGTGTTAACTAAGCCTAATTGACTATGGTAGGTGAGAAATGCGCTTCTCCTAGATGCAGCCATGCAAACCTAGCATTAACTGAATGTAGAGGACTAGAATTGAATGTAACTGACTCCTAACCGAGCTTGACTAGTCACCAACTCAACTCAACTTACCTTGGTTGGTATCAACACTCCCAATGGCTGCTAATTTGTAGGGATTGATCTATGAGGCTCCTAAATTGATGCATGCAAGTGCAAATTAGTGGCAGTAGGACTTAATTAGTGTTCCCCACACTTTAGTAATTGGAATATGTGCCCCAATTAGGCCAAGTGGAACCAATGGTGCTAGTGACTAAAAATAGACTGGAAGGACTCCCGATTTAGACATGATTCCTGATTTAGACATATGACCAAATTAGACAAGGGAGGATTAATAATCCTAACACCCCCCCTGAATGCTAACTTGGATAATCTGTGGGCCCTGGTAACTAAGACTATAGGTCACCCATTACATCAATTAAAGTAGAGTAACTACTCAATACAAGGAGCTGGGTGAAAAACCACATGGGAAAAAATCCCCCACTCTAACTAAGCAAATAGAATCAAGATTTAAGTTTGAAATACTTGAAAATGTGTTGCTACAATCTCTGTGATGTAAGGAAGAAACATGCATGATGTTCTGTGCACAGGTATCCTGGGGCCTGGCATGTAGACTTCTCTATATTCTCTCAAGATAATGATGGAAGGAAGGAGGTATGTAACCTTTGTCTCTTGTTGGATGAAGAGGTGTATGATCAACTCTATTCTTCTGAATGTAGCGAAACCAATCCCTTTCCATTTAGCATCTGACAGGGAGTCTATTGCATCTCTCTGAAGGAGGTAATATTGCATGACATGCACACGAGTATTTCCCTTTCGAGTGTCATATGGATTTGCAGTCATCTTCCTAACTTCCAATTTGGAAGGAGGGACTAGATCTAGATCTGAATCGCCTTGGAACTTAATCCCATAAAATGATATAGCTGGATCTGCAATACTAGTGGAAGGTGCAAAAGAAGTAGGTGAAATGCTTTTACCTTCCCTTACAAGTGGTTGCTGAGAGTGCACTGGTTCTGAAAATGGCATGAAGTGTGAGAACTCATATGCCTTAAAGGCATGATTTGCAACACCCTTCGCTATGATTTTCCCAGTAGATATATATGTGATCTCCATTGAGTCAGGACCAAATATGACTCGCTTTGGAGAGCCAGTATGAGTCATATGGTATACAGATAACAAGTTTGCAGTTAGGGAGGGAACATACAGCACATCTTTGAAATTTCCATGTTCAAGATTGATAGAGCTCTTCCCCTTGGTTTGAACTTTACTGTTATTGCCCATACGAATACTAGTACCATCAAAATACTGCAAGGAAGAGAATGATTCTCTGGATGCAACCATCTGATTGGAAGCTCCAGAATCAATGAGGAAGGCATGTGCTGTTGAGCAGCTATCCTTAAGTGCATGGCATGTCTCTTCATATTCTTTAATTTCTTCTCTATGGTCAGTCTTTCTTATGCTAGCAGGTGCACCAATGTTATGTTTCTTCAAAAGAAGAGTCATTTCATCAATTTGTCTTCTCATACAGGAGCTTTCTGGATGAAAGCCCCTTCCATAGTATGAACAAAGGGTCTTTCCTTTTCCATTCTTCTTGCTCCTCTTTGAACTTGAAGGCTCATTTGACTGCTCTTTCTTCACAGGAGACCCATCCTTTTGCTTCCCTTTATCATTCACTACCTTAGGTCCTCCTGCAACTAGTTCTTGATCTCTGGAAGATCAAATGATCCCCATTTGGATCAACTTGTCATGCTCATAGGTGAGAGATTCAATGAAAGCATCAAGAGTGGGCATCCTCCAATTTGGAGTAGTGAGCTTCATCAATTGAAAATTTGATACAAAGAATGAGTAGTCTGCATTGAGTTTTGAGAGAATGGAAAGGATGAGTTGATCATCCTCCTTATTAACCTTGCATAAATTCAACTGGAATATCAGGTTCTTGAATTTTGTGAAGAATTCATTCAGTGTTTTGAAGTTGGATGGATAAAGAGACATCAACTCATTCTCTAGTTGATGGAGCCTCATCTCATCCTGCTTGTCAAATAAGGAAGCAAGCTTATCCCAAATCTCCTTAGGAGTGTTCATCCCATTGATGTGGAAGAGAATATCTCAAGAGATTGAGAGGCACAAGCATCCACAAGCTTCATCAAACCTATTCCAATACTTTTCTTTGTCATGATTAAGAATTGGATCTGCCTCTGTCTCCATTGTGAGTCTGAAGAGATTTTAGAGTGAAGCTATGTCTCCATGTCCTCCTTCCACTGGTGGTAGTTGAAGGAAGTGAGCTGGTCCTTTGGAGGAGCCATATAGAATGCAAAGAAGAGGACTAAGCTACTGTAGTGAATGTAGTGAAGGAGAATGAGTTGCTTGTAGTGAATGCAGTGAAGGAGACTCATAAACCTGTAAATCACACAATCAAATAGACGAAATAAGTTCGACAGTCTGCACTTTTGGAATTTTCATCACACCCAACATAGTTTGATCAAGCAAGCTTGATCAAGAATTCCTTTACTTGGGATATTAAGTGGCAAATTCTCCACTTCTGGTGCAGTACTGAAAGGAGCAAATTTGCTCAAAAAAATGATCCAATAGGAGATCTGAGGAGGTGAAGTGTGTTGTTTTATTTGTAACTTCGGAATGTATTCATCCATATATCATATGTATTGTACCCCAAATTTTATTCCGGGATGTGTCTGTAATGTAATTGAGTCATGTCATACCTCGATGTTTATTTTGGGAGGTTTCTATAATGTAAACAAGTCATGTCAAGTCATTGTGGGTAACCCTCCTATTGGTCAAGGGTTAAAGTCCCCGCAATTGTGGGGCCCTAGGGTTATTAGACTATCCTAGAGAAGTCAACCCTAGGTGAGTCATTGTAAGTTGGGGCAATAATAACCACCATTTTGTTAAGGATAACCCTCCTTGCTGGTCGGAGGAGGAAAATTCCCCACAAGTTGTGGGGCACTAGGGTTATTAGACACTCCTAGAGATGTTGGATCTAGTAAGTAATTGTTAAGTGAGGCCGACATGTTGGAGTGGGTTTCAAGTGAAGGAAAGAATATAAATAGAGAGTGAACCTCTCTATTTATCACACACACACTCACTCATTAGGGTGTATGAGTGAGAGAGAGAAATTGCTGGGATCAGAGAGAGAGACTATTGCTGTCGGGAGATCATCTTTATGTTTTCGAGTTTTAATTTTGGTGCTGATTCTATCTCTGAGGAATTTGTGGGGTTTTTCCTTTCTGGTTTCCCCGAGGAAAAATCTTTGTGTCTCTTGTCTCTTGTGTTTTATTGCTGTGCATGTTATTCTTTCAGTTAAAAGATCCTAAGATCATAATGCTAGCTTGAATGATAAAAATCTAACATGGTATCAGAGCTAACCTGAGAAGAAGACATTGTGCAACTGTTGAAGCTAGGGATTATTAATTTTTGGGACTCTCTCCACAATCCATCAGCAAAAGTATGCTAGGATGACTCTCCATTGAAGGGTGCATCTTTCTGTCGAAGCGGAATTCGATTCCGAGCATTTTCAGTTTTCGATGCGGGAAATTAGGGATTTCTACAGAAGAGGAATGTTTGAGTGAGCTGAGCATAGGATTTCTCTCCTCATCAAAATCAAATTTTAGAGACCTGGGTCAATATTTTTGGTTGGGTATAACTCCGGGAAAGTCAAACCCTAGTTTGACCTCGAGCTAGAAAAACCCTAAATACTAAAACTCATAAGTTTTGGTACATTTTCTATATATCAGTATTGGAGAATTCTCAAAATCTGAAACTTTCACATAACAAATATAAAATATTTATTTACTCTGTGTCCGAAATTCAGCCTCAGATTCGCTATATTTTGGGAGATATGATCCCTCCAAGTTAGGGTTCCAACCTCTTCCAGAATTCATCCCTAAACAGGACACCTGGGGAGAATTGCTATATCTTGGGATACAAAGGTCTAAATGAAATTTATTAAGATTTTCTAGAAAGCGAACACACTTTAATTTCTGTGGTCCGAGTTTCAGACCCAGAGGATGAAACAGTTACACGTGGAAGTCCGTACAACTTTGCTGTTCTGAACAGTCCTGTAATAGGTCACCTTGGGAAAATGATCATAAGTCTCAATTGGTGAAATAAATTCTTATGAAACCTATGGTGTTGGAACAGGGACATGCGAGGATACCTCAGTGAAAATTTTTAGACATAGAGGAGTAGTGATTTTAGAGATAGCACATAAACAATATCAGGAATTTCTGCAGAATAAATTGGTAAACTAGGGCTTCCTATTCCGGGAGCTTCCCTCCACTGTTTTAAAAAAAGGAGTACATTGGATGGATATCTCACCTTTAAGAGATATATATTTCTATCCAATCATATCTGAAAGATTCCAAGTTTTGAAAATTAGGTTTTCTTTGACAAACCCTAGATCAGCCAGCTCCGGAACCAGGACGGACACCTCAAATCGGTAAGATCTAATCTTTTTCTATTTTCATTTGAGGTTCTCATTTCAAAGTGATCTATCACATCAGCTTGATGATAATCTTGGTGAAGTTGACAACCTCCAAGCATGGAAGTATATTATATCTTTGAAGAAAATGAATTGAACACCCACATGAGTGGATAGGTTCAAGTTCCAGAGGGAGATGAGGCTAAAAGCCTTACACTAGAAGAACTTGGTCAAGGCCAAGAATATCATTGTTGATTCAATCACAGATCACCTTATACCACAAGTGTCTTCCCTAAAGACACCAAATATGTTTGATTCCTTGCACAAGCTATTTTAAGGGAAGAACATAAACCATAATATGACTTTGAGAAAGCAGTTGAAGAATGTAAAAGATCCAGAATGCAGAGACCATATAGTCATACTTTACGGTGGTCTCTCAAATCAGAGAACAACTTGAAGCGGTAGAAGAAGAAGTGGAGAATGAAGAAGTGGTGATAACCACCTTCAATGGACTCCTAGGATCATGGGATTCATTCATTCGAAGAATGTGTGCTAGAAGGAAGTGATTGGATAAAATAGTTGCATGATCATATATTTATGCAATGTTTTTTTCATTATGAATATACCTTATGAAATGTTTCTAACCATACAACTAATGCATTTTAATTATAGGGAAGATCGCATACATAATCACCTATAAGAAAAGAAGGATGAGACTTGTTCTGAAGAACAAGTGACGACAGTTTAATATGAAGAATAATATGACAAATGCAGTGACATCATTGATGCAGAACCTTCCAGCCATGAAGAAGTAACCAAGAAGAAAGGGAAGACCAGTTCAAGAAGAATGATGTCTAGGATGCAGTATCGATACGTGAAGGGAAGTTTGTAGTTCCATCATGCAGTAGATGGAAACATCGTGGGATACAAGGAAAGATTCGTAGCACGAGGATTCTCATGAAAAGAAGGCATAGACTACGAAGAGACATTTGCAGCCAGTGGGAGTTGAAACACATACATGATGAGCTTGATGAAGATCTTAACCTTTGCTACAAGGTTGAAGATGAAAGACTATACACTAGATGGATACATAGAATATTAGTAGCATAAGAAGCTACTTGTCACTCTGGTATAGAATGTTTCAGTGCATAGAGTACGGAAGACAAAGGGAGTATGATGCTCCGCTTAAGAGGGAGTGACTACAGAATATCTTGAGGTTCAACATGGTATAACAAGATGGATAGATTACTGATGACTCTAGGCTTTATTGAGAGTAAAATGGATTCCAACCTTTGCTTCAAGGTTGAAGGTGGAAAACCAGTGATGCTCCTGTTATGTGTCGATGCACTACGTTCTAGGCATGGAGGCATGGACAAGGGAAGTATGCAGTAGAGATCCTGAATAGGTTCAGGATAATAGACTGCATGAACACACCTATGGCATCGAACTTGAAACTATTGATTGTTGCTTCATCAGAGTTTGTTGATGCCACGATGTATCGTCATATGATTTGTTCATTGATGTACCTGACGGATACAAGACCCGATATTTGCTTTGCTGTGAACACATTGAGACATGTTCACTTGATGGTTGCAAAGGGTATAATTGAGTATGGGATCAAGTATGATACGAATCAGAAGATTAATCTGGAAGGTTATGTCGATTCAGATTGAGCAGTGCCATTGATAGGAAGAGCACTTCAGGGTGTTGCTTCAGTATGGGATCAGGTGTGATCTCTTGTTTAGCAGGAAGAAATCCTGTGTGGCACTAAGTACAACCGAAGCGAAGTTGTCGCAGCTTGTTCAGCTAGTTGTGAGGTAGTATGGCCGAGGAAGCTACTGTCTAATTTATTTGATCTCTAGTTGATGCTACTTATATACATTGTGACAACCAGAGTTGTGTGAAGTTGTGGGAGAACTTGGTGTTCCATGACAAGTCGAAGCATATCAAGATCAAGTATCACTATATTAGGGATATGGTGCATAGGGGAGCAGTAAAGCTCCAGTATGTTGCAACAGACAAACAGATAGCTGATGTGTTGACAAAGCCATTGGCCAGACTGAATTTTGAGTACTTTAGGGAGAAGATTGGTGTTCTCCAGATCGAGGTTCCTTCCAGGGGGAAGTGATGAGTCCATGAGCCTTTCTGACATGGTGAGAGGATTGGTTCCTTCCATGGTCAAATGTAAGGGCCGAGCCATTCTGTCATGGTGAGAGGATTGGTTCCTTCCATGTCAGATATGAGTGCTGAGCCATTTTTATATGACTGTAGGATTGGTTCCTACATGATCAAATATAAGGGTTGTTGCCATTCTTGGAATGGAGGTGCCTGGTCAATTACCAGGAATACTCGGTCTGGGACTGAGGACCTTTCTGATACAACTATAAGATGTAGTCTTACATGATCAAATGTGAGCACATGGCCATTCTAATGTGATTGAGGGATGTGTTACCACTTGATCAGATATAAGGGTTGAATGCCATTCTTGGAATGGAGGCACCAGGTTAGTTACCAGGAAAGATTAGTCTGGGACTAAGGGCCATTCTGATGTGATTGTAGGATTGGTTCCTACATGATCAGATGTGAGTGGAGAGCCCTTCTGACATTGGTTTTCAGATGTAAGTGCAGAGCCCTTTCGGCATAGAGGATTGGTTCCTCACATGTTCGAATATAAGTGCTGAGCCTTTCTGACATTGGCTGTCAGATGTAAGTGCAAAGCCTTTTGACATGGAGAATTGGTTCCTCACATGGTTGACTGTAAGTTCTGAGCCTTTCTGACATTGGTTGTCAGATGTGAGTGTTGGGCCTTTCTGACAGGGTTGTGGGATGTGTTCCCACATGGTCAGATGTGAGTGCTAGGTGTGCCTTTCTGATATGATTATAGGATTGGTTCCTACATGATCAGATATAAGTGTAGGGCAGGCCATTCTGACTTAGGGTCAGATCTAAGTGCTGGAAGAAGACCTACATGGAGGCTAGGCCTACAACCAACATGAAAAAGGGCTGGCTCTGTAGAAATTCCTGTGATGAGAAGAATCATGAGATAGCACCCATGATGATCCAATGATGATGATCCAGATCGAGTTGATCCAGATCCAGATGAAGATGACTTGAAGATGAATATGAATTGAAGATGACGAGGACTCGATGATGATCCAGATGATACAGAGAAGAAGACTTGTGCCGATAAATTGTGTTGAGAGAATACCTTCCTAGTTAAGAGGGAGTGTTGATGTATTTATAACTTCGGAATGTATTCATCCATATATCTTATGTATTGTACCCCGATGTTTATTCCAGGATGTGTCTATAATGTAATTGAGTCATGTCATACCCCGATGTTTATTTTGGGAAGTTTCTATAATGTAAACAAGTCATGTTAAGTCATTGTGGGTAACACTCCTATTGGTCAAGGGTTAAAGTCCCCGCAGTTGTGGGGCCCTAGGGTTATTAGACTATCCTAGAGAAGTCAACCCTAGGTGAGTCATTGTAAGTCAGGGCAATAGTCCCCACCATTGTGTTAAGGATAACCCTCCTTATTGGTCGGAGGATGCAAAGTCCCCACAAGTTGTGGGGCACTAGGGTTATTAGACACTCCTAGAGATGTTGGCTCTAGTAAGTAATTGTTAAGTGAGGCCAACATGTTGGAGTGGGTTTCAAGTGAACGAAAGAATATAAATAGAGAGTGAGCCTCTCTATTTATCACACACACACTCACTCATTGGGGCGCATGAGTGAGAGAGAGAAATTGCTGGGATCAGAGAGAAAGACTGCAACTGTCAGGAGATCATCTTTATGTTTTCGAGTTTTACTTTTGGTGCTGATTCTATCTCTGAGGAAGTTGTGGGGTTTTCTCCTTTATGGATTCCCTGAGGAAAAATATTTGTGTCTCTTGTCTCTTGTGTTTTATTACTATGCATGTTATTCTTTCAGTTAAAAGATCCTAAGATCATAATGCTAGCTTGAATGATAAAAATATAACAAAGTTCCTTGTCCGCTGAGGCTCTGATACCATATTAAATTGAGCACACAGATCTGTGGAGAAACACACAACCCACAAGATAGATCACACAATTTACTCAGCAATTGAAGAATGAAACAGTGCAAAAATGGCTTGTAACTGTGAATGATTTCATTAATAAAAAAGTAATTAGATAATAATTACAATGAAGTATAATGGCTAAATATCCTCATGCAATTCAAATTCTATGTGAGGAAATTCGAATTGGTTTGAATCTACTTAACTGAATTGTTAACTGACCTTGTCTAAATCATTATCGGAGTTCATCAGAGTTCTAAATCACAACTCAAGTGTCTAATTCAATGTTAACTAATCGTAACTGAATGTGGTAGGTGAGAAATGTGCCTCTCCTTCATGCATCCATGCAAACCTAGCACTAACTGAATGTAGAGGAATATAATTGAATGTAACTGACTCCTAACTGAGCTTGACTAGTCACCAACTCAACTCAACCGACCTTGGTTGGTATCGACACTCCCAATGGCTCTTAATTTGTAGGTATTGATATAGGATGCTCCTAAATTGATGCATGCAAGTGCAATCAGTGGCAGTAGGCATCAATTAGTGTTCCCCACACTTTAGTAACTGAAACATGTGCCCCAATTAGGCCAAGTGGACCCAATGGTGCTAGTGACTAAAAATAGACTGGAAGGATTCCCGATTTAGACATGACTCATGATTTAGACATATGACCAAATTGGACAAGGGAGGATTAAAAATTCTAACAGTAAACACTGAGGAAAGTGTATAGATTTAAGGTGGACGGGAATGTAACACCATTGGACAAGAATCCAATTGATTAATGTAATTTTGTAAATGATATGAGTGCCCATGAGGTACAACTCATTGTTTTTCTTTAAATATTAATATTGAATATACATCTGGTTGTGGTTAAGTCATAACGCTAAATTATTGAGGACTGATTTGTTCACCCAAGATAGTGAGGGGGAGGTAAATTGATAGACTTTCTTAATCCTACAAACTTAATAAATGACCCTAAAATTTTTGTTCACCCTAATATTTTCCTTAAACCTTTAACCCAACTTACGAGCTAATGATGGATTAAAACATGGATTAAGAGGGAGTTTGGCGTTTAGGCCGACGGCATGGAAGATGAATGATTCATGCAAGAGTGGAATTAGCCTTAGGAAAAGAGGGAGTTACTTGGAAGAAGAAAAATGTGCAGTGCGCAAGAGGACAATGCACAGAGTGTGTATAGTGGAGAAAGACAATGTAGAAGGAAAACCTAGCAACAAATAATGCGGAACAGGGGATGTTGAACACACAGTACACAGACAACCAGTTTGTGAAGCTTGATCACTAATTTTTTGTCAATTGGGATCGCTCGTGGACCGTGAAACTATATTCAGAACCTGAGTGAAGTGCCCAATCATACTATTTACAATGGTAGTTATGATGGGGGGGGGAACCTATGAACCCAAACCAAAACTTGCAAATCCTTTCCTGTTTGAATTCTTGTCCTAGTTTTTCCTTTGGTAGCTCCATTGAATGGGAAAACAATGAATTAAGTTAACTTAGTTGAATTTTTGGCATAGGGGAAAATGATGATCATCACTATTGTGCCAATGGAATGAAGCTAAGGCAATGAATTACATAGTTTGTCATGGATTGGTAACAAATCAATAAATATCGATTGTTAAGTGAGGAATCCTGAGAACTTGGGGCCACTGAGAATTTTTATTATGAATGCATGAGTTTCATCTCGGGTGTGGAGTTCTGTTAAGAGATTTATGAGTAGAACTACCTACAGTTGGGTGGAGCATGGCTGCCACAAAGGCAATTGCAAAGTGATTTGATTTCAGATAAGTTATGAAGCTTTGTGTTATTTCTGAAATGAATGATTATATATTGTTTGTGATAGAGGAATGTGGTTGATATGCATGTGTAAATGCTTATGGATTCATGGACAAACTGTAGGAAAAATTAGAAGTGTATGATAAGTGATTGTCTATATGACTACATAATTGTTTTATTCCTTAAATGGGCATTAGCAGCTAGTCTAACAGGACCCTGAAGGATGTGGATGTTTCTGTTGTATGAATGAATGAATTAAGCATGTAATTCATTATGAATTAATGGTATGACATGCTTGAGTGCTCATGAAGATGGATTACAAACTGCATGTTGCATAAAATGCTTGTTGGTACTTCATTTAACAATGTAATGCAATGAGATTGTATCTATATGTTTTATCTGTATTTCCTTCGGATAGCTTAAGATATGAAGTGCGAGTTTTGTTTACTGTTTAACTAAGTTTTGCTTAAGAATTTTGAACTATGTTTGAGGTTTTGGGGATTTGTGGAAAGCCTGTAGATGTCTATTTTCCCCTTAGCATGAGTTTTGTTTATGATTCAATCGACCCTTTGTGTTGAGTAGGTTGCTAAAACTTGTTCATCAACTTGTTAGAAGATTGTGGGCTTTTCAAATAGGCATACCTGCAGTTTCCCTAAGGCCTGATGTATTGGTTTTACCCATTTGACGAAATCAGGTTGGTTTTGTAAAATTTGTGGGCTTGTTCTGACACCCCATTTTTGATGTGCCGAATCAATATCGACAAAGTTGAGAGGGTTGTTAATTATGTTTGTGCATTTGTGTTGACTTTTTACATGTCAATGTCGAAATCAAAAAGTTGAGAGGGTTTTATTGTAAGTTGGTTTGTTATGCTGACTCCCTATTAGAAAACAGGACCGCAGAGCAATAATAGATATACAGTTAAATCATTAAACAAGATGCAAAACACATTAAACACATTACAGAGAGACACATATATAATGTAGTTCACCCAAACGATGGGATGTGCCCATAAATAAATTTCCATTCCTTTTATTACGGTCCAGAAAGATGAAGGGATACAACTTGCAGCAAAACCGCTGCACTTCCTCTCTACACTGTCACAATCTCTCTCACACAATCACATAGATTGTTTACAATTCTATAATTCCATACAAAACCGTGTTATAATGCTTTCTTTTATAGGGAAAAAATACCATGGGAAAATACTACGGTTAACCCAATACCATGGTTCCGCAAAACTGTCGGTCAACAAACATCCCAAAAAAAATTCTCGAGGGCTCCGCTCCCCAAAATCCAAAGCAGGGGGAATGAGTGTATAGTACACCTAGGGTACAAACATGACTGAATAATATCTTTGGATCTGGAAGATCAGGATCTGCAACCACCAATCTCCCACTTGGAGATTGATCACAACAACTCCACCGCTACTGCACTTGCTGGACTATGCTCTGGACCTTGGACTTGGAAAATTTCTTATTTTCACCTTCATGCTTGAAGGCCAATAGAAAATAAGAAGGAACTCAGTTTATCTCTGGTTACTCCCTTTGTTAACATGTCTGCAGGATTCTGGCTAGTATGTATCTTTTCTAGTTTTAACAGTTTTTCATCTAGAACAGATCTGATGAAGTGGTACTTGAGCTGTATATGTTTAGTCCTCAAAGGAAAGGCTGAGTTCTTTGCAAGATGAATGGAACTCTGGATGTCACTGTACAACCTCTATTCTCCTTCTTCTTATCCAATTCTTCCATGAACCTCCGCAACCAAATCATATCCTTACTAGCCTATGTAGCAGCAACATACTCTGCTTTCGTTGTTGAAAGTGCAACAACCTGTTGCAGTTTTGAAATCCAACTTACTGCTGTTCCACCCACAGTAAAAAAATACCCTAGGGTGCTCCTCCTGCTATCTTTATCACCATCCATATCTGCATCAACATATCCCTATAGAACAATGCCTAAACCTCCAAAACATAATGCATGAGAAGTGGTACCTCTCAAATATGTAAGAATCCACTGTACTGCTTTCCAATGCTCTTTACCTGGATTATTCATATACCTGCTCACAACTCCCATTGCATGGGAAATATATGGTCTTGTGCACACCATGGCATACATCAAGCTTCCAACCGCTGATGAATAGGGAATCCTAGACATGTAATCTATCTCTTCCTATGTCTCTGGACACATATCCTTACTTAGTTTGAAATGGCTGGCTAAAGGTGTGCTAACTGGTTTTGCATTCTGCATTCTAAACCTATGCAACACCTTTTCTATGTACTCACCTTGAGACAATGTCAATTTGTGATTTTTCTTGTCTCGTGTTATTCTCATACCAAGGATTTGTTTTGCAGCACCCAAATCCTTCATCGCAAATGATTTATCCAGTTTTCTTTTGAGCACATTTATATCCTGCATGTTAGACCCCGCGACAAGCATGTCATCCACATACAATAATAAGATAATATATCTTATGTTATCTATCCTCTTGAAATAAACACAGTGGTAAGAATGGAATCTATCACAACCTTATTCTGTCATAAACTTATCAAATTTTAAATACCACTGTCTTGGAGCTTGCTTTAGGCCATACAAGCTCTTCTTCAACCTGCAAACCAAATTCTCCTTACCTTTGACCTCATACCCCTGTGGCTGCTGCATATAAATCTCTTCCTCCAAATCCCCATGGAGAAATGTTGTTTTTACATATAATTGTTCAATATGAAAATCTTCTACCACCACTAGACTTCAAATAGTTCTAATTGAAGTCATTTTAACAACAGGAGAAAATATTTCATCAAAATCTATCCCTTTCTTTTGTGGAAACCCCTTTACAACAAGTCTATCCTTGTACCGCTTCTTGCCTCCATCTTCTTCCTTCAACCTCTAAACCCATTTATTATGTAAATCCCTTTTTCATGCAGGAAACTAAACCAAATCCCAAGTCTCGTTTCTTACTAATGAGTCCAT
The DNA here is from genome assembly GCA_001517045.1 of Pseudotsuga menziesii. Lineage (NCBI taxonomy): Eukaryota > Viridiplantae > Streptophyta > Pinopsida > Pinales > Pinaceae > Pseudotsuga > Pseudotsuga menziesii. The sequence goes on along the minus strand of LPNX010321381.1, from coordinate 15,272 downwards.
CTCCTCATTCATGCCTTGTTCCCACTTCTTTCTAGTTTCTACCTGTATTTCCTCTTCATAACATTCTAGTTCACCAGAATCAGTCATCAATAAATAATACAGTGAAGGAGAGAATCGTTCAGGGGGTCTACTTAACCTGATAGATTTTCTTACAGTTGTAGGAGTTTCAGGTACTTGCTACCATTCTTGATTTTCTGGTGCCTTTGGAACTTCATCTTCTTTGATTTCATCAAGCATTATGTACTTTGTGTTTTCCTTTTTCCACTTTCTTTCCTTGCAACTGATCTTTGTACATGACCTTTTTATTGAATACTACATCTCTACTCCTAATGATTTTTCATTTTTCATAATCCCACAAATGATAACCAAAATCATCAACCCTGTATCCAATAAAGGTACATTTCTTGGATTTAGCCTCAAGCTTTGTTCTATCATCTTTATCAATATGGAAAAATGTTTCACAACCAAAAGTTCTCAAAAATGAGTATTTTACCTATTTACCTGTCCATGCCTCCTTTGGAATCCCACCGTCCAAAGAGATTGAAGGCCCTCTGTTTATTAAATAAATAGCAGTGTTTACAGCATCACCCCAAAACTGTAAGGGCAACCTTGCATGCAATCTCATACACCTTGCATGCTCCATGATCGTTCTGTTCATCCTTTCCGACACACCATTTTCTTGTGATGTTCAAGGGACTGTCTTCTCTCTGTGAATCCCATTGTGTGAATAGTAACTGTAAAACTCCTTGCTACAGTATTCACCTCCATTATCAGATCTGAGACATTTCAACCTTTTCCCTGTCTCATTCTCAGCCAAAGCTTTCCACTTCTTAAAAGCATCAAACACATCAGATTTCTGTCTAATGCAATAAACCCAAGTTTTTCTAGTTGCATCATCAATAAAAATAACATAATAATGATAGCCACCAAGAGATTGTACCCGAGCTGGTCCCCATACATCTGTATGGACAAGCTCTAACTTTTCACTCTTCTTTTGTTTCCCAACCCTTAGAAATCTAAATCTCTTCTGTTTTCCATAAACATAGTTCTCACAAAATTCCAAACTTACCTACTTCAGATATGGAAGCAGATTCCTTGAGTGGAGAATCTGCATCCCCTTCTTACTCATGTGGCCAAGCCTATGATGCCACAATGCCGCACCTGTTTCTGTGGAAGCTACAAAGATAGAATAATCAATATTATGAGGACATAAATATAACATACCTATCCTATCTCCTTTTGCTATTACCATTGATCATTTAGTGATCTTCCACCACGTTTCTCCAAACGTAGACAAATAACCGCTATCTCCCAACTACCTTGTTGAGATCATATTTCTTTTCATAGTAGGAATGTGCCTTACATCTTTTAGCATCCATTCATTTCCATTATTTAACTTAATCTGTACCTTACCCTTTCCAACAATTTTACATGGTTCATCATCCCCCAATAAAACATGTCCAACATCACCTTGAACAGAATCATGAAATAATTTCCTATGGGGTGTAGCATGACATGAAGCCCTTGAATATACTACCTAATAATCACTAGTATTATCTAATGCAAGGATCAAAGCATCTTTTAACACATCACCTACTACATTCGCTTCCTGAGTAGTCTCTTGCTGCCTCTCACCTTTCTTCTTTGGTGCTCTGCAGTCTTTCTTCAGGTGTCCTTTCTTACCACAATTCCAGCACTCTATTTCTCTGAATTTGGACTTGGATCTGCCCTTTTTTAGACTTGCCATGATTTCTTAGTCTCCTTCCTCTCTCATTTTGTCTCGCTCTGCTCTCCATGGTCAGCACATTACCTGATGTCTCACATGTGTTTTTTCTTCACATTTCCTCGCTAAGAATAACACCAACAACATCATCAAACTTAAGAGTGTTTGAACTAGGGACCGAGTTACTTACAACCATGACCAAACTATTCCAGCTTTATGGAGATGAACACAATATTAGAAGAGCCCTAACCTCATCATCAAAGTTCATGTTTACAGAACTTTACTCACTGGTAAGTGTATTAAACTCATTTAAATGATCGGCAACAAATCCACCTTCCGACATCTTCATATTAAATAAACGCTTCATTAAAAATACCTTGTTGGAAGCCAAGGGTTTTTTGTAGAGCTTTCCTAATGCACTCATCACACCCTTTGTTATTTTTTCTTTCGAAATATTGAAAGCCATCGACGAATCCAGGCACAACCATATTGTTCCTGGTGCCTTTCTGTCAAGAACCTCCCATTCTTCATCCTTCATAACCGCTGACTGTTTTTCTTTTTCGCCCAACGACAGGTACATATCCTTCTGGTATAGATAGTCCTCCATTTGCATCTTCCATAACTGATAGTTTTGGCCATTAAATTTCTCGACCCTAAAATTTCCCTCTTCTGCCATTGCTCCCACTCGAACCAGGAACCCTTCTTTCCAGTGAGTTTACCAACCAAATAGACCTTTTGGCTCTAATACCAATTGTTAGAAAACATGAGCACATAGCAATAACAAAAATATATTTAAATCATTAAACAAGATGCAAAACAAATTAAACACATTACAGAGAGACACATATATAACGTGGTTCACCCAAACGATGGGCTATGTCCACAAAGAAATTGCCAGTCCTTTTATTACAGTCCAGAAAGATGAAGGGATACAACCTGCAACAAAACCGCTGTACTTCCTCTCCACACTATCACAACCTCTATCACACAATCACAGATATTGTTTACAATGCTATAATTCCCAATACCCAATACCATGGGTCCACAAAATTGTTGGCCAACAAACATCCCAAAAGTTTTCTCGAGGGCTCCGCCCCCGAACCCCTGAACCCCAAAGAAAGGGGAATGAGTGTACAATACACCTAGGGTACAAAGAGGATTGCATAATATCTCTAGATCTGGAAGATCAGGCTCCACAACCAACACTCCCAACTTTGGGAGGGATTTATTGTAGGTTGGTTTGCTATGTTTATTTTTCTTGTTTGACTTCATCAATTTTTGACTGCCTATCGAGATCGGTAGGGGAAATGTCGGGATCTATAGAATTGAGCCGATGTTTGAATTTTAGACCCATTTTATTGGCTATTGGGCCTATTTTTAGCCTCTTTTGAAGATAATTTTTCTTTAGCTATCAAAGTTTTAGCTATATGGTTAATTATTGATGTTACCTTGACTTCTTTGTTTAAAATTTTTTATTTACACTTTTATGTGTTACACTATGTTAAGGGTTGTTTTATCTGCATGGGTTTGGTTAACTTTAGGGCATGTTATAGATGAAATTAGTCAAGGGGATCAATACATTCCTCACCCAGTTGAATGAACGTTGGGATCATCACATGTATGCGTTTCAAGTTGGCCAGATCAGTGGTTCTGGCTCACTAAGGAGGACATATATGTTATCACTGGGATCTCTAGGAGAGGTGAGGAATTTTATTATTTCCCTCAGGTCCCATCTAGAGCTATAGAAACGAATAAACTAGTCTAAATTTAGAGATATGTTGATCCCAACATCATCGACCTCGCTCAATTTCAGGTGCACGGTGGGAAGCTTTCCATCGTTACTTTTGGTAGAGAGGGTGTGAGGTGCCTCTCTTTGTTGGTGATGACCATTGCACATCTCACCACTAATGGGCATCACATTAATTGACCTCTATTATATTAATTTTATTCTTTAGTGTAGGAACCTAGATGAGTTTGGTTGTCTGCTATTTTTTTACGACAATTTTATTTTCTTCTTATTTGATGTTGTGCATGTATTGAATGGAGGGAAAAGTTCCATTTCGGTTCAACGTTCTTATGTCTATTTTTTGAGATATTGATGGCCACCAAGCCATATTTTGATCGATGCCATCCTATATTGATCATGCATGTGCATATGCACATGTGGTGGTAGATGATACCTAAGAGGGTGCAGATGAACTTTCCAATAAGGATCACCACAAAGGTTCTCTAGATGTTAGGCGGTGAGGATGAGCCTTACACATGGTTGCATATCCATATGTGGGATTGTATTGGAGAGGGTGTCCCATTATCTTTTTCACCCAGGAGGATTGATTAGACGATAGAGGTAAATTTAGTGTTATGCTTAGATTAATCTAGTTTCATTTTATTCTCCTTATACTTCATACAAATGAAATATATTTTAAATTATTATATTAAATTTATGTTTAATGATTTTATCTAATTATTATTGTGTACTAGATATTTTACATATATCAGGACATTCGATGGCTATGTGCCGCTTCCTTCGGCTTAGGATGAGGAGGAGATGGAGTTGGATGATCAACTCGAGGTTCCACACTTAGCCAGACCTGGCCTTCAACATAGGCCAAATGAGAGGTTCCAACAAGATGTCACTGATAGGATGGCAAGGTTGTTGGTAGATCGAGGGGTGTATCCTGTACCATTAAGGGACATTATGAGGGACCCTTGTCACATAGAGCTATGGAGGATGCTTCTTCATGATACGAAGAACATAATGTAGAACATTGTTGATGCTTGTGATCTTGGCCTCCTATTCCAAATCCTTCTCCATCAAATAATTCATCATCTCCACCTCCTCCTGCACCATATCCTCCTTCACCTCCATCAAATCCTTCATCAACTCCTCTACTCCTACTCAACTGACCCGTTGATCCTACATATTGGCTCAACCATCCACCATTTCCTGCTCCAGTTGGATATATTATAGATATGCTCAGAGGGGGTCATATGATTCAACTTGATGGAACTATACATGCTTTTCTCCGTGCTCATTTTTTCCTGGTAGAGGTACTGATGCCTTTGGCTCTATTGGTGCAGGTTTCAATTCCTCTAGCTTTGCTGGAAGAGGTTTTGATACTACCTCTGGCTCTATTGTTGGAGACAATGATGACTTTGGCTATGGTTGGAGAGATATTGATGATTCCTCTGGTGGAGGTGGATCAAATATGTCATATAATTTATTGGATTGGAGATATATTATATTTGGAATATCGTATCATCACTTTGATGTTATATATGTTCTCTCTTTCTCTCTCTCTCACACACACTGCATTTTTCATGTTTATGTTAATGCTTATTTATGTAACATCCCCGGTTTTGACCCCGTTTGCATGATGTATATATATATGTAATTAATCATGGTGAGGAGCTAAAGGAAAAAGCCCCACCATCGATTTGGTTGTGTGTATGTTTCGGCAATGGAGATAGTTGCCGATGGTTTGTCGTGCTATCCAGCACCTTATAAATTGACATCATGTAAACACGTACATCAAATAAAATAAACCACAACCAGCTACAACAGTGCAACGTTGAATGAAAAGGGCATGATTCCAAAGGATAAGGGGTGGGGGGATGTCCAACCTTAGTCTATGGGGGAAAAACCCATGTTTTATCACCTTTGTTTGTTTTCCACCTTTCTTGTTCACCAACCTCTTTAACATCTTTTTTGTTGTTGTTGGGGGGCAGTTATGGCTGGTAGTTGAGGCAGTTATGGTGGTGGGTGTGGCAGGCTGTCAGCCTTTGCTCACGCGCCCACTCCACCCACGACTGCATTCAATTCCTCCATCTTCTCCACGACGCCATTCTTCCCTAGCCTGTTCACTCTCACGCGGAGGTCGGTTCTGTTCTCCTCACGTACCGGTCGGGGGCTCTCTTTGTTGTTCGTGGGCTGTTGTTCCCATATTTTGCTGGCCGCGTCCTTTATCCTCACGCAAAGGAGTTCTGCGTTAGTTTTCCTCACGCAGGGGGCGGGTGAAATCGTGGTTGTCACTCAAGATTTCGGGTGCAGGAGCCGTTCACGCTCTGGGCTGTGTGCCTATGTGTTTCACACCAGTTCGGTGGTAAGTATATGTTCCCCATGTCGATTGTGGGTGTGTATGCTGTCAACTATGGTCTGCGGTTGTGTTCTCCTCCTGTCCATGCCGAGAGTCTATTTCTCTCCATTATCGGACTTTGTAGTTTTCCACTATTTCATGGTGGGATGGGAGCTGTCATCTTCCCCATGTTTTGTTGGCTGAGTTCCCTGGTGTTTGGGACTGTGTATAGCTGCCATCGTTTGCACTATGAGTTGTGGCTATTGATTGCCACAGTCGTTGGCTGAGTCTCCCATGGCTATGCTGGGAGTGCTGTTTACTATTCACTGTGGGATGTGAATTGTTGCCATCATCCATTGTGTGTTTGGGCTGCTGTTATTCCCCTGGTTTTGGGTTGCAGTGAGTTGTTTTGGCCACGTTAGGGCCAAGAACAACTCTGATTTGCCTTGTAGGCTTGAGCTGTGTCTCACCCTTCGTTTGGGACTGTCACCAATTGTTTTTCCTTCTTCACAAGAGTGGTGAACCTCTTGTTTTTCTGCTGGTATGCAGTGGTTGTCCTTTGGACTGTGCTGGCTTGGCCGATTTGTTGATGGCCTGGTAAACCCAGTGGTGTTGGTTTGCTGATTGTGTCCCTTGGCTATGTGTAATCCTGCATTGACCCTTATCCTTGGAGGAATCATGCCCAGCTCGGGGGTGGCAGCGTTGCTGAGAGATTGATGAGCACGCTGGCCTATGGTTGGGTGGAATGTTGCAGCAAAGTAGCTGGTTGCGGGTGAGTTCTTCATTGAAAGATAAGTGTTGCTGGTTACTTCATCTCTGCAATTTATATACTGTTTCGTGAGAAATGATGAATATGGTTAAATGCTGGAATGTGTGTTGCTTCCGCTGAATTGTTGAACGATTATGTACTCTGGTATGTTTATGCATCCTGTTATTTATTATGTTTAAGCATTAAACTTCAGCATTGATGTCTGATCATGTTCATGGGGCTGAATTGCCCGTGTATGGTGTGTTGGTCGCGTCCTCTTTGCCGGTTCAAGGGACGGGGATGTGACAATTTATATGTTGATGGTGATGTGTATGTTAGGTAAGGTTAGATGATGTACTTTGTTAGATGTGTGTGATAATTATGCATGTTATAATATAATGCGACTTGTGTTTTGTTAGATGTTATTATTAGATTGGTGTGTTAGATGATGTTTAATATATATATATATATATATATATATATATATATATATATATAGAGAGAGAGAGAGAGAGAGAGAGAGAGAGAGAGAGAGAGAGAGGGCAGGGCAGGGAGGGGGGGGGTTGGAGGGGAGCACGCTGGAGCTCTATTGTTCAAAGGCACATTTAAATGTTGTGAGACCTTGAAGGAAGATTTTCTAATAAGCTTTTGAAATGGATTCCTGCATTGTGGGTATCCTCTCTCCTTTCATCAACAATGTTTTTTTCCCTCACCAAGTCATCCATGTGTCCCCTTTATTCCATCCTTTTTCTAGTCGATATCCCCTTGATCTCCTTTTTCTGAGCCCACCTTGCGGTCCTGTACTCCTGATGATTCTTAATGTCAACCTACATACTTTATCCTAGTAAACATAATGTTTATAGATGAGGTAGATTGCAACAACATGTCACTAGCAGGACCTATTTTTTCTCTACTCATGAAATATAATGTAATGGAACAGGAGAGGTCTTATCGAGTCAAGACAATATGTCTCCTCAACATGAGACTATTGATAATGTTGCATCTAGGATGATCTCCTACCAGAATAATAATGAGTTTGATCCCTTCAGGATAAGAGTGGAGCATGTGACCAGGAGGAAGAAGGGAGATTATGCCAAAAAGGTTCACGCTTCCTTATCAATTGGAAAATATATTGGCTTCGAGGATATCTTGTATTATCTGAAAACTACTCTTGCAGGTCACTTTTGTGGTAAGATGGTAGGATAAACAACTTTGAATCCTGGATGGATTTGAGTTGGAAGCAAATCCTGGATCAACCTCCTCAATTCCACATCTTGTCAAGAGGATGGGCTCTGTTCAAAGTGAAGTCAGAAGGTGATAAAAGAATATTAATAGAGAAAAATCGACAATGGGGTCCATTAGGTTTTGTGTTGAAAGAATGTGATTTCAATTTAAATGCAAGTAGGGAGCCACATAATACTCAACAAGTTTGGTTAATCCTTCCAAGAGTCCTAATGGTATTTTGGAAAAAATCCATTCTGGAAGTTATTGGTGGCAAGCTTGGAAAGTTTGTTGCTTTGGAAGATAACTGGGAATAGAAGGTAGATAGACGATGCATGAATATTCTAGTGGAAAGCACATGTGATATGGATTATATGATTAAATAAAATTGGAAATGCACGATATCATTTGGAACCAGAGGTTGGACTATTGGATGGTTCCCTTTTGCTGCTTTTCCTGTAGACAAGTAGGACATTTACCAAGAGATTGTCCAAATCATGCTCCGAGATATTAGTTACACAAGAAAGTGTGGGTTAAAAAATCTTCTTTGACCTTGACTGCTAATAAGGTGGCATCTAAATATGATAGAAATGGTAGCAATACTGCTACTTCAGATGAGGACGTCATCAATAAAGAGACAAGCAATATTTCGGTTGATAATTCATCTTCTACGCCTAGTAATATTTTATGTCCTCAAACTAATTATCAACTAGATGTTGGCATTTATGAATTAGTTATTCTCGTTGAAATTATGGATGCATTATGAAAATACCCTACACCATCCCAGGTTCCTGCCCCCGTAGTCTCCTGTCCTTTTTCACTCCTAGTAATGAGTGTCCCTTGGGTTTGGACCTACCCCCTCCTAGTTGTAGGAGAAAAATATCTTCCCCATTTCCAAGCAAGGTCTATAACACTCACTCTAAAGATGTCGTAAAGGGTTATGAGGAAGTCTATTCCCTGGGAGGCCTCACACCTAGTTCCGTGCCAAAAGTCTTGTTGGGAAAAAGTAAAAATTTGAAAAAAAAAAAATCAAGCTGTGCTTGATGTAAAAATGGGAAACAAATCACAATTGTTCAGGCAATTAGAGTAGGGAAATCCCAAACAATGGGTTGTAAATGATCTATTTGTCCTTAAAGGCAAGGGGGTTTGGAGGATCCACCAAGTTGAATTCCCTCAAAAGTATGATTCAACATTCAAAACCGATAGTCATTCTAATTCAAGAAACAATGGTGTAAGGGTCTAAGGGATAAGATTCTTTAAACCCTTGGTTAAAAATTTCATCTTTTGCATCAATAAAATAAGAAGGTCACTTTGGTGGTCTCATTTTTACATGGATTCCCTCCTTAGGTGATGTTTGTATAAGCCTTCATGAGTCTGCCATTAAATTGGTGTTGGGAGATAGGAAGACAGGTGAAGTTTTTTTGATCTTAAACGTTTACGACCCCTTTTAGGAACACCACTCCTTTTGGGAGAATTTATTTTCAGATGGAGTTGTGGAAACCCAAAACATGATTATAGTTGGTGATCTAAATTTCACACTCTCCAAAATGGAAATATGGGGTCCTCTGGGAAGACCGTTATGCTTAAATCAATTTTCTTAGCTCCTTGTTTGAGTCAAAAGGTCTTTTGTATGTGAATCCTCTGAAGATAGAGATGACTTGGAGAAATAAAAGAAGTGGTGATTCCACTATAATCTTAAAATGTCTAGAATGTTTTTAAATTTCATAGAACCTAATGGATGGAACCTTATTAATCCTCTCATTAGTTTATGTAGGAGGTCTCTCGAATCATTGTTCTGTCCTTTGGTTTATGGGTAAGCAGGATCCAAAACCCCTAAATCCATTTAATTCTAATCCAGTATGGTTAAGAGAGGAAGATTACATGAAATTAGTTATGGACTCTTGGATGCCTCTACAAACATACGTCTTGGTCTCTTGTATGAAGCAAGTAACCGATAACCTGACTAAAATAAAAAGAGAATCAAAAGAATAGGATAAAAAGTTCAAAGCAAATCATTAGGTACAACTACAAGAAGTGGAGGCCAAAATAGCGGATGTTAATTTGTATAGCTCTTTAGGATTTTTTTCGGAAGAAGATCTTGAGTCTCTTAAATCCATATAGTTGAAGAGAAGTGAGCTACTTGCCAGGGAGGAGAAAATATGGAGGCTAAAGGGCAGGGTTTAATGGATTTTATAAGGGGATAGAAATACCAAGTTCTTCCACTGATTTTATTCACTAGTAAGAATGTCAACACGAGTGCGGAGATTCAGAATGCTCAAGGCCTGTTGGTTAGCTCTTTCCAAGAGAAATCCAAGCAGGGGTTTCCTATTTGAAATCTCTATTCAAAGAGAAGGATGGTTGTCCAATCCAAGAATTTGGCAGGTTCTTAGGCTTTTCCCTAAACCAGTAATAGAAGAAATGAACAATGCGTTATAAAAGGGGTTTATCGAAGAGGAATTGAATCGCATTTTTCATTCTTTCCAAAAGGGAAAAAGCCTAGATCCTGATGGTTTCACAGTTGAGTTATTCCAAGATTTTTATGACTTATTGAAAGATGATGTTTTGAAGGTTTTTCGATAATCTTAACGCTCACCTTCTACCTTTGAAAACTTCAATCTTATTTCATGTTTTAATGTGATTTATATATTGATAGCCAAAACTATAGTCAAGAGGATAAATCCTATCCCGAGTAAGATCATTTTTTAGGAACAATTTGGTCTCCTTTACATTTGACAGATTCATGATTCAGCATCATTGGCTGAGGAAGCCATTCTTTTGATTTCCAAGAATAAAGCTAGTGTCATTGCCTTAAAGTTGGTTTTGTTGAAAGCTTATGATAGGGAAAGATGGACTTTTATGCGTTTCATACTAATTCAAATAGGATTCTATGTGGATTTTGAAAACTAGATAATTGGATACATTCAATATGCTTCCTTCGTTGTTCTTATTAATGGTCCTGCCTCCTATTTCTTCTTGTCCTCCTAGGGAATCAGACAAGGCAATATGCTCTTTCCTTTTCTCTTTGTTTTGGTGGCATAATCCCTTAATATACTGGTTCACAATGCAAGGGATACAAGATCCTTTAAAGGGGTTAGAGTGTTGTTGAGTCCAGATTTGGTCCCTTTTTAACCACCTTCAATCACCTTTCTTCCCTTGTTTTACACTGCTTAGCATGCCAATCAGACTGACTTTCTTCACTTTATTCCTTAATTTGTCAAGGTAAGACTGATTATTATTTTACCTTAGTTAATGCTTATTCTTGTGACAATTAAGGCTATTTATCTCTTGAAATTGTGCTAATATGTGTGATCTATGAAGATAATGTGAGATGAGCAGAATGCAGGGGATGAAGCCGAACAAGTCTAGGGACAAGGGGTGGTCGTGACACAAAAAGGATCCTTCATGTGCCCCTCATCTATGGAGGCACGTGACATTCCAGTCAAGGGCCGGTCAGAGCAGCCGCAACAGAACGAGCTATGATCGAGGGGTCTTCAGGATAGCTGCGCGAATTTTATGGCGATCTGAGAAGATCGCTACTTCTGGGCCAGTCAACAATCTTCTTGTATTTTCTATGATTGTATTATGCCACGTCTTGTAACAAACAATGTTATTCAGGGCGCCTGAAGATCAGAGATCTTCATGGCTGCCCTTTGTAATAGGATGGGATGTTATCACTTGGAGGTATAAATACAAAAAGATGTATCGGCCCAGGGGGTTGGAAAATAATTAATTCATTTTGTGTATTAACAGCGGGAGCAATCTGTAATAAGCCTTTCTTTTTAATACTAAGAGTACTGCTGGTTTAAGGGAGCTGTACATTGTTCATCCAGCGTCTCTGTGTGAAGGCTGGGCCCGCCTTCCGCAGAGATTGCTGAGTTAAGGTAGGATTTTTCCATTATGGTTGTGTGAAGTTTCATTAATTACATTTTCTGTGTGCGCAGCAGTAGTGTGTGTGATTTACAAGATTGCATGTCTCAAGATTGATAACTGTAGCATTGTGACAGTCGACTGAGTAGTAATCTTTATGCAATTTATTTATTAGCTGTGCGCAACTCTGTTCGTCTCATAGTTCAGAATGACATCCCACCAATCCTGTGTAATTCTTTGATTGTTATAATTGTTGATTCTTATTTCTGCAATTCGATTCTTAGAACAGCTGAGTGTGATCTGTCGCAATTGAATTTCTGGATTACAATTAATTTATGATTATAGATTCTGAGTGTGATTAGATCAATAGGCAATCCCGTTGAATTGAGCAGTGAGTAGAATTTCCTTTCTGTCATTAATTGTTGATTTCATTTCTGGTTGATGCATTGAGGGAAAGGTTGAATTCGTAGAGTTAAAAGATTTGTGGGATCACACATAGTTGAGGGGATGAACATAGTTGTTTAAGAACAGTATTCACTACAATGATTTGGTGTTTAGCATATACTGTGCACTTACCCTTTGAAACAAAAGACTTCCTCGGGTTGACAATGAATATCGTAAGCTCTGTGTGTTGATAATAACTTATCTGCATTTAGGGTGCTCGACATTTTGGCGCCGTTGCCGGGGAAGGGTAATTAAACACTATCAGTAGTTGCATTTGATAATTTTTTTTTTTTATCCAGTCTCTTTTTATTTCTTTCTGATGAAATGATTTGGGTTGTATGAATACTAGAAGGGTAAAACGTGATCAATTCCCAACCCCCAAAACCCCGCAAGATACTAACGATGCAGGTGGCTCGGGTCGAGGTCGAGGAGTACCATTGGGCAGAAGGACGTTCATTGACGACCTTGTTGACAGAACTGATTCATCCACTGGAGCTCGTCTTCAAGAAACTCCCAACAGAAGAAACCCCGCTGATCCTGGGGTGCTAGCATCGGGATCCACGGTGGAGAAGACACGAGCAGCTGCGTCGTCCTCAGCCATCCCTGGAAACAAGGACACAGCTGTTACAACGGGACCTGCTGGTAGAGGTCCGAATTATCACATTAACGGGAGGAGTGTAACTAAGGAAGAGTGGGATCAATACCACCAGAAGCTCCTAGGACAGTGGAGAAACGAAGAAAGGAACGAGGAACAAGAGAAAAACGAAGAGAAGAACGAGGAACAAGAGAAGAGCGAAGAGAAGAACATAGGAGGAGACGAAGAAGAGGAAACAGAAGAAGAGATGAGTAACAGACACGGGGCAGACGAGGAAGAAGTGATGGGAGAAAACTATCACCATGAGAATCGCTCCCTGCCAGAGGGAACGGTGGCTACATTGCAATTTCCCATTCAACAACCAGATGGAGTAGCTCCTATGAAGAATATCTCACCATCTGTGTTACCTCATTTCCATGGAAAGGCGGCAGAAGACCCAGACGAATTCCTTTTTGAATTCGATATTCTTTGCCGCAGTTACGATTATATCACCGATGCCCAAAAACTAAAACTTTTTCCTGCTACCCTTAAGGACAATGCATTACGCTGGTTCATGAGCCTTGGGGGAGGAACCGTTACTAATTGGGATGCAATGAAGCAGGTGTTCCTGGAGAAATATCAGGAATACTGTAACACCAAGGATAAGAGAGAGGAGTTATTTAAAATGGTGCAGAAGGAGGACGAAAGTTTGGAAGACTTCGTGGAAAGACTGCTGTACAATGTGCAGATAGCTGGGCAGACAAACATGGGATTGGATGTACTCAAAATAATCTTGCTTCGGGGAATCAGGGATGATTGTCTAGATATGTTAAACCTGCTTGGTAAAGGAGACATCTCCAAGGAACCTTTCGACAAAATTGTGGAGCTGTGTAAAAGATACTCCAGAGGGTCTTCCAGAAATAATAAGCGGGATAAACGAGAAAAGCTGGAACGTGACGTCTTCGATCGAACTCAGAAGTCAGCTAATGGAGGCGCCACCCGAGCAGAGATAGGAAATCTACTTGAG
>LPNX010321370.1:14940-27707 GCA_001517045.1 Pseudotsuga menziesii | reverse complement strand
TTGATCTAGGATTTTGGATTTGCTCCATTATTCATCAATTTATTAATTAAATTAATCAATAATTGATTTTTTGGGGCTTTCTGACCTGAGTGATGGAAAATCACACAAAACTAGGAAAAAAAGTGGATCTATAGGTTTACTGGGTGCTCTTAGCTTGAAAATGAGCACCTACATGACTGAATTTGACTTCCAAGCCCACTTTTATTATAAAACCAATTTTTACAATTAAACTATTAAAAAATAGCTTAAGTTTTGGAAAAATTAAATTTTAATAAAAAACACTAAAATTATAAAAAAAAAAAAATTTGAAAACCTAGGGGGACTTAGACATGTTCATATGACTCGACAATAATTCCTAGAATGTTTATACATTGACACATAGACTCTAATAACCTCATTAGGCCTAAATTCCAAGTCAACCACCCCAACTTTGGAGGTATTGAGTGAAAAACTCAGAAATTATCAGTCGTTTATTCAACAACCAATAATAACCAAGGGAAAAAAAACCCTGGGCTGATCGGATTGACAAATAAATTCTAAGAGACCGAGTCTTTTACAGACACTATCATGCTAGATCATTTATTACAACTACCCCAAGGGGGTATGAACATGTGATATAGTACAACAAGCACTTCCTTGTCTAAGCATGATATAAAAAGGGTTAAGTGTAATGAGAAATCCAATGTAACTACCTAAGCATTTTATTAACATAATTTTTTTTTCCTTGTCTTTGGTTACCAGGCAAAGTAAGGATACCTTATTTAGAGAATGCAAACCTGTGTGATGATCCAGAATGGGCAGGCTGGATGGGAAATCGTACGCATGAATAATGTCGTCAAACTTCTTCCCAAACTGGTAGGTGCCTGTGAAAGCTGCTTCTATCCATGACTAGATAGGGTTGATGTACAAATTGGAATGATGAGGCAGATTGACTACACCATCATACTGATCATCAAGGCTTACCAGATGATAACTCATTGTATAAGCCCCAAGCGGCTCCAAATCATAAGGAAAATCTATATGTGAAGATGATAGTTGAGACTAATATTCTACTAACTGCATCACATCTGTCTTTTCACAACAATGTTTCTCAATGTCCTCATTATTGATACCTTTGTGTGGTTCTACATGATATGACTTTGAATGATCATATAAGAGTTTTGAATGCTGCTTTTCCATACTAGGATTTTCCCAGGTCTCTAGATCCATTTTTCCCTCTATCGAAGTATAGTAGATTGGACTTCCAAAAATTTCTAAATAGACACTCCTCTTGCTGGATATAGAATAGATGGGATTCTTAATAAGATATTCACAAAAATTTGAATAGTCATCACCATCATCTATGTCAGATGTGATGGATTCCTCATTGCTGATATCAAGTTCTCTTTGTCTTCATTACTGATACTGTCACATGCCCCAATTTTGCAAAGATAATATTATCTTATTTGATTTTATTTAAAGACATTATGTTAAATTTTATGCTAAGTTGTAATTGATGACTCAGTAGAGTCAAGGATGTTGAATGTATTTCTAAATATTTTAATTATAAATAAATAAAAGTGGAGACAACAGCTTAGGAGAGCTGTTAAAAGAGTGTTTACTGGTCAATTTGGTGGAGAAGACTAGGTGGAGAGCAAATAGACATGTGGCAGCATCCTCAAACACTTCCAACTGTTGCAGGTGGAAACCTCCCTACATTTGGGGTAATTATCCCCCAAGAAAGTGGGATCAGAGCAGGTGGCTCAATTAATGACAACTGATCCAAAAGACCTAGGCAATCTTTATAAAAATGCCCATTGAAGAGAGTCAAGGCTGCTCATTCCAGGGAAGTGATCATTCAGGTGAATGTACTTCAGAGGAACTCAAGGGCAAGGGAATTTGTGGAAGGAGTTTGAGGGGTTAACTGCTAAAGTGATCTAGTGTAGCTTTTTAGCTGAAGGATCTTACTGCTGAGTGTAGAGTGATTACTGAGTCATTGGACTAGTCTATTGTTTGCTTGCTCCACCAGTTCTTAGCGAAGGAGACCAGGAACATGCTCGGGGGTCCTAAGGAGACGTTGTTTGAGCACTCTCCAGGAGTTGGTAGGGAGGAACGACCTCCTAACGCTGTTGTTGTCCAACTTAAACAGGTTCTACAGTCTTTTTTATTTTACTGTGTTAGATGGTTAAATATGAGTTTGACTGATTAATGAATGTTAAATGTGTAGTTGTGAACTGTTAGATTTAGTAATCTTTTATTTACTTGAAAGAATGAACCTGAAATAGATGTAAAATAATCCCAACCTACGTTTTTCCACATCTGGAAGGACCAGACCGTACTCCAACACAGGCAGTGTATTTAAAATAGATGAAGGATATGATAGAAATCTGAAATGAATAGATGTATTATGCATTTCATAATATCAGAGTAATTTATTTTTGCATGTAGGTTGTTATCAGAAAAGAACAATAACCTGTTTAGTTATGTTTGTTGTTTAAACAACTTGTTGATGTAAGTATGCTAGAAAAGAAATAGCCATAACTCTTTACAGGTAGCAGGTTTATCATATTATTAAGTTATTCAAGTAGATAAGTTATTATTCTTACACGGTACTTTATTTTGTGATTAAAATCAAATTATACAGGAGGGTAAACTATGATATATATATATATATATATATACTTTTCCTTGTAATTATATTATTAACCTGTAGTAGAGGTAGTAGAAATAACTCAGACAAACCACTTTATTTAATTTTTCTAAGTAAAGATTTAAATTAGAAATACTTAGTTTATTTACTGTTAATAATAACTGACTATATCTACAAATNTAGAAATAACTCAGACAAACCACTTTATTTAATTTTTCTAAGTAAAGATTTAAATTAGAAATACTTAGTTTATTTACTGTTAATAATAACTGACTATATATACAAATATTCGAACCTGAAGTAGGGTGTTATTATCATAATCAATTTCTAAAGAACAAACTAAGTACAGAGTTTATGTACATCTTATCAAAGAACTTTAATAACCCTATCTATATTTTATTTAAATAAAACAACTAAAATACGATAATAACTAACTTTTAATAAATGTTTATTTATAAAAAGAACTAATTCTTTTAACTTATACAAACAAGATTTACTTGTAAAAGAAAGTACAAGGTCGAAACCCTAATAACAAACAATATATGTAAATGACAATCATTTAAGCGATAATCCAAGTATTTGGATTATTTATTATTAAATAACTAAACTGTTATGGATTATTACAGTCCTTTAAGAACAGTGAAAAGACAACTATAGTAATATAACTGGAAGTTTACACTATATACCTGTAACAATAATTAAATCAATTAAACTAAGTAACTAAAGCTTAAAGAACAAATTGAAGAATTTATTTTACACAAGGGTTACCTACAGGAAACCCTAGCTCGAATTTCTGAGCTTGTAAGTAAATAATTATATAAAATGATGGAATAACAGTCTTAAGCCATTAACAATATTATTAATGCAAAATAAATAATATACAACAAAATTTCTATTACACAGGGGAATAGGGGAAAAACCCTAGTTTACAAAGTCATCGTAAGAGCTTAAAAAGAAACTGAGTTCGAGCTCAAAGGATAATATTTATGCTTTAAAATAAACTGTGTATTGCTTGATAGGCCGTAAGGGCTTTAAACATAAACATTGTACAAAAATGAGAAACAAACATTTAAAACTCACGGCTTGAGCTGAAGTTACCCCACGGTAAGTGAGGGTTTAATAATAAAAAAATCAAATATAGTAAACTGAAGAACAACAACCCAAGACTGGGTAACAACCATGCCGTAACTTTTCCAACTGGAAACTGTCCCCTAAGGACTACACAAGCAGGGAAAGCCATTTGATAACCAGGGCTTACTCGTAGCTAGAGCGCCGGTCCTTTTGTGTAGTGTTTTCTGCTAAGGGTTATGCAAACTGTCACCTGCAAAATGGAAATGAAAGTTCAATTAAAAACTTGCTTTCAGAACTATATACTGAAAACAAAATCTAGTTTTAAACACTCTTAAATGTTTACATTACCTGTAAGCGAAGGTTATAGAGACATGAAGGAACAACAGCATCGCAACCAGCGTAACAAGAACCCAAACCTTCATACTCGCAATGACAAAGACAACAGGGACTCATGTACAAGCCACACTAACAACAATAGTAGGAACAAGAGTGGGAAATGGCCTCGAAAGAACTAAACAATGAAGCTGGAGCTATCACTAACAAGCAAGGCATGAAAACGATACTCTTAAACCCTACGACGAGGGTAATGCTTTAACCAACAACAAGCAAATCTTAACCTATCTTTGCAATGATAGACCACAGATTGACAAGAGGGAGCCACTTACAGGCCATAAGACAAAATGCTACGAATCTCAACAACCCTTACAGAGATAAGACTCACAATACAAAGAAAGAACTTTGAGAGCGAAAGGTGGAGGCTGAAACAACTTAAACCAAGACTCGGAGCACAACTAGCAACTAGAAGGCTATCGTGGCCACCATGAGAATGGTTGTAGAGCAGCCTGAAGGCCCGAGAACTATGGAGGGAAATGAAAAGGAGTAGGGTTACAAAGAATTTATATCTCTATTGCACGGACAGGAGAAGTCCACGTGCCCACTGGAAAAATTAAACAACGCATGGGTCAAGCTCTATAGTCACCTGCATGCCAATAATTTACAATTATTTATACAATGATTTGTGAACAAATAATGCAGGAACTATATTGATCAATCATTTATAAAGTTCATCGTTCATATAATACGTCTATAACATAATGTTGTTTGGGCGTTAGATAACAAGAAACCTCGGATCGTTGACCAACCGATGGTATAGTAATCATATAGTTTGAAACTATTATGAATGTTTATATTTTATTTATAAAACAAACCCTTTACTCATAAACCAATCAGCTTAGGGTGGAAATGATTCATCAAATCATTTACAAATGTCGATATTATAATATGAACATTATGATTACCATGCTTATCAACATTAAAATATAAAAATATTTGTTTAATGTAAAGTCCAAGTTGATTTGTGCAAATCATTGAACAACTATATATTTCTATGTTTCTATATACATAATGGTCAATGCAAGGCTAGACTCCTCTAAACCCACAACTCTAGTGGAGATTATGATAGAAGTTGATTAGCACAATAAAGTTTAGAATCATAGATTTTTTACAAGATCAATATTGTATAGACTTGTTTAGGAGTTTCAATTTAATGACAGAATTGTATGTTTATAATCATAATAATACATATATGTAGAACCAAAGATAGATTGGAAATAAACGATAAAGATGGCTAGTATGGTAAAAGAATATATATTGAACTCTTTTACATAGTCCATTTGAGATTAGACTTTAATAGTCATTGGTTGTTTCTCAACATGGCATTTTTGCTGGTAATTTACCAAGTCTATAGATTTAGTAGAATGATTTTATGCTTACACAAAATAACTGGTGCATANGATGGCTAGTATGGTAAAAGAATATATATTGAACTCTTTTACATAGTCCATTTGAGATTAGACTTTAATAGTCATTGGTTGTTTCTCAACATGGCATTTTTGTTGGTAATTTACCAAGTCTATATATTTAGTAGAATGATTTTATGCTTACACAAAATAACTGGCGCATAGCATAGGATAGAAAGCTAATAATTATAGAAACATCAACCTTAGAAACTGTTGGTAGAAAGTAATCTTAATACAAGGAAAATATTATAGAATGATAAGAATTAAAATGGATTTGATCCTACTCGAGTTTATCATCAATAGAACCTCATGGTTTGACATAGATTTAAAAGATGTAGACAACAACGTTTTCTTGTGAAAAGACACTATCGTTTTTACACCAATCAACTTTAATGTCAAAAGTTTACAGGCTGTAAGTTTCACTACAGAAGATAAATATCGAGCAATTAGATATTCAAATAAGTNACAGGCTGTAAGTTTCACTACAGAAGATAAATATCGAGCAATTAGATACTCAAATAAGTGGTATGATAATGTATAATAACCCAAATTACAAACAGTATAATGTTGCAAGTAATGCTTATTAAAGTAGAAGTTATCAAGCAACTAAGATTATAAGTTTAGAGCCACATAAAGTATTTTACTATCGCTACGTACATTAAAGAAAGAAATTCAATCATCTAAACTTCATTTACAAGAACAACTGAAGAAAACAAACTATTTTTACCTCATGGAAGTTCGTTTGAAATATAGCAGCTTAATTACTAAGCTTATTAATTGCAGATAGAAATACTGCTGGACACTTTATGAAATAAAAAACGTTACTTGATCATTCATACCTGTAAACCTGTAAGAATAAGTAATCTTTCTGCGTTAGCATAAATGCTAAGTAATCTCAGGATTTNGACACTTTATGAAATAAAAAACGTTACTCGATCATTCATACCTGTAAACCTGTAAGAATAAGTAATCTTTCTGCGTTAGCATAAATGCTAAGTAATCCCAGGATTTCAAAGTTAGATTCCACCTACTTGTCATAAAGAAAACTCATCAGTAAACTGAAGTAAAAATAATGCGCAAGTTAAACTTAATCTTGTTACAAAAAGGAAACTGCTGAGTTAACATAATTGAGATTATGTAATACTAATCATTTAACTGTTTCTTTTATTGCTAACATTTAGCTGTTAGTAAACCGCAGTTTCAACATTTTATGTTATCTCAAAATTTTAAATTTTTGTGAAAATTTGGGGTTTTGACATGTGGTATCAGAGCACAAGGTTCAAACACTAGGCCTTGATGAAGCCCAACTAGCTTTTATGAAACAATAAATTGAATTATTATGCTGATGTATTTTATTTTAAATGTTATTCAACAGAGANCACAAGGTTCAAACACTAGGCCTTGATGAAGCCCAACTAGCTTTTATGAAACAATAAATTGAATTATTATGCTGATGTATTTTATTTTAAATGTTATTCAACAAAGAAATTGTTTTCTGAAGTTTAACAAACAGGTATGGAAATGATGGAAGAATATGCAGAGGAGGAATCTCCAGTCAGTGAACCAGGAATTTTACCCAAGAGATCCTATACCATAGGATTTAACTACCAATTCCTCAGAACTGTTACAAACTGTAAAAGACCTAAAATCTGAAATGCAGTCTATAAAGCGAGAGAATGAAAGGATTCTGAGGGCTCAAGAGGAGTTGAATCAGATCCTAACAGAAAGGTTTCAAACTGAGGGTAGGGGTAGAAGAACCGAATCATAAGATACAAGTCATCAACGTAAATTTAAAAAGATGAAACATACTAAAACTAAAAGTAGTTAATCTTCAGAGGTGTTTGGTGAACAATAAAATTACCATTCTACTAGTGATAGTAGTGATGATAATCAGTACACTAAAAAGAGGAAATACAAACCTTATGAGGAAATTTCTGGGGAATTCAAAAAGATAAAAGCACCAACTTTCAGTGCAGAGACTGAGAAGGGGGGGGAAGCGGAATCCTGGTTATCTGGGATGAAGAAGTACTTCCAAATATATAACTATTTTAACCAGTTAAAGGCTAGAATGGATATCTACAACCTCTCAGGAAAGGCTGACATTTGGTGGAAAGACTTGAAGAAAATTAAGGGGATAAAAGAGAAAAATGTAAACTGGAGTACCTTTAAGAGGTATTTTAAAAATAAATTTTTGTCTGAACAATATTATGAGGAGAGAGCAAAAGAATTTTATGAGCTGAAGTTAGGATCAATGACAATGAAAGATCTGAATAGCAAATTCTTAAGTCTACTTAGGTATGTGCCATCCCTTGTAGATGAGAAACCAAAGGTACAGTGATTACAAAGCTGTCTACCTTATGATATTAAGGACATGATTGAATATGACAACCCAAAGACTTTGGAAGAAGCTATGAGGAAAGATAACTTCTGTTTTGAACAGAATCGGAAGAAGGAAAGCTTGGCCAACTGGAAAGCCAAGAAAAATAATAACCAGTATGAACAAAAGAAGAAGGATTTTGTGCCCAACAAAAATTCTAAGAACAATAAGGCCAGAAATTATCCTAATAATAATAAAAACTTCCAAGGAAATAATAATAGTTCTCTAAACAATCAAAATAACTCCAAGGGTAAATAATTTGCTAATCACCATAGTAATTATACCAAGAACTTTGAGCGCAAAGAACCTATAAAATGTTGGGAGTGTAATGGCCCACACTATGCTTCAGTCTGTCCTAATCGGAAAAAGACTGTTAGCAATATTCATACCATACAGGAGGAGATGATCGTTGGGGAATTATCGAGGACCATGCCCATAATCAATGCAGCCTTAGAGAATCGACAAGCAGAATATCAAACTTCCATGGTGGAAGTAGAAGGTATGATAAATCAAATCCCTGTAACTATTTTGATTGATCCAGGAGCTAGTCTTAGTTATATTGCACCTACAATGGTAGAAAAATGTAAGTTACCTGTTGAAAAATTCGAGAATTCTTGGTTGGTTCAGTTAGCCACTGGTGCTAAAAGAAAGGTAACTTGTTTTGTAGAAGAATGTGCAGTAGTTATGGATCATTTTGAAACTGTTGTAAAGCTTAATGTATTGCCTCTTGGTTCTTATGATTTGCTGATTGGTATGGACTGGTTAGAACAACATAGATTAATTTTAAATTGTTATTATAAACCTTCACATGTTTAAACAGTGACAGAAAACCAATAAGTGTAAAAGGAATCCATAGAAAAACCACTATAAGACAGATTTCTGCTTTACAGCTTAAGAGAGTTGTTAGGAAGGGATGTAAAACTTATGCAGTAACTATAACTGATGAGGAGAGTCTAATCAAGACAGATAAGTTAAAATTGGAAGACATACCGGTCTTAAAAGAATATGTTGATGTATTCCCTGAATAAATTCCGGGACTACCTCCGAAAAGGGAATTGGATTTCATCATTGAGCTAGTACCGGGTGCAGTACCTAGCTCAAAGGCCCCTTATCGAATGAACATAATTGAACTTAATGAATTAAAGTCTCAATTAAAAGAACTAGCTGATAAAAAGTATATTCGACCAAGTGTGTCTCTTTAGGGGGCACCTATCATCTTCGTTAAGAAAAAGGACGGAACCATGCGACTTTGCATAGATTACCATCAGTTAAATAAGATGACCATTAAAAATCGATATCCATTGCCCTGCATTGATGATCTATTTGATCAACTACATGGAGCCATGGTGTTTTCAAAAATAGATTTAAGGTCTGTATATCATCAAGTCAGGATTAAAGATGAAGACATCTTTAAGACAACTTTTAGAACTAGATATGGTCATTACGAGTTTGTCGTCATGCCATTCGGGCTTACAAATGACCCAGCTGTTTTCATGTGTTTAATGAACAACGTTATGCATAAGTATTTAGATAAGTTTGTTTTCATGTTTATCGATGACATTCTAATCTATTCAAAAACTGAAGAAGAACATAAAGAACATTTAAAGATTGTTTTACAAGAGTTGCGAGATTATCAACTCTTCGCAAAATTTAGTAAATGTGATTTCTTCAAGGATAAGATTCAGTACTTAGGTCATGTGGTGACCAAGGAAGAGATTTCAGTAGATCCTAAAAAGATAAGGGCGATCGAAGATTGGCCGGTTCCTAAGGATGTAATGGATGTTCGAGCTTTCATGGGCATTACCGGTTACTACCGGAGGTTCATTGAAGGTTTTTCGAGGATTGCGAATCTGATAACTTTTTTGCAGAAGAAGGAAAAGAAGTTCGTCTGGAATCAAAAATGCGAGGAAATCCTTAAAAAGTTAAAAACTTTATTAACCAGCGCACCTATTTTAAGAATAGATGATCCTAATAAAGAATTTGTAGTGTACATTGACGCCTACAATGATGGCTTAGGCAGTGTTCTGACTCAAGAAGGACATGTTATTGCCTATGAGTCAAGAAAATTAAAAATTCATGGAAATAATTATGCAACTTACGATCTGGAATTAGCAGCTATTATACATGCTTTAAAGATTGGGCGACATCACCTAATTGGCAGAAAATTTATTTTAATGACGGATAATAAAGGATTGAAGTATCTGTTAGATCAGCCTAATATAAATGCCAGACAAGCTAGGTGGTTAGCTTTCTTAAGTGAGTATGATTTTGAAATTCAACACATAAAGGTAAAGAAAATAAAGTTACTGATGCATTAAGTAGGAATGCAAGACTGAATTTTGCAGCAGCTATCAGCACTTATGCTACAGATTTGGATGAACAGCTTAAAGAAGGAATAGAACAAGATGAAATTTACCAAAGTTTACAAGCCAAAACTAAAGAAAATCCAACAGAAAGCTTAAGTAAAGGATATAGTTTAAATGCAAAAGAATTTTTACTGTATAAAGACAGAATGTATGTACCTAACATACCTAAATTTAAGCTGTTAATTCTGGATGAAATTCATAAAACTCCATACTCAGGTCATCCAGGTTATCAAAAGACTATAACTATGTTAAGAAAAGAATATTTTTGGCCAAATATGAAGACTGAAGTAGCAGAATATATTGCTAAGTGTTTTGAATGTCAGCAGGTGAAAACTGAACATCAACACCCTATTGGATTACTTCAGCCATTACCCATTCCTAGCTGGAAATGGGAGATAATTAGTTTAGATTTTATTACTGGACTGCCTAGAAATCAGAATCAAAATGATTCTATCATGGTATTAGTTGATAAGTTAAGCAAAGAATCTCACTTTATACCTGTTAAAACTACTTATAAAGCTGCAAACATAGCTGATATCTTTCTAAAACAGATTTTTCGATTGCATGGAGTACCAAAAGTCATAATCTCAGATAGAGATCCTAAATTTACAGGAAACTTTTGGAAGTCTTTGTTTAAAGGGTTAAACACTACATTAAATTTTAGTACTTCATTCCATCCTCAAATAGATGGACAAATTGAAAGGGTAAACCAAGTACTAGAAGATCTATTAAGAATGTATGTGAAAGACCAGCCAGGTAAATGGGAGGATTATTTGCATCTGGTAGAATTTGCTTATAATAATAATTATCAGACATCATCCAGATTTAGTCCTTTTGAAATTTTATATGAACGGAAATGTAATACTCCTATCTCTTGGAGTAATCCGGTGGATAGGTTGGTATTAGGTCCTGAACTGTTAAAGGAAATGGAAGAAATTGTAAAACAGGTGCAAGGTAATCTGAAAGTTGCACAGGATCGGCAGAAAAGTCAAGTAGACTTAAAAAGAACTCCAAAGGAGTTTTAGGTAAGTGAACATGTGTTCATCAAGGTAAGGCCCAAAAAGAGCTCTCTGAGATTGGGGAGTTGTGCAAAATTGGCACCTCGTTATTGTGGTCCATTTGAAATTCTGTCCAGGATTGGACAAGTAGCTTATCAATTAGCATTACCACCAAATCTAAGAGTACATAATTTTTTCACATTTTCGTATTAAAGAAATATGTTCATGATGCTACTCATGTTGTTAACTGGAATGATGTACAGGTGGAATCAGAAGGACATTTTCTGGTGGAACCGGACTGTATCCTCGGGCGGAGGGAGATCACACTTCGGAACCGCACCATTGGACAGGTGAAGGTGCAATGGAAGCACCTTAGTCCAGAAGAAGCCACCTGAGAATTGGAAAGTAATATGCGAGATGCATATCCAATTCTGTTCCAAGGGAATTCTGAGGACGAAGAATTAATAACATCAAGGACGATGTTATGTTCTAAGGGGGTGTGTATGTCACATGCCCTAATTTTGCAAAGATAATATTATCTTATTTGATTTTATTTAAAGACATTATGTTAAATTTTATGCTAAGTTGTAATTAATGACTCAGTAGAGTCAAGGATGTTGAATGTATTTCTGAATATTTTAATTATAAATAAATAAAAGTGGAGACAACAGCATAGAAGAGATGTTAAAAGAGTGTTTACTGGTCAAGTTGGTGGAGGAGACTGGGTGGAGAGCAAATGGACATGTGGCAGCATCCTCAAACACTTCCAACTGTTGCAGGTGGCAACCTCCCTACATTGGGGGTCATGATCCCCCAAGAAAGTAGGATCAGAGCAGGTGGCTCAATTAATGACAACTGACCCCAAAGACCTAAGCAATCTTTATAAAAATGCCCATTGAAGAGAGTTGAGGCTGCTCATTCCATGGAAGTGATCATTTAGGTGAATGTACTTCAGAGGAACTCAATGGCAAGAGAATTTGTGGAAGGAGTTTGAGGGGTTAACTGCTAAAGTGATTTAGTGCAGCTTTTCAACTGAAGGATCTTACTGCTGAGTGCAGAGTGATTACTGAGTCATTAGACTAGTCTATTGTTTGCTTGCTCCACCAATTCTCAGCCAAGGAGACCAGGAACATGCTCGGGGGTCCTGAGGAGACGTTGTTTGAGCGCTCTCCAGGAGTTGGTAGGGAGGAACGGCCTCCTAACACTGTTGGTGTCCAACTTAAACAGGTACTATAGTCTTTTTTATTTTACTGTGTTAGATGGTTAAATATGAGTTTGACTGATTAATGAATGTTAAATGTGTAGTTGTGAACTGTTAGAGTTAGTAATCTTTTAGTTACTTGAAAGAATGAACCTGAAATAAATGTAAAATAATCCTAACTTGCGTTTTTCCACATCTGGAAGGACCAGACCGTACTCCAACACAAGCAGTGTGTTTAAAATAGATGAAGGATATGATAGAAATTTGAAATGAATAGATGCGCTATGAATTTCATAATATCAAAGTAATTTATTTCTGTATGCAGG
>LPNX010321361.1:132701-161113 GCA_001517045.1 Pseudotsuga menziesii | reverse complement strand
TATGGACACTTGGTGTAAAATGCAAGCCATAAGTATAAAAACGCAAGCTAGGAATGCATAATCATTTTTGACAAAAACCTCTTTCAGTAGCCTACTCTGCAACTATATGGATGATTATTTATACTTTGGTCAATGATCCTTGTTGAAATATTTAGGCTTGGAAGCCAAAGTGGTAAATAGCCTAAATGTTATCTATCAGTTACTGAAAAAGATAATCTTTACTGAGGCAGTAAATAAGAGGATGATATAGAATGTATGCTATTTCTGCTCTAAAATGAAGAGTATGATTTTTTTCCTGGGAAAAAAAGACATATTTCACCATAAATGTTACACCACATATCTGTCATATAGAATTCACCAAATATTTTGTTGATTATTGAAGACTAGGATAAAGAGCTATTAGGATAGTTTGAAGACACAACATATGTATCTTTTCAATATCCCATAGGCTAAAAAATGTATATTCCGATTTCAAACTTTGAAATATCAAAGATAAATATTTTTTTCTTAGAAAACAAAACTATTGATAACACAACATCAATATGTCATGTGGTGCAGCCCTGGAAGATCAACAGATAATACTACAAGGCTACAAAATCAGAGTGCACAATCAAGACTGAATCACTAACAATCTCAGTAAGCACACAAAAAATACTATTTGGATTTCCCCAGATTTATATTTATATTTACTTATAAAAACTTCAAATTACAAAGTACAAACATTTCACCATAGATATTACACCACAAATATATCATACAGAATTCACCATATTTATGATAGGTATAATGTTTACATCTCCAAATGGGTTGCACTAGTCCTCATGCCCAATCCATAACAATGATGGATAGGATCCCATTGGTGTGAATTTATATAATAATAGAGTAATATTCTTATCTACATGTTTTGATGTACTCTCAAACCAAACCCTCCTATTAAATGTTTATAGTAAATGATTTTGGAAATTGGATGGCTAGATATATTGAGAAAACTAACCTTGTGTTAATTTTATATAACCTAACCTCATATGCTCACAGTCGATCTATGAAAGGTGCAATTTTAACCTTTTTTATTGTTATGGACACTTCGTGTAAAATGCTAGCCATAAGCATAAAATGCAATCTAGGAATGGATAATCATTTTTGACAAAAACCTCTTTCAGTAGCCTACTCTGCAACTAAATGGTTGATTATGTATACTTTGGTCAGTGATACTTGTTAACATGTTTAGGATTGGAAGCCAAAATGGTAAATAGGCTAAATGTTATCTATTAGTTACTGAAAAATATAATGTTTACCGAGGCAGTAAAGGAGAGGATGATATAGAATGTATGTTATTTCTTCTATGAAATAAAAAGTATGATTTTTTCCCTGGGAAAAAAAATATTTCACTATACATGTTACACCACATATTTNATTGAGAAAACTAACCTTGTGTTAATTTTATATAACCTAACCTCATATGCTCACAGTCGATCTATGAAAGGTGCAATTTTAACCTTTTTTATTGTTATGGACACTTGGTGTAAAATGCCAGCCATAAGCATAAAATGCAATCTAGGAATGGATAATCATTTTTGACAAAAACCTCTTTCAGTAGCCTACTCTACAACTAAATGGTTGATTATGTATACTTTGGTCAGTGATACTTGTTAACATGTTTAGGATTGGAAGCCAAAATGGTAAATAGGCTAAATGTTATCTATCAGTTACTGAAAAATATAATGTTTACCGAGGCAGTAAAGGAGAGGATGATATAGAATGTATGTTATTTCTTCTATGAAATAAAAAGGGGATACATCCACCTGTCCCACTTGCAGCCATACAGCCTTTTCTGTCCTTTATTTACAGCATTTTTTTAGAAAAAATTTAGCATTGTTGATTTCAAAAAAAAAGAAAAAGAAAAAAAAAAAGAAAAAAGAAAAAAGGGGTTTGCAAAGTTTTCAAAGTTTTTCAAAGTTTTCCAAAGTTTTGTCATACATTGCTATTGTTATTTTAGGATTCACAACCTCACAGGCACACACTCTATCCCCTAATTCAAAGTGAGACTTAAAATCTATCTAACTCAACAAACACTATAACCTCATTTGAGGAACCCAAAAGAATCTTGTAGTTAGGTAGGATCGGGGGGATAGGCTTCAAATAACACCCCTCGGTTATTTACACGTGAGACATAGTTGTTGTCCTTTAGGGAACCAAAATCCCCTAGTATTTTTTGACACGGTCACCACCAGTTTGTCAGAGGGCCTCTCCCTTAGGAGGGTTGAAGTCGTGAGATTGGTTCCGGAAGTCTGAGTGGAATACCGAAATCCATTCAGTAACCGAAGGGCTACCTCTCGCAGTTCTCGGAATATCTCTGTATAGGGAATAANTTTTGTTGATTATGGAAGACTAGGATAAATAGCTATTAGGATAGTTTGAAGATAGAACATATGTATCTTTTCAAGATCCCATAGGCTAAAAAATGTATATTTTGATTTCAAACTTTGAAATATCAAATATAAATATTTTTTCCTTGGAAAACAAAAACCATTGATAACACAACATCAATATGTCATGTGATGCATCCCTGCAGGATCAATATATAATACTACAAGGCTACAAAATCAGAGTCCATAGTCAGGAATGAATCATTAACAATCTCAGCAAGCACACAAAGAAGACTCTTTAGATTTCCCCATATTCATATTTATATTTACTTATAAAAACTTCAAATTACAAAGTTCAAACATTTCACCATAGATATTACACCACATATATCTCATGCATAATTCACCATATTTATGATAGGTATAATGTTTACATCTCCAAATCGGTTGCACTAGTCCTCATACCCAATCCATAACAATGATGGACAATATCCCATTGGTGTGAATCCCATGAAAATTGCACCTGCACATGAGGTTGTAGGCTATTATACAAATACTGAAATCCAAATGTTGGTCCCACTCTCCATTTTCCAACATATTGACTATCATTGCTTGAGCTTGAAGACAGCTGATATCTATCAGGAAAGGTTGGCCATGTATAGAAAACAACCTCCTTAAAATTCACATAGCCTTCTATGGTGAACTCTAGTGAATTGTTTTTTTCAAAATCCCAGGAGGTACGACATACATTGCAATAAGCTCAAAAGTAACCATGAAACTTTCATCTGAACAAGGAATTTCCACAAAAGATTCACTATGTATCATGTTATAATACCTTATGTGGTTGAAAACTTTGTAGGAAAGAATATGGATATTGTGATGATGGATTCAATGTGGCTGCAATACTCCAATACATCATGGTAATGCATTGTGAGTTCCATATTCTGTAGAGGCAACTAATCTGGCAATCACAACTTCATCATCACCCTTTGTTGCAAGAAGTTGGAAAGTGGTTTGCTTATAATCTTTCATAGCAATAAAATGACAAAAAATATTCTCCCTTTCGAGTGCTCTTGCCCCACCTTTTGATAGATCTCATAGTAAAGAAAACATCAACAATGCCTACAATAAAAATAAAAATAACATTAGTTACTATAAAGATAACATTAGTTGCACAACTAGGTGAATGTGGGGGAGGTAATTATATCAGATTCCTAGGCAATCATTGTTTTCATGTTTGGTTAGGTTGGGGAAAAGGATCAAACACTAGAGTTGAACTGATAGCCAGCTGGGATTTACTATTCATTGCTAACTTTAAAAGGATCACATTACTTCAGGCTTGTGGACATTCATAATGCATCTTTGACTAGTTGGCAGGGAAATCAACGTTACATGTTACAAATCTGGATCAGTGGAAACAAATATTAACAAATGTTGGGAGTAATTTTTAGTATTCTTTTTTTCATAGTCACAAGGAACTCAACACGCAGGAAGATTCGATATCAAAGAAGACTATTGGTTTGGAATATGGTACACTTTATTTCAAGAAATTTCTTGATTCCACATTAGTGGATAAAGGTTCTATCCATTGTAATTACTATATAGTCATTTGTGCATTAGATAATATCTGAATACTTTTACATATGTGCACTCTACCCATTTTAGTAAATTTCCAGATTTTTTATTTTTTTGTCTCAGTCAATAAGGCATAGTGATCAATATGTACTGATGATTTGATGTGGAATCTGTTCTATCTAGTAGAACATACAACTAATGACTATTACAAAGAGTCTTTACAGAGTCTAGCTGGTAGTTTTATTTGGAACTGATGCAACTTATGTTTTTTGTAATTTTTCTTTGATTCATAAACATGAATAACAAGAAACTTGGTTTTTTTCTGGGTGAAAAAAAATTGTGATAGAAACTGAAAAATATGAATTAAAAGATACATGTATACTCACCATCAATGATTTTAGTTGATATCAATAATCCTTGTTTTGTATAGAACACCTCATGTGGATGTAAATTCACACCTTGGGGAATATGGTGGCCTCTACCAATAAGATCCAACTCACATTCAAAAATTCTTACCCAACGGAATGTTCCACTAGTAGAAACATCTACTAAACAATTCAACACCTCCATAGGATATGGAATTTTCAATGACTCTTCTTTGGAAATACCAGGAAAAGTTTCATAATAAATACAGACATACATTCCTACCTTTATGGTAAAATAAAATGGATTTGTGCTGTTCACCAGAAGCCCATCCATTTGAATGAATTTCTTTCTTCCAATCTTGATAAAATGATCATCTCCCAATAAGGGAGTCACATTTGATTTAGATCCCATGTAAAACCCTTGCTTGATGACTGTAGTGGAACGATATTCATATGACCTTGAAGATAACTGTGATTTTATTTCAGATAATGAAGGGTGGTGCAGCATACGTTTTCCACTATCATCTGCATACACCATTAGAACGCAAAAAACATCATCTATACTATGTGTCCATGTGACACTAGTGCTAATAGTGTAAAGAATTGGATCATTCTCACAAGGATCCAAGTTTGTCAACTCTACATTTCTTGTATGGGACTCATCAATAACTTTGTAGAGAATTATCTCTTCTAAACCACTTTCTTCTTTAAGAAGGGCAACAGTATCAAAGTTTGGAGATTTTCCCCTAACACACTGCATAGATGAGCAACAACGGAGTTGATAAGGTATTTGAGTATTGTTAAGTTGGACCTGAGCATCCTTACCGCTAGACTCTATTTCATCATCACTCCAAAAATCATTTTTAACAATTTTACATAATTTTCGTGACTTCCTTTGTTGTTTAGATATTTGTTGCTTCATTTATCGTTGCTTTTCTCGTATAACATCCTCTTTTGCAAGTATTCAAAATGCTTCTTCCACAACTTATGGAGGCAACTGCTTCCGTTCTTTATGTGGAAATGGATTAGGGTCTGTACTGAACATGATTAAATTTATGAAAATTTATAATCTGTAATCATGACAAGATGTCGAAAGGGGCCACACAGGTTACACATGGGATCTCTGAATATGAAATAAACAGTGAAAAAACAATCTAGCTCTATAGGAAAAACATAAATGCTACACTAACCTTTCGTAAGAACCATTAATTTATTTTCTCCTTGTAACCATGTTTATGGTGTTTCATACACAGCAAAATAAAATCTTCCGAGTCCTATAATATTTCTGTATCAAAAAACCAGGGGTAAAATTGATTACTGTGCATATACAGTATCTGGTAAATAACTGTTATAGCCAGACTGGTTAGAAAAAAAAAATGTACAATGGAAATTAGAAAAGGAATGTTACAAACCTTATAACAATATAAAAATGAAGAATCTCAAATATAAATACAAATTATAGTGGCAAACTTACAAACTTATCCTACACCATCATACATTGTCTTTGGTCAGAAAATTTCGATGCAATCTAATCTGGTTTGATCTGGAATCACATCCCATGTGATATGAATTTGTACAACAGAATTTAAAAAATAAATGATCCAAGACTTATAAAAATATATAAATGAAAAAAATGAATTTCCAGCAATTACATTCATTAAACGAATCCCAAACAGAAATACAACCATATTTGAAAAAAAACATTATACCCTTTGTTCAGAAAATTTCCATGCAATTCGAATTGGTTTGATCTGGAATCACGTATGATATGATTTGATCAATGATTCTTTTTTATGTAGGGGATCCACCAACCTATGGTTCACGGGGTTATCTTGCTAGCTTTTCTCAAGGAGGGACATGGTTTGTTCACAAGGTTATCTTACAGGGCTTGTGAGTGAGGTCAAGCATGGCAGACGACCTAGTTTGATCAGAGGTTCTAGGTAAAATCAAAATGGGTCAAAAAATACGCTTATGGAGGTTCTGGGTAAAATCGAAATGGGTCAAAAAATCTGTTGATGGAAGTTCTGGGTAAAATTGAAATGGGTCAAAAAATCCGCTGATGGAGGTTCTGGGTAAGATCGAAATGGGTCAAAAAATCTGCTGATGGAGGTTATGGGTAAAATCAAAATGGGTCAAAAAATCCGCTGATGGAGGTTCTGAGAAAAATCAAAATGGGTCAAAACATTCGCTGATGGAGGTTCTGGGTAAAATCAAAATGGGTTAAAAAATTGGCTAATGGTTACTACCGCGCATGAAAAATTCAAATTTTTTACCTAACCGCACATCGTTATCTGTGCAAAATCATTAACCACACCAGTTTACCTCACATGGGTTCGCATGCAGGTGGAAAATGTTTTCGATGGAATTCCCTTAAGTGATTAACTACACTAATTACATTTTAATTAACTTCTAATCCATTCCTTATTTAGGATACATTTCAAGGGTGGTATTTTGTTATGCTAGATAACCATAGACCAAAATTAATCGCTAATTAATTTATTTAATTTATGTTTGAACTCATGGGGATTGAATGGGTTTGAGGGATTATCATGTAGCCTTTAAAGTGTGGAAATTACAATCCTTCCCTACAAATATTTCTTGTTCTCAAGCAAATGAAAATAGGGGCAATGAGGAACATGTGCTTTGCCTCAAAAATGTTATCGCAAGACTTCCTCAAGATTCCTACAAATCTCTCCTCCATAATGGATGAACTCTTTGTTAAGGTTTCCATCAATATCCTCTTGTGTCAAAATTTCCTTGGAACATTGTGATCAAACTTCACCACAATATCTCTTCCCTTTGCATATGGTCCATACTTAGCCATTGCATGCTCAATCGCTAGCATCTTCATGTTATGGATCAAATAGTGTGTCTCACGGGGATGTAACAACTTTCTCCCATAAGCAATGAGATATACATTATTCATTAAATCCAATCCTATTCCTACTCCCAAAGCATCATCTTCAAGCACAAGTGATGTAGAAAAATATATGGAGGAAAACATGAGGAAGCACATCACCACTTTCTTCATTCCTTTGAGAAATTTTCTTGATTTCTCATCCCAACAAGAAACTCCTCTCTTGACTTGGACATGCATATTTTTCATTAAAGGGAGATATCCTCTACAAGGTGCATCACACCCAATGGCTCTACTTATCTTGGTCACATATTTGGAAAAGGTCCAAACAAATTTAGGCCAAATCCTCTTCATGTAGTGTAACACAACCTGTGTCACATTAGACTTTACAACAATTTTTTTTATATGAATATTATATGCATATTTTTTACAAGTGCATATTAAAATGGATAAGTTTCATAAGTAAATAGAGGAAGGTTAAACTAATTCATAAGACTCATAAAATCTTATACAAATGTATAATAAACAAAATCAATAATAGTAAAAATATTTAGATTCATAAATACTCATGCGACTATGTTTGTATGCACTTAAGAAACATAAGTTAACCTTGGATTTATTATTAAGACAAGGAGCAGTTACCAAACATAAGTTAACATTAGATTTATTGTTAATACAAGGTTAAATAATACTTCGACATACCCCTTTTATTTTATTCTTATTGTGTAGTAGAAATTTCCTTAGGTTTCACGTGGAGTTTAACTTACCTAAACTCATTAGGTTAAAACATGTAAATAAATCCACTCTTTTTAATGTAAATGTCATAGTATATTAACTCAGAAATAATTTACTAACCATATTAAATTATGGCTTAGAACGTAATATTTCCAAACTTTTATATATAAGTATTTATTAATGACGACACTTTATCATGAGCTGAAACAGAGCGAGTTGTGACAACGTGAGTTGCAATGGAGTCATCTGCGAAAGAGAGAGATGTGATGGGGTGACGTAAGACATAGTGATATGTGATTGGGAGTGAAGTGTAAATTAATCATATAAAATTATTCCAAACTTTTTCTCAAGGAAATTTAATTAGTGAACCCCGAAAAGTGAATTCGACACAACATAGAATTATGCCAAAAATTCCTTAAAACAAGGAAATTCAATAAATGAAATCCGACAAGTGAACTCTAAAAAAAGAATATAAAAATTATTCCAAACATCCCTTAAAATAAGGAAATTCAATAAATGAATTCCACTAAGTAAACTACGACACAAGCATATAAATAGTATACCAAAAATTTCCTTAAAACAAGGAAATTCAATAAAGGAACTCCAATAAGTGGACTGGGACACAAGGAAATAAAAATTATGCTAAAAATTTCTCAAATAAACATTATTCCTTATATTAAGTCAAACTTACCTCCCATTAACTGGGAGAGATGGGGTTTCCAAAATATAAAAAAAGGAAAAATATTTATTTATATTTTTCCAATTCAAGTAAGACAAAAGACATATAATTTTAGCAATTCCACCAGTGGAATTTAACATGCAAACCCTACCATACAAAACCTTTAATTAATTAGGAAAAAAACTTAAACTTCCACATGAACACTCCTAAATATTTTAGCTTAACAATTAGGCCCCATGGTTTTCCAAATCCAGAATACCTATAAATGCAAAATACCTAAAAATGTGTCTTGGAACAAACTATGGTTTATAATTATTTAATAAACAAATTAGAACATTGTGTTTTATTCTATTTTCGATATTCGACATAAAAGATTCAATTTACCCATTAGGCATAATGTGTCAACCATATCTTCGACACAAACATCTAAACTTTATCAAATAATTAATGAGTCAAACATATCTTTGACACAAACATTTAAACTTTAATTATTAATTAATGGGATGAATTATTTGCGACACAAACATCTAAACTTTATTAAATAAATAATGGGTTGAACATATATTCGACACACACATCCAAAATTTATTAAATGATTAATGGGTCAGATATATCTATGACACAAACACCTAAAATTTATCAAATAATTATCGGGTCAAGTATATCTTCGACAAAAACATCCAATTTTTTTTAAATAATTAATGGGCTGTATATATCTACCACTCAAACATCCAAACTTTATGAAATAGTTAATGGGTCGAATATATATTTGACACAACATTTAAAATTTATTAAATGATTGATTCAAACATTTTATTTAACTATTAGGAGAGATTATTTTCTAAATAAAACAACTTTGGAATATGATTTTGAGCCTGGGAATTAACATTATCCGTATGGAATGAATTTAATCCCCACTTGAATAAAGAACTCACATTCATAAAATTTTGGACAATTACCACATAATTAAACTTGCACATATTTTATACCCATGAATGAATCAAAATAAAGAATGGATTTATATCTTGCATCCAAACTTACGAAATTTTAAAAAAGAAATCATTAAAAAAATTCATCATTCAATTATTATTTATCATTTCATAAATTAATAACACAATTTCCAAGAAAATAAACTTATCTAGTGGAATTATTATTTGATAAACCATTTATTATCAAATCCATGCCAACTGTGCAATTCCTTTGTTTAGCTTCATTTTTCTAGCACCATAGTGAAAACCATCACTGCATCTATTCTTAGAATTCCACCAAAATAATTTCTTACACCATTGTCATATCACTGATTCAACTAGAGGCAAAAAATAGGAAAATTTATCAACCAAAATGACAACAAAACATGCTTGGGATTATGTTCAATCACAATTCTCCTCAATGCTACAACATTCCCATGTTGCACAATGCATTTTCTTCTTTTCTTATTTCACATTCCTTATGTATCTTTGTCTATGCTATTTTTTTTCTCTGCTTCTTTCCTACATTCTTCATTCTTATTTTCCTAAGGTTCCACCAACCTTTCATGTCCCTTTCACCTTTTTGCAACACTTGTCCAATTTTTCCATTAACTTCTTAACCCCCTTTTTAACATCAAAAACAAGTTTAAGGAATTAATTAGGGAAAGTATGGGTTTAATAAAGTTTCAAGGTAAGAATATTTAAATAGGTTCATACTTATAATCTAGGATATAGGAAACCACCCCCTCACTGACCTAGGTGAATACATGAGTCCTACTTCATTCACTGTGGCTCTACCACTTCCAGCTTAAATTTAATTTTAACAAAACAATTACAACATGAGTTTATCCTAACAAGAACTCATAGTCTTTTACAAAATTAAATGAACAAAAAATGGGGTTTCAAACCAAGGGTGTCACATTCCCCTCACACTTAAATTATACACCGTCTTCGGTGTTGAGATTGTCCAAAATTTCAAAATAAACTTCAAAACATTTATTTTCATTTTATTAGTCTTCAAATAGATGGGGATATTCTTCCCTCATCCCATCTTCCAACTCCCAGTTTGCTTATTCAGGACTGTAGTGGGTCCATTGGACCTTTACATGTTCGATGTCCCTGTTCCATAGTGTCTTGGTTCTTTTGTCCAATATGCATATGGGTTGAACATGAATTTATCCTTTAGGTTTTAACTATATCGCAGACAAATTAAGAATATGATTAGGATCATACACATATTTCTTTAATAACGATACATTGAAAACATTATGTATTTTGATCATAGGTGGAAGAGAAATCTAATAAGCTATAGTTCAAATTCTATTTAGGACTTCAAATGGTCCACAAAATCTAGCTGCGAACTTCTTGCAGCTTCCCAAACTCAATGAAATTTTTTTTCCTTTCACTTTCAAAAACACGTTTTCCCCGACTTGGAACTCTTTATTTACTTTGTACATGTCAGCATAATTATTTTACCTGTGCTAATATGCCTTCAAATTTTGTTTTATATTTTCTACCTATTGTTCCATTTCTTAAAGCATTTCTGGTTCCACAATCATCCTATCCACAAGCTTGTCCCAACTAACTGGAACACTGCAATTTCTTCCATAAAGTGATTTGAAAGGACTCATCTTCAGTAATTCCTGGTAACCATTATTATAACAAAACTCAACAAGGTATAAAAATTCTTGCCACTTACTAGGATTTTTCATCACATGCATTCTAAGCATGTCTTCAATAATTTTATTCACTAGCTCAGTTTGTCCATCAGACTATGGATGAGACGTTGTAATAAGATTTAATTCAGTAGCAAATCCCTTGAACAATCCTTTCCAAAATTTTGAAGTTAACTTTGGATCACGATTGGAAACTATTTCCATAGGTATTCCATGTAACCTGTTGATTTATTTCTTATTAACTTCGACTACAATATTTGATGCTTTGAAAGTTGATTGAACAAGTACAAAGTGGGGTAACTTTGTTAGTTTATCAACCACCACCATGATGGAATGATGTTGCTTTTGTGTTCTTGGCAACTTGCTAATAAAATCTATGGTTACTACATCCCACTTCCATTCTAGTATAGGCAATGGATGGAGTAGACCAGCATGATGCTTACACTATGCTTTAAGGTTTTGTCATTCCAAACAACAAGCAATATACATAACCACTTCCTTCCTCTTACCTAGATAATCAAATTCTTTCTTAACTGTTGTTAAGGTATTCTAATACCTCATATGTCTTGCATATGGTACATTGTGCATTTCTTACCTTATTATGTTCTTAAGTTCCCTTTCAGCCAACACATAAATTATGTCATTAAACTAAATAATTCCATCTTCAATCATTGAATATTTAGAAAACTTTACATGTCTTCTACCTGACTGCAAGGCTTCTGCAACCTGTTGATAATGATTATCTATCCTTAATGCATGCTGCAATTTAACTTTCATGTTTGATTTCCAGTCACTGATGGATGAAATTTGCATTAGTTGGCTTCTTATGTTGAGTGCATCTACCACTCTATTCTCTTTTCCTTTCATGTAATTGATTTCAAAATTGAACTCACTTAAGAATTCAATCCATCTAGCTTTCATAGAATTTAAATGAGGTTATTTAAATATATGTTTTAAACTATGATGATAAATTTTTAACTCAAACTTCCTCCCCGTGAGGTAGTGTCTCCACATCTGGAGTGCATGCATTATTGCTGCCAACACTAGGTCATGAGCAACATAGTTTTTCTCATGTTCTTTTCACCTTCATGATTCATAGCAAATCAAATGACCATCTTGCATCAAAAATCCTCAAATTCCTTCCAATTATGCATCAGTGCATACAACATAATCTTTATTTGAATCTAGAAGCTTTAACACTAGAGATCGAGTAAGCAATTATTTTAACAACCTAAAACTTTCTTCACACTTTTGACTCCAAATGAACTTTATTCCCTTCTTCTGCAAAGAAATGATTGGATTTGCAATTAAGGAAAATGCTTCTATAAATATCCTATAGTAACATGCCAATCCCATCAATTATCTAACCTCTGTCACATTGCTAAAACTTTAGGTCAATCTTCAATAAATCTTATTTTTACAAGGTCCACTGCTACAACTTCTTCGTAGATGATATGGCCTAAATATTACAATTGTTTTTCGTAGAAATAACACTTATTGAGTTTAGAGTACAGTTGATTCCCTCTCAAGATCTACAAAGTGACCCTAAGATGCTCTTCATGCTCTTCTTTAGAATTGGAATAAACCAAAATATCATCTAAAAATACTAAAATGAATTTATCCAAAAATTCCTTGAATACCCCATTCATTAAGCACATGAATGTGGATGGTGCATTTGATAACCCAAAGGTTACTATAGTGTACTCATAATTCCCATACATGGTCTAGAAAGCGGTCTTACTGATGTCTTCTTCATTAATGCACACATGGTGGTACCCAGATCTAAGATCAATCTCAAAGAAAATGTTTGCCCCTCTCAACTCATAGAAAAGATCATCAATCCTCGACAAAGGATAATTATTTTTTATTGTGACTTTATTCAACTAACTTTTGTTAATATTTTAAAAGTTGTTATGCCAAAAAAAAGGGATCACTTAAAGAATAACAAGAACATCAGATAAAAAATAGAACACAAATACTTATTTTTGGAAACCCTTGTGGGGAAGAAGACCCAACAAAAATTCCTCAATATATACTTCAACCAAATACAATGTAAGACCCAAAGAATAAGACTAGACAACTTCCTCCTCCTTATATGGATTGTTTCTCCTCTCTACAATGATCTTTCTTGAGTTATCTACTTGTCCAAATAAGGGAGGTGCCTCTCCTATTTATACTAATCAACTTAGAGGCCTAATAACCCAAAAGGATTAACTTCTCCTTGCTTCTAGGGATGACTTTCCTTGGAAGACTCAAAATTACATTTCAATAACACTTTTGTGGGTACTACTAACCCAACTTACAACAGAGGTTTTACCTCAAGACTTTACATGACCAATTACATCAATGATATCCCTAATCAATGGAACAACATCTTCGGAAGGGGAAATAATAATAATAATAATAATACAAAATAGAATATATTCTGCAGTTACATTTCTTTAACACTCCCTCTTAAAAAGGAAGGTATTCTATAACACAACAATACATATGTATAATTGGATGGTGAATCTATATGTCATAGAAAGTTTTCAAGTAACACCCCAGTTTTGACCCCTTGGTATTTAATTGTACATAATATAAATATTGTATTGAGATCATGGCATAGAGATCAAGGACAAGGCCCTGCCATTGATGATTTTTTTGTGGATAGGTGATCAAGGCTGATAACGATGTTGATAGTTCTAAGTCAATCATGGTAGATATATTTTGATATATTAGGTAAATGTACAAATTAATATAAAACCATGGCTAGCTA
Source organism: Pseudotsuga menziesii (assembly GCA_001517045.1). Lineage (NCBI taxonomy): Eukaryota > Viridiplantae > Streptophyta > Pinopsida > Pinales > Pinaceae > Pseudotsuga > Pseudotsuga menziesii. The sequence continues at coordinate 147,134 of LPNX010321361.1, read as the reverse complement.
TGGGACTACAAATGTTAAAGAGGCGGTGGCATGATTTCACAAGGAATAGGGTTTGGGGGGGTATCCAAACCCTTGAGATAATGGGGAAAAGCCAAAGGTCAAAGGGTAAACCCATAAATATGTCAACCACCCATTTTTTCTTTTTGTGCCAATCATTTATTTCTGCCAGAAATTGGTTGAGGAAGTTAATGCATGGGGATGGGAAGAGTATGGTAGTCAAATTTGAATTTGGGAAGCCACCCATTTTTGGAAAATGTGTTTTTGACTTCTTGGGAAAGTAAATTCTTAGAAATGCATGCCCATCCCATTGTTCATCCATATGTTTTCCTCTCTCATTCGCCTTGGATTTCATATGTGTTTTCCTTCACGTCTTGGCTGTTTTCTCCATTTTTCCATGGCTGGGAATTCGTTTTGTCTTGTTGAGTGAATTTGTAGAAATGATTCATGATTTGTGTTTTTTTTAGAAGAATTTTTTCTTTCTCACATAGTTGGATCTTGTTGTGCATTTAACTCCATGTTTTTCTGTCATTTCCTCATTTTCCCATACCCAGGATTTCATTTTTGGTATTGTGCAGTGAATGGGAAAAGGACACCCATGATTTGGGTGTGTATGGAGATCGTTTTATCCCCTACAATGCCCAGAAACATTTTGTGAAGTCATATTTCTCTCATAGGGTGTTTATTTGCATTTTACGAGTCTGTTTTTGGTTGCAAACTCGTTTTTGTAAAGCTTAGTGTATGTGAAGGTAGATCCACAATTTGGGTGTGAATAAAGGACGTTTTTTCCTTTGTGAAGCCATTAAACATTTTATAAAAAATTTTGATCACTTGGGTGGTTTTTTCCCATTTTCCATTTTCAATTTTGGTTCCCAGGACGTTTTTGTCCATACCTAGAACTTGTATTTTGATGTGAAGTGCATTCTTGTGTTGGCTTGGATGAGTAAGTCCAAGGAACCCATATGTTAGTGGGCTGACTGTGTTTGGATGTGGTTATTGTCTTGACTGTGGGTGTATGGTATTGTTGTGTGAGTCTGTGTTCCCTAGTTCCTTATGGAAATCATGCCCAGCTCGAGGGTGGCAGTCGTGGTGAGAGATTGAGGAGCACACTGGCCTATGGTTGGGTGGAATGTTGCAGTGACATAGATAGTTGTGGGGAAGCTTATTCTCAAGATATGTATTTTCTTGTGTTTAACCTCTGCAATGTATTTTTTTATGAAATCTTATGAACATGAAAAATTCCTGAATGAATGACTTTGTTTCTGTTGTATATTAATTCATATGTGTATGTATTTTATGTTCAATGCATAGAATGCTTGAAATGTGTTGTTTCTGTTATATTTTCATTTTTTATGCATTTATATTTATTTTATTTGCAATGCATTTTTAAATTGTTATGCTCATGGGGCTAGATTTCCCAGATTGATGAACAACAGTAGTGTTGGTCGCGTCCTCTCCATCGTCAGGATGAGGGGGGGGGGGACATGACATTTCACTACTACCTCAACATCATCGTCATCCATGGAAAATAATCATCACAAAAATCTATGGCATCATATCAAGCATAATCTTGAGCATCATCATCTCTGGTATCATTTCGAGCATCATTATCTCTAGAATCATCTTGATCATCATCATCTCTAGCATAATCTTGAGCATCGCCTCCAATAACATCAATATAAAAGTACTGAGAAAAATTGCCCACAAGATAAACAATGTTGGAACATCATCATCTACAACTAAATGCAAGAACTCGTCTGCAAGTGAATGCACGACCACTCTCCATATGAGAGTACTATCGTCCATAGGACCATCCTCAATCGGAAAGTGTTAGGAGCACTCTCAATAAGAGAGTGTTCTTGTTTGCAAGACCATCCTCAACTAGGATACTTTCATCCACAAATGAATGCAAGATATCATTCACAAATGAATGTAGGACCACTCTCCATATGAGATTACTATCATCCGTAGGACCATCCTTAGTCGACAAGTGCTAGAACCACTCTCAACAAGAGAGTGTTCTTGTCTGTAGGACCATACTCAAATGGCAAGTGGTAGGACCACTCTCAACAAGAGAGTGTTCTTTTCCACATGACCATCCTCAGTTATCATACTGTAGCCTTGAAATGAATGCAGAATCTCATCCACAAATGAATGCAGGACTATTATCCATATGGGAGTAATATCATCTATATGAGCATCCTTAGCCGGTAAGTACTAGGAACACTCTCAACAAGAGAATTTTCTTATCTGCAGAACCATCTTCAGTAAGTGAATGCTATGATACATGTGTCTGCAAATGAATGTCGAACCTCATCAATATCTGTAGGTTTACTGATAAACTCAACTGGATTTCTCTGTATTGGCATACCACTTCTATATCATCCTCAATAGTAATCTTATCATCCCTCCCTCTTTCTAGGGAGTTCCTTTTGGACTACACCAAGCTTGTATTGAAAGTGCTCAAACTTTACACGAGACAAAGGCTTAGTTAGCACATAACATCTTGTTCCTCTGTAGGAAAATATTGGAGATTCTTGGCTCCTCTCTACACCATATCCCGAATTTAGTGATACTGTATCTCTATATTCTTTGAATTATCATGAAGCACTGGGTTCTTTGTTAGCTTGATGTGACTTTGGTCATCATAATAAATATCAGTTTCATCCATCTCGACAACAAACAATCATGGCAATAGCTTGTGAAGCCATACAGATTCGCTACATGATGAACATTTTGTAATGTACTCATCCTCTGTTGTACTGAGGGAACCACTGGTTTTCTTTGTTCTAATCCATGATATAACCCCCAATCCCAAACTAAAACAACATCCTGAAGTGCTCTTTTTATCATCAACACTTCCTTCCCAATCTGAATTAGTATAGCCATACAATCTAAACTCACTGTTGGATGCATATATGAGGCCACAATCCAATGTACCCTTTAGTTACCTCATCACATGTTTTTCTACAACTAGATTAGCATGTTGGGGCTCCACCATATACTAACTCAAGGTGTTTACATCAAAACATATATCTGGTCTTGTATTTTTCAAATACATCAATGAGCCAATAATCTATCTGTATAATGTGACATCTACTCTTTCTGAAGAGACATCATTCAAGAGCTTTAGGTTTGTCACCATTAGAGTGTTCAATTCCTCGCAATCCAACATACCAAATCTCTTTAATATCTCAACTATATATTCAGGACTTCAAATGGTCAACATAATCTAGCTACCAACTTATTGCAGCTTCCCAACCTCAATGAACATTTTCTTGATTTCACTTTCAAAAACACCTTTTCCCCAACTTGGAATTCTCTGTGTACTCTGTCCCTGTCAACATAATTATTTTTCCTATCCTGAGATGCCTTCAAATTTTGTTTTATCTTTTCTACCTGTTTTTCCATTTCTTGAAGCATTTTTGTTCCCACAATCATCCTATCCATAGGCTTGTCACAACTCACTGGAACACTACAATTTCTTGCATAAAGTGATTTGAAAAAACTCATCTTTAGTGATTCCTAGTAACCATTATTATAATCAAACTCAACAAGGTATAAAAATTATTCCCACTTACTAGGGTTGTCCATCATGTACATTCTAATCATGTCTTCAATAATTTGATTCACCAACTCAGTCTTCCCATCAGACTGTGGATGATATGTTGTACTAAGATTTAATTTAGTACCAAATCCCTTGAACAATCCTTTCCAAAAATTCGAAGTGAACTTTGGATCGTGGTTTGAAACTATTGTCTTAGGTATTCCACGTAAGCTAGTAATTTCTTTCATATAAAATTTGACTACAATATTTGCTACTTGGAAAGTTGATTGAACAGGTACAAAGTGGGATAACTTTGTTAGTTTATCAACCACCACCATGATGTAATCATGTTTCTTCTAAGTTCTTGGAAACTTGGTAATAAAATCTATGGTTAGTACATCCCACTTCCATTTCGGTATAAGCAATGGATGGAGTAGGCCAGCATGATGCTTATTCTATGCTTTAAATTTTTTGCATTCCAAATAGCGAGCAATATACATAGCCACTTCCTTATTCATACATGGCTAATAAAATTATTTCTTAATTGTTGTTAAGGTCTTCTAATAACTCGGATGTCCTACATATAGTAAATTGTGCATTTTGTACATTATTATCTTCTTAATTTCCCTTTCAGCTAGAACATAAATTATGCTATTGAAATAAAGAATTCCATCTTCAGCCATTGAATATTTAAAAAACTTTACAGCTATGCTACCTGACTGTAAGGCTGCTCCAACATGCTAACAATGACTATATAACCTCAATGCCTCCTACAATTTAACTTTCAGTTCTGATTTCCAGTCACTAATGGCTGAAGTTTACATTAGATGGCCTCTTTTGTTGAGTCCATATACCACTCTTTTCTCCTTTCCTTTTATGTACTTGATTTTTAAATTGAAATCACTTAAGAATTCAATCCATCTATATTTCCTAGCATTTAAATGAGGTTGTCTAAATATATATTTTAAATTATTATGCTCAATTTTTAACTCAAACTTCCTCCCCATGAGGTGGTGTCTCCACATTTGGAGTGCATGAATTATTACAGCCAACTCTAGGTCATGGGATGCATATTTTTCTCATGTTATTTTAACCTTCGTGATTCATAGAAAATCATGTGACCATATTGCATAAAAACTCCTTCAAGTCCTTCCAGTGATGCATCAATGCATACCACATAATATTTCTTTGAATCTGGAAGATTTAACACTAGAGCTCAATTAAGTAGTTCTTTTAACAACCTGGAACTTTCCTCACACTTTTGACTCCAAGTGAACGTTACTCACTTCTTTTGCAAATAAGTGATTGGATTTGTAATTTGAGAATTTTTTTCTATAAATATCCTATAGTAACATGCCAATCCCATGAATGATATGACCTTTTTCAAATACCTAAGAGTAGGATAATCTTCAATAACCCTTATTTTTACAAGGCCCACTGCTACACTTTCTTCGGAGATGATATGGCCTAAATATAATAGTTGTTTTTTGTAGAAATAACACTTACTGATTTCAGCGTATAGTTGATTCTCTCTGAAGATATGTAAAGTGACCCTAACATTCTCTTCGTGCTCTTATTTAGATTTGGAATAAACCAAAATATCATCTAAAAATATGGTAATGAATTTATCAAAAAATTCCTTGAATACCCCATTCATTAAGCACATGAATGTGGCTGGTGCATTTGATAACCCAAATGGTACTACAATGTATTCATAATTCCCATACCTGGTTCAAAAGTCAGTCTTACGGATGTCTTCATCCTTAATGTGCACCTAGTGATACCCATATCTAAGATCGATCTTGGCCGAGAACACATTTTCCCCTCTCAACTCATCAAAAATATCATCAATGCTCGGCAAAGGATATATATATTTTTATAGTGGCTTTATTAAAGTTCATGTTTTAAAATTTGTTATGCAAAAACAAAGGGATCACTAAAAGAACAACAAGCACAACAGATAAAAAAGAGAACACAAATATTTATCCTCTGAAATGCTCATGGTGAAGAAAACCCAAGAAAACTTCCTCAATATAGACATCAACCAAGTATAGTGTAAGACCTGTTATCACTCCAGGAAACTACCTAGGGTTATAAGCTAGGTATGCCTGGTAACTTAAGAATTCAATACTTTTCAGTAAGTGGATCGAGGGGATACTAAGATAGCACGATGGAAAGATTGCTTATCAAAATAGTTTAATGAGCCAGTGCTCTTAGAAACTGTAAATCAGATGGTCAAATAACAGAAAGGTATGAGGACTATTGCCTAGACAACCAAGTACATTAACATACAGGGTTTATGCAACCAAGTACATACATAACGCAGGGTCACACTAAGCAATAAGAAGTTCCTCCATTCAAATCATGAGCATATGCTAAGCTAATTCAAACAGAGTGTAGAATAATGATGGATGAAAAAGTCTGATTACAGAAACAAGAGGAAACTGTGATTTTTTATTAGAGTAAGCAACCAAAGCATAGGTAAAGTTTCTCCAAGCTCGAACCCCTAGCTCAGTCTTAGTACTTAGGCTTTATAGCCTTTACAAAATAGTCTACAGGTCCTAAAACATGGATCTGTTGAGTTAACTAAAACACTAACTGGACAGTAAATGCAAAAAGGTAGGGAGTGATCCCTAAAATCAAGGAAATGACAATGAGTTGGTCTTCTTTCTAGTGTTCGAGGGTTGATGAAGTGAAGTTAGCCTCCCAAGGCTCGGTGGCTTTGATTAGGTACGTGCAGACTCGACCTAGCTGATGTGGCAGTCGATCCCAAAACTGTTGCCTTAAAAAGATGCTAAAATATAGCAACCAACCCACTTTAACTTTCATTTTTCACAAACCTCCTGTAGATAATGGTAGCATAATTCATAACTTGCTTATTCTGCTCGGCCTCCCGCCATTCCAACTAGAAAATCCGCGATCTGGGCAAAAACTTAAGCGATCTGCGAAAACAGGCTTTCGGCAGCTAAGCCTTCTGCCAGTTTCACGCGTTAGCTGCCGAAATTCATCCTTTTCGGTAGCTAATGAGCTCTTGGAGGCTCGCCTAAGCTGCCGAAACCTGTAGAATTCCTAAAAAACTGCCTTTGGAAAAAATCAATTTTCTCAGCCGTCCGATGTCCATTTTTCATGTTCAAATATTCGATTTTGATCTACAGATCATAAGCTATCTACTGGTGCTTTCATATTTAAATTTAGGGCTCGGAAAGGCTGTCGAAATTTCCCCGCAAAATCACATGATTTCAGCAGAAAATTCCTCCAATCCTTTGTTACAGGTCTGTGTTATTAATATTTTGCCGAGCTCCTCTCATTGGAAGCAAAAGGTTAGCTACTTTCTTGATTGATTAAAGATATCCAAGAATTCAAGTAAACTCCAGCTTATGAGAGAGACTCAGCCAGTCATGACATAAGAAAATATTCTGTGGCAGACAATAGAGGAACCTCTTGCCGAAATCACGGAGTTTAAATTAAATGTTGACTCCCCCTTTCTCTTTGAATCCCGCTCTGATGAAAACCACATGTGAACTGATGCTCTGCTCTGATGAAAACCACCTGGATGAAACAGGAACTTCAACTGCGCGAAAACATGAAAACACTCCGGGACCTTGGCTTTGTTTGGAACGTTTGAGAAATTAGATGCCAATTCAAATGAGCCCAGCAAGAGACCATGCTCCATTATGATGTTATCCATCTTGTACGTGATCCTCAGAATGTCATCATGTGAATTGTATTTGGTTATGAGGTCGATATCGTGAAAGTGAGTGTCATTTGTGCGATTTGAAGAGAACTGACCATCATACCTCATGTTGTTCATTTTCGGCAGCAAAATTAATTTTGACAGACCGTCTTAGCTGCCGAAATAGGCCTGTTTCGACAGCTAACTAAACTTCCACAGACTTAGTTAAATCCGAAAGCTGAAAATTTTGATTTTGAAGGCCAAGACTCATAGAAATAAAAAATTTTACCCATTCTATCATCCAAAATGACGGTGGTCAATTTGGGAGATAACATCTGGCTCCTACTCGGGGATGGAATCTTCCCAGTGAGGTTCCGAAGAATCCCAGAACCAAGTAGTTCTAGTAGCCTTTAGCATTGGGCATGGAGTCATCTAGCTTCTGCAACTGTTCCTCTGCTAGCTTGCTTGCAGTATGCCTGTATCCTGCCTTTATTTAACCAAGTCAACTACTAATTCTGCTGTAAACTGGAAAAAAGAAATGCTCGGGTAGCGAGCTTATTTCCTACTCCTACACTAACCAGCTCTGCCATTTTTTAAGTGAATGTTGATTTCCATAGCAGTCATCTAAGCAATTTGGATACTGAAAACATCTCATCTTTCTCGCCAATCAGCAAATGATGTTTGACATGAATCAACAATAATACGAAGTCTTCCAGGAAACCATACTTACCCAGACACACTGGCAAGCTAAGGAAATTTGAAATCTCCAGGTTCTTTGAAAAGTATAGGTCAATGAAAACTGCCACTGGATCCTTAAAAGGAAGATAAGTAACATGTTGCTCCTCGGAAAACAGCTGCACATCTATGGCAGCCTCATGCTCAGCCATGACTGTTTCTCTACAAGAGGACTGATCATCTTCTTGTCTTCTTGAAATTAGTGATTGATCATCAACGATGGTAACTTCCTCCTCAGACAAATGTACACAAGATGGTGACAGAATAGGTTTTATATCATATGAATTTTGATCAGCTGAAAATATGTAGTTACCTATATCATCATTAGTTACCATAGGCTCTTCTTGATTTGCAAACTGGTCATAAACTTCATAGCCATACCTGTCTCTGGGATACTCTGCACATACTGAAGAAACTGATTCTGAATCTGAAATGTACTTACCCTCAGGCTGCTGGTCCAAATGTGTCATTTTGAGCTATAACAAATGCCCCCTAATGTGTGAGGTTAGAGGGGAAGATGATAGCCGGAATACATTATAAAGGAAAAAGTTGAGTATGGAGAGAGCAGAGAATCCAAGATCAAAAGACTCGAATGAAGGTACTTGTAAGAGAGATAAATGTCAGAAAAACTGATCTCTAGAGCATACACGTCCATATACAAAACATCGCCATAAAGATATAGGCGGATCCAACATATGTATAACTGATGAAACTATCATGGTCGCTCAATATGCAAAAAGGTGCCATATCAAATCTAAAGGAGTCATGGCCACAAATGAACAAGGTGGATCCATTCTCAACAATCGATCATAGCCACAAAAATACAAGGTGGATCTATGTCTCAGCAAAATGTCATATAAAGTATAACAAGGTCTTGCGCAACTCGGGCAATAGAAAAAATGACAATGCTACTGTCAACCCAAGGTCTTCAATCCAAACCACCCAAAAAAGGTACGAATCCTAACCATGCAAATAAAGGGAGCTGAAGTCGAACATGGAGGAAACCGTTTGATTACCGGTCAATAAGGAGAACCGGTAACAAAAACGAGGGAAACCACCATTAATGAAAATGGTCCCCAAGGTACCTAGTACATTCTAACAAGTGTGATTACAAGGACTTGAAGTTGAACACTTGAAGAATCCATTGAGTAGGAGACATTAAGGTATTCCCACTACCCAATAGGGAGGGAAATTGCCATTGATGACAACAATCCCCAAGGTACTATCATAAAAATCTAAATCTCATCCCCAGAGCAAGATGTGTTGCAGTCGATAGGAAGAGATCCGTTGGAAGGAAGGCATTAAGGCATCCTTCATCATCCAACACGAGGTAAGTCAAAGACAAATTGGATCTGGAATTGGTACTGAATTTCATGACAAGGAATGCTGAAGACATGATGTAATGAACTGATACCAGGGAATGGCTGACACAAAATGTCAAGGAAAATGCAGAATGGCCAACAAAGGTTTAATCCTTGAACAGTGAGCATGACACAAAAGTGACTTAGGCATCTTTTGACACAAAAAGGACTAATGAAACAAATCTACAATGTAGGAGACATTGACAGATTCCCCATATAATTGGAAAAGAGACCAACTAGAGGAGTAAGAAAAACTCTGAATCAGGATAAGGTCAAAATACTAGGACCCAACTGTTTGATAGACTCAAAACTGGTGCTATGTTCAAGGAAACAAGACTTTCTACCATGATGTAAAAAAAAATATGAATGAACTTCCCTTCCCCTCTTTCTTGTAAAGGTTTAACGAGTCCAAGAAAGAAAACTCGGGACCATCTTCATTTTTGGCAAGCTCGAAGAAAAGAAAGAAGAATGATTGATAAAGCACTAATTCGTGGATTTTATGAGCCCGAACTAGTACATGCTCGACGGCGTTTTCATAGTTTAGAGAGTCTGAAAACTCCAAAGAAGACTCTAGGGGGGTCCTTTTTCGTACAATTTAGTATCCTAAGGCTGAAAAAGTATAAAACATACCAAAGAAGAACTCTCTTAACTTCTGAAGAAGAAAATGCACACCTTTTTCGTACTTAGTCAAGAAGGTCCGAAAAAGGTTAAATTACCACCTACCCAATGCTCCTTCAAAAGCAGCATATAGTTTGAGTTTTACGAGTGCGAAGGAAGGCAAGATCACTTGAAAAGATCCATTTGATTACGAGAAATGGGGCTGACAACAATAAACTCGATGCTTTGTTCTTTAGGGTTTAACGAGCATGACAAAGACATAAAGTACACTTGGAATCTTTTTCATGTTTTGGTCCAGAGCACGAAAAAGAGAAAACTAAGCTCATACTGGGAGTTCCTTTTCCGTAAGTTTAGTCCCTTAGGTCCGGAAAAGAGGTAAACCTATTCCTAAGAATACTCTTCTCAATTCAAATAGAAAAGAGAGGGATCCTTTCTCATATTATTCCACATGGTCCGAGAAAGAGATAACCTACCACCAATGTGGATGCCCATTCACATATCCTTAACGAGCCTGAATGGACAAGTTTACTCAGCAGTCAAGTCTATTTTGAGGAGTCAGACTTGGGCCTAAAGAAACTTAAAATATTTCCCATGAAGTTTTAACAAGTCTGAAAAAGTCAACTCACGGCCTCCTTACTGTTTTTAACGAGCTCGAAGGAGAGCAGAAAGAATGCTCTAAATGCGAGGAGACAAGTGTCATAGGAAGGTGAAACTAGTTCCAAGTGCAAGGAATAGACCTATGCATAATGTAAGGAAAGCGAGCAAGATAAGGACACTCGGGGAATTTATCCTCAAGGTAAAGGGTGTCAAGTTGCAAAGGAAAAATGATACAAGTCTTAGCGATGATGAGAACAAAGATGAGGGCTTATACAACGAGCTAAAAGCGTGGAAGCCGACATCGGGCTCATAAGCGCGAGCAGGGTACATGCAAATGTAATTACAGCTTGAACAACAAGGTGAGGCCAATAAACAGTTGTGAATCCAACTACAAATCCTGTCTCCAAGAAACAACAACATCAAAATCATGTTCAGAAGAAACGATCCGATGTGGGGCACTTTGGAAGAAACGCATGTGACTTTGCTATCTTCTATAAAAGGTAAAGTCAAGGCAGAATCGATCGAAGAAGATTCTATAGAACCAAGGCTTGAGGGTTTATAATTAGTAAGATAAACCTCAGAAGGAGAGAAAAAATCAACAAGGGAGATAGAGTCTGTAGGAACAAACTCAGTATCACGGGAGTTGAAAAATTCGTAAGAAAAATCAAACTCATCAGGATCACTGACTTGTTGTTCGAAGGAAGAGTCCAAAAACTCAACAAGACCAACATAAGAAGAAATGTTAGGCTTACTAGGAAAATCAGGGTTAGAATTAGTCACAACTGAACGAACATCCAAAAGAAGATCAGACTGTATCAAAGACTCGAAGACGACTTCATCCGAAGGAAGGAGATTATCCGAGATAGGACACATATCTAAACTTTTAAATGGATCGACAGAATGGAGAGAAGGCTCTACAGTCTGTATAGGATGACTCACCCGGTCAACTACTGGGACCAAGTCCCAAGAATGTAAGCATGAAAACAGAGGCTCCCTCTTAGTAGAAATTGAACACAAAGGACAAGAGGCCACATAGTTCACCTGTGGCGGGGTAGTGTCTATAGAAACACTGGGAATCAATAAAGGAAAGACCTGGTCTCTAGTTGGGTCAGGAGACGGATCAAGAAAATCCAACTGATCGATAGTGACAATTTCTTTGCCGTGATTAAAGTACATCACACGAAAGAATGTTGACACCACAGCTTGCATGGCATATACATAATCACGTCCAAGGAGCCTATTGAAGTCCAAGGGGTCTTCTATCACCATGAAGTCAACTAAGACAGTCTTCCCACCCAAAGTAATAGGTGTTTGAGAAAGAATTCCCAAGGCTATACAAGTTCTTCTATCAAACACCAATAACTGACTAGCAGTCGACACAAGGCTGGGAGATCCCATACCTCACCAAGAACGAGCAGACAAAATACTAATTGAGGCTCCTTCATCAATAATACAACGAGAAATCATATAGGGTTCAACTTTGACCTTTATCTGGAAAGGTTCATTAGAAGGAAGGCGCGGCTCAACTAGGCTATCCTAATCAAAGGAAGCAATCCGAGAGCTTGGTGGGGGTTGATCAGAAACAAGTTCAGTGCCCCCTTGTTCAGTAAGTTCTGAACTGGCAATGAAGAAAATGTGACTAGTAGACACTTCGCTCTCCAAAGGAAGAGTGGGATTGATCGATACTGGGATCGATTCAACCACTTCGTGAAAGTCACTCTCCGAAGGGAGAGTGGGATTGCCAAAGATGATATTGGTTCAATCACATCAGGATCACTCTCCAAAAGAAGAGTGGGATCGACCAAATCTGCTATTGGTTCAACCACTTGATCAACCAAAGGTTGAATAGGTTGTTGAGAAACTATAGGTTGTTCAGGAGAAGGAAATTATTGAGTCTTGGACCACACTCTTCGCACCTCCGCGATAGCAGGGCATAGGTGAGTAAGATGATCTCCCTCACATAGGATACAGGGAACTTAAGTTTTCACTTCGAATGACCAGTTTTTTCAACGGTGTCAACATGACTAGCAGTGGATGACTATTTTCTCTCAACATGAGTTGCAGAGGCTAAGAGTTTGCCCCCAGCATGAACTACAGAGGCTGGGTGACTGGGTCCAACCTGACTAAGAGAGGCTGGTTGTTGAAAAGATTCAGGATGTTCAAAAATGGGATGACCATGAAACCAAACTCGTCTCACCTCCGCAATAGAAGGGCATTTATAAGTAAGGTGGTCTCCCTCACAAAGCTTACAAGGAAACTTGGGCGTTTGTTTTGAATGGGTAGTCTTTTCAATAGTGTCAACATGACTCGGAGTGGCTGACGGATTGTCTTCAGCATGAACCACAGAGGCTAAGAGATTTCCCGTAGCATGACTTGCAAAGGATGAGAGACTGCCCCCAGCATGACTTGCAGAGGCTAAGAGACTGGATCCAACATGACCTGCAGAGGTTGGATGGGCACCACCAACATGAAAAATAGAGGTTGAATGGTTAGGATCAACATGCTTTGTAGTAGTTGAGTGTGTGCCCCCACCATGAACAACAGAGGCTAGGTGGATGGATCCAACATGACTGGCAGAGGTTGGATGGGAAGGTTCAACTTGAACAACAGAGGTTGAATGGGTTTCCTCAACATGAATGACAGAGGATGAGTGACTGGATATGACATGACCTGGAAAGGTAGGAAGGATCCCACCAGCATGAACCACAGAGGTTGGATAGTGAAGATCAACTTGACTTGCAGAGGTTGAGTGCTTAGATCCAACATGACCGACAGAGGTTGGATGGGTGCCCCCTACATGGACTGCAGAGGCTGGGTGGTGAGGTTCAACTTGGCCTATAGAGGTTGAACGAGTGCCCCCTTGCTTATGTTCCTTCTTCCTATTCCTCCTTCTTTTACTCCTTTTAGATTGTCGATTACTAGTATCAGTACTTTCACTGCATGAGGTAGAAGGAGGAGGATAATCAACTACAGGTGAAGGGGAAGCAGTGTTTTGATGCCCTTGATATAAGGATCTTACTTGAGAAGCATCAGGAGCATTCAGGACAGTGGGAGTGGAAAACAGCCACACCGGTAGCCCTAGGGTGAATCCACGTAGATTCAGGGTGGCCATCAAGGGAACACCAACATTCCCCGTGAGAGGAATAGTACAAGGAGTTCCCAACATGGGGATCACTTGGTTGGTGTTCAAAGGGGTGTTAGCCATAGTTTCAAACCAGGATACAAAGTCTGAGGTTGATAGGCAACCAAAATTACAAAGCACACACCTAAAGGCACACTAAGCACAGACAAACCACACAGCACTCACTAAAAATTCCTAAAGCCAAACAGACAAAAAGGTATAAGATATACTTTCCAGAAGAAAGCTGATAGACAATTACCTGGCATCCCTGTAGATGTTCTTAGGCACAAGTAGAGGAATCACCCACCACCCTCCCACACTTTATACAAGGGTTACCTTCCAAGTCCGTCCAAGGTCAACCAGAAATAACCTTTCGATGTACCTGTGTATGAACCCTAGATGTGAAAGAGACTAAAGGATACCTTAACTATATTGACAATATGGGGGGACAGTCGCAAGCCGGACTCGTACGCATGGGCAGGGTAGCTGAGCCCGAAACTCTGTCTAGGACAGAATCCCCAGATGCGTAAAAGTCCCGAGTTACGTTTTGACAAGGATTCAGAGGGTTATCTCCTCTGTCCAAGCCTCCATGCGGCCTCGTGCTTAACTCCCATTTGAGAGGAGCTTCCCAGATACAATCAACGTAGAAAAAGATTTACCTAGTGATAGGACAACTACGTCTGAATTTTAACACTTGTGGGGAGTTTAAACTCCCTATCCCACAAGTCTAGCCTAAGCTAGTTGGTGTATGACCCTATAAAATAAAACTTACTAGTAAATTATA
>LPNX010321361.1:110506-131006 GCA_001517045.1 Pseudotsuga menziesii | reverse complement strand
AAGGCTGCTCAGTACCTTGTCCAACAAGGTCAAACCAAAGAAGGAGGTGGGGGGGCAAGCAGCAAAAACAAGTATAGGTTCTTTTTAATTTTATTTTATAAATGGAAAAGAAAAACTACCTACAAAGCAAAGTATGCAAATAACAAGAACAAAGCAAAAGGAACTCTGCTATACAACCACCAAACAAACTCTAGAATGTCCTAAAGTCAGTATAAACCCTACTTGGAAGGAAGGCTTGCATAAAAGACAAGTCAACTCTTTTGGCATGGTGAAGTTAACCCACAAAAGAAGAAGGAAAGCAACACCAACAAGCTTCTGAAATCAAACACAAACCACTAACAGAGGCTGACCAGAAACATAGGCCAAAAATCAAATCAAGCAATGGAGGTGGGGGGAAGAGCAAAGAACAAACCCTAATGCTATAAAAGGCTTACCACATAGATAAATAACAACCAAAAAGGGATAACACTAACTCCCTGGATTCATGCACCTGTAGAAGACCCTAAAAGACCTACCCAACAACCCACAAACAGAAGAAAAATCACAAAAAATGAGAAAAAACACTGTTTTAGGGGCATTCGCGGGTTGCACTACAGGAAAGTCGCGTATCATTTGTGGTTTTCTAATACAAAAATTTGCGAATACAAGCATATGTGGGTTGTATAACAGGCAAGTCGCGAATCACTCACGGTTTTCCCGTATAAGCAGTCGCGAATACAAAACCAGATTCACGACTGTTCAGGCACGCAAGTCGCGAATGGGTGGAAAAATTCCCCAAAAGGTCAAAAACTACCCTAAGAAGGCAAGGGAAGTGTTCTATCAGAATTATAAAGTGTTCCTAAGTGGCAAGAAGGACCTGTCACAATGCAAAAGGCTGAAATAAATCAAGAGAAACCCCAACCAGACAAGGCTTTCCCCAGCGGAGTCACCAGTTCTGTTGTAAAGGAAAGTATCCTATGGCTAAGGTTTAAGAGGCCATCAACATACTGGGGTTGAAAGAGAGATGCACAATGTTTAGCAAGTAAATATAAGCAAGATCAGAGATTAGAAAGGTCCACACTTGACTAACTGAAGGCTGGTCCAAGCTTTCTCTTCAATCCTCTTCTTGCTCCTCTCGCTCCAAGAGACCTGCAAAACGAATTATACCTTCCTCAAACCAATATGACCACATATAAACAAATGATAATCTAATAAACATGAACTAATGATCTGAATAACATCATCATATGATCAGAAACAGAGATTCAATCACACATTGAACAATGGTTTAAGGACATCACATCTTTATTAATATTGAAAACAAGTACAAGTATACCTTCTCTTCAAGTTGGCACCTCACGAAACCTTGATCTGGTTCTGCTGCTTCTCTTCTCCAAAGAACTTAGCCTCCAAGATCTGCAACACAGGGGGATGCTTCTAGGGCAAAGGTGTGGGAAACAAGAGTCCCGATTCCTCTAGCATAATAATGTAGAAATTCAAGTCCCTTCTCATGGACCTCCCTACCTCTATTTATATGGTTAAGGAAGAGTTAGGGGCGAAGACAAAGTGGTTACAACTGAAAAAGTCAGTTGCATAACTACCCAAACAAAACGAAATTCAAAAGGTATTGTTTTTCATATTTTTAAAAGGCATTCGTGGGTTGCATAACTGGACAGTCGCGAATACGAAAAGTATTCACAGGTTTCCAGTCCAGAAAGTCGCGAATATGAGCAATTTTTTGTATTCGCGGGTTGCTAGTACAGCAACTCACAAGTCATTCGCGAGTTTTCCTTAAGGAAAGTCATGAATGCACAAAAAATGCATTTTTAGGGTATTTCAGGGCATTTTCACACTTTGGTGTCTTCTGGAAAGTTCTATACAACTGAAATATCTTTCCGACGGTGCAGAGATGAGGTTAAAAAGAGTTACAAAACTCAATATATGGGTCCTCCAAGATAGGTGTTTTTTTAGTGACTTTCAATGACTTTCATGAAGTGTCATCATGGAAATGTCAACATGCGACGGAATCATGGGAAAGTGGTCACAGGGAGAGATGTGTCATTTTGAGCTATAACATTCACTTTTAGTTCTTATGTATTGGACCCCAATGTTTATTCTGGGATGTGTCTATAGTGTATTTGAGTCATTTCATGCCCCAATGTTCCTATCGGGAGGTTCTATAATGTAAACAAGTCATGTCAAGTCATTGTGGGTAACCCTCCTATTGATCAAGGGTTAAAGTCCCCACAGTTTTGGGGCACTAGGCTTATTAGACTCTCCTAGAGAATTCAGCCCTAGTAGGTTATTTTCAAGTCAGGAAATAGTATAAATAGAGAGTGAGCCTCTCTATTTATAACACACTCACTCACACTCAGTTGTAGTGCATAGCTGAGGAAGAAGAAGACACTGGGGCTAGGAAGAAAGAGGCTACTGTTGTCGGGAGATCATATTACTATTTTGGGGTCTTAATTTTTGTGTTGATTCTATCTCTGAGGAAGTTGTAGGGTTTTCTCCATTTATGGTTTCCCCGAGGAAAAATATTGTGTTCATTGCCTCTTGTGTTTGATTGTTGTTCTTGTTGTTCTCTCAATTAAAGATCCTAATATAATTCTAGCTTAATGTTAAAAATACAACATGGGATCAGAGCTAACCTGAGAAGAAGACACTGTGAAGCTATGGAAACTAGGGATTCCTACTTTTTGGATCTCTCTCCACATATTCTTAGCAAAATAAGGTTGGGATGACACTCCTCCCTAGGGTGCATCTTTCTGTCAAAGCAGAATCCAATTCTGAGCTATTTCAGTTTTGGACCCGACACTGCTACTGAAAATTAGGGCTTGGATTGATATCCTCCTCGAAATCAAAGTTTAGAGATCAAGATCAAAGCATTTGGTTGGACAAAACTATGGAAAAGTCAAACCCTAATATGCTCCTAAACCAACATTGCAGAAATTCAGCTCCAAATCCAGATCCAACATCTTGACTTGGTAAGATATAAATATTTTGTATTTGCATTTGAGTTTCTTAATTAAGATGTCTCATCATACCAAGCTCAATGAAAAGATTGAGGGAGCTGATAAATTCTGAGCCTAGAAGTATAGGATCTCCCTGGTCATGGAAGAAAATGAGTTGGACTCCTCTATCAATGAGGAGGTTCCAGTTCCAGATGGAGATGAGGCTAAGGCCTTACACAAGAAAAAGTTGGTTATGGCTAAGAGGATTATTGCTGATTCAATCAAGTATCACCTCATACCATAGGTGTCCTCCCTTAAGACACCTAAAGCTATGTTTGATGCCTTAACCAAACTATTTTAAGGGAAGAACATAAACCAGAAGATGACTCTGAGAAACCAACTAAAGAATGTAAAGATCCAGAATGCAGAAACCATCCAGTCTTAATTTACAAGGGCCTCTTAGATCAAGGAACAACTGGAAGTAGTAGATGAAGAAGTGGAGAATGTAGAGATTTTAATGACCACCTTGAATGGTCTCCATATATCATGGGACTCCTTTATTCAAGGAATCTGTGCCAGAAAGAAGTTAGTCAAGTTCAGCAGACTATGGGAAGAATTCTCTCAAGAAGAAGCTCAAATAAAAGCTCAAGAAGAAAAGATGGAAAGTGAAGATTAAGCTCTCATGGTACACTCCAAGAAAACTAGAAGAAGTTCTCATCACCCCAGAGGTAAGCACTCTCACAAAGATAACACTAGAAAATATTTGTCTAGAAACATATGTTACAAATGTGATGAGAAAGGACACTATGCTAGAGAATTTCCTAGAAACAAAAATGTCTCTCACAAGAAGTAGGGAAATAAGAGAAGACGTCATGCTCATGCTGCAGAGGATGATGAACCTTCCACAAAGAGAATTAGACATGAAAGTGATGACTTTCAAGTGATGAATAATATGTTTTTATTTCCACTCTCATGGGAAAAATCACACATGGTGTTAGCACTGGAATTGAGCCAAAGGTTGAGGAAGGCCTGCTCCTAGGTAACAGTAGAACTGCTTTAGACTGCTCCTCCAGCCTTGTGCAGTCAGAGAGGGATCTCTTTCTTGTCTTCAAGTTTACTCCATGTAGGATAATTTGATCAAGGACAATCAGGAGGTAGGACTCCTGAATAGGACAAAGTGTATTAATGCAAGATGGAGGTGGGATTATCAAGGCAAGGGACCATTGGCAATGGAGTCAAAAACCTGGGTAGGGAATATTTGTAGGAGGAAAAGAATGGCATGGGCTTGAAAATAGAGGAAAGATAGCATTCGATCTCTTAATCAGGAGATATTTAGTGGGTGGTTAGGAGACGAGAGAGAACAACCCATCACGCAGAGCAACAACAAGATGAATTCCACATAACTTTAGAAGCAAAACTTGATAAATTTTTGAAACAACAGGCGAAGCATAGCATGCATGCATTCCAAACTATTATACACTTAGTTATAGACATGAAAGAAATCAACAAATTGTAATGAAAATAGGATGTACATTTCATGTAAAGAAAATACATGTTGAAAGAAGCAACGACACATGAATATCTGTCTTAAGAAACAACTCTTTCTCTACAATTTTATTCATAACACATGCATCAGATCTTATTTACAATGGAGAGCCTCAGCCCTTGAAGGTTTCCCAACCCACCAGCTAACTCTTTACCCTTCTATCAGGAGTGCATTTATACTACTTCATTGCTGATATTATTCTTTGAAACAAACCTAAAAACTGTTTGCGGTCACAATCATGCATTAACAGTCTAGAGAGTGGAACTACTGCTACGATTTAAAAATACGAATAATCATTATGGAGCTGTAGCGTTTGGACTAATAGTGCAGAGTTTTCTTTATCTTGGTATGTTAAAGCGATCCTTATGCTGCCTACCAATGGTCAGTTTCCAACTCGAGCCATTCCAGACATGATTTTATGCCTCCTTTGACCGGCTTGCTTCTTTTAGACCACGTCGCTCAAAGCCTGAAAATAAGGCCTGTGCCCTAGTGCTTGACATTTTTCAATCCCCTCCTTCATCTAGTAACATGGTTATAGGAGGGGACCGGGAAAAGGGTGTCCATGCACTTCATGATGATAAATGTCTTCAGAGATTTATCATCCTTGTACTGATCTATCCCTCCTACGAGGAGGGTTCTGTCATAGGCCACATAGATGGGTTTGTGTTTGAACTCCTCCTCATCCATGGCAAGGTAGTTAAGTAGATATCATAGGGGCGGTGATGAAGGCTTCGTACCTCCACTATCCCAGATTGAGCATTTTCTCCAACGGCTCCACCACCATTGTGTGTTGGGACTTCAGAGGTCGTGATAGCCACTAGAGGTGTCAGAGAAATGTCCTCAAAATGTAAAAACCCATGCACAGTGCATCTGAGGGTAGGGAGGTGTGGAAATAGTTGACCCTTCCTAGGTGTTTAACATATGTGCCCCAGTGGTTGGAAAATTCATGGTTTAGATAACCAGGCCAATGAAGAAACACAATTTCATGTTCGCCAACCATGAATACCCCTTGTTGAACTAAATTATCAAACTACATAGCCATGGATGTTTGTGGAGGGACTCAACACTTCTTGGAGTTCAACCTTTACCTCTCACCATCTGTACATTTCCATACCTCGATAACTTCAGAAGATGGAGCTATATTTAGGGCAAGCTGAAATGGCCTAGAGATGGCTATAATCTTGAATATCAGTCATCGTGATAGTAGCATGTGTGACACCAGGGTGGGGATCTTATATTCTAATGTTCACTTATAATATCTGATATGGATAGGATTCTAAGCACTTTCCCTTTCATTTGTTGAGATGGTGATGCTGAGAAGACTTAGTTCATAGCTTCTCTTAACTTTATGTAGATGTCAGATTCGTCATTTCAAAACCTACACTTCCTGTTTCCTTATTGTTTTTTCCACGTGAACCATGTGCTGAACTTATGGAGTTGGGGAAGTCAGCATCATTGGACATGACCTTTGGCTCAGGTTTATGAAAGACGGTGCTTGGGGACATCAGCCTGCTTACCGAGAGGTGGATTACATGTATGAGCGTCCCTTCCCCTATCATCTTTGCACTGGATGTGACACCTGCAGCATGGAGGCCTCCTCAACCCTCCAATTTGGGGGAACCTTTCATATCCACCATCCATGTTGCTTCACTTCTATCGCCAATCTCTCCTTTCTTGATAACAACGGGCAGCTTTGGATCGTGACGTGTTCTTACCCATCGATCGGGATCGACCTCTTCATGCAACCGTCGATCTGAGTGGGTCCTACCACCTATTTGTGAACTAGGACCATGATGTTGTCCATGCTAGTTTGGATTGTGAAAAAAACCTCAACCATAGATCCATTCCCTTCTTTGTCGTGACTGTCAATATTCGTGGCCAGTACCACTTTTCGTTATTTGAAATTGTGTCTTTATCCACACAAGTCTGGTTTGTGAAATTGGCTGGGATTGTATATCTACTTCTGATCTCATCTATGCCATTGAATGCTTCCAAACTTTAAGCATTTCATGATTATGAAAAGCTCCTTCCATCGAGCATGTTTTCTCAGTGAAACGGTTTCAGGTCGTTGATCAGGATTTTCCTTAATCTTGGACTTTCATATGTTTTCCTACTTTAATGGACTTAGTGAAAGCCAAAATTTTACCATTCTCCCATCTTGGGAAAAATCCATGATCTATCATTGCTCTTCTTCCTTGTGATCCTGGCTCGCTGGGTTATGACGCTTGTCTCTATCATCCATGCTGCCACAAGCCTTCATCTCCAGAAGAGTATATCACCATAGATTGATCTCTATTCATCATATGACGGTCTTAAAATGTGGACCATGCACCTCTGATAACCTGAAGGGTGTTCACATAATGTTCAAATGAATGGAACCCTCCTTGTACTCTGTCAGGCCCATAAATCGACTGTTGCAAATAGAGTGTTAACAGCTCGCTCCACGAGGGATGATATCCTCTTAGTGAGGTAGCAAAGAACCCCCATAGACCAAGTGACAAATCCATTAGGATGTCCCCAACCTTTCTTCAAAGCCTCCATTATGCTATGACCTACTGCTTCAATGAATTCATGCCACTCTTGCAAACTATGCTCTTGACTGCAAACCTATGCTTACAACTGAAAATGAAAACAAACTAAAATAGCAATGAAGGAAATGCTTGATGATTTTCGAGCTTATTTGTTCC
Source organism: Pseudotsuga menziesii (assembly GCA_001517045.1). Classification (NCBI taxonomy): domain Eukaryota; kingdom Viridiplantae; phylum Streptophyta; class Pinopsida; order Pinales; family Pinaceae; genus Pseudotsuga; species Pseudotsuga menziesii. The sequence continues at coordinate 123,840 of LPNX010321361.1, read as the reverse complement.
TACCTACTCTACCTAATTTATTGCATAAGTCCGATTAAGTGAAATTGGACTTCCAATGAAGCCAATCAAGCAACTTTCCTAAGAGTTTTGTTCTTTTTTTGTGCTTGATGGACAAAAATGAAATAGATAATGGAAGAGGGAAATGACAAATAGATTGCTCTTTAAAGCAGTAATGTGACCAGTCATCATCCTTACCCAGCCCTTCCATTTACCATGCTATGGGGTCATATAAAACACGACAACATCCAACGTATATGTTATATCTCAAAATTACACATCTCTGCCTATGACCACTTTCCTATGTTTCCGTCGCATGTCGACACTTCCATGACAACACTTCATTGAAAGTCACTAAAAAACACCTAGCTTGGAGGGCCCATATCTTGAGTTTTGTAACTCCGTTTGACCTCATATTTTCACCATTGGAAAGGTATTTCAGTTAGCTAAAACGTTCTACAAGACACAAAAGTATGTAAATGCCCAAAAATACCCTAAAATCGAGTTTTTGATGTGTACGTGACTTTCCTTAAGGAAACTCGTGTACATATGCGAGTTGCTATATATAATAGTCGCGTACACCTTAAATACATGACTTTATGCACTAAAACCTGCATATAACTCATCGTGTATGCGACTGTTGTTTATGCAACCCACGTACACCTTCTGAAAATGTCAGAAAAATATGAATTTTGAATTTTGGGTAGTTATGCAACTGACTCCTTCAGTTGTAACTACTTTTTCTTGAACCCTAACTCTTCATTAAGCATATAAATAGAGGTAGGGAGGTCCATGATGGGAGACTTGAATCTTTGCATCATTATGATGGAGGAATCAGGACTCTCTTTTCCCACACCTTTTCCCTAGAAGCATTCTCCTTGTGTTGTAGAGTTTGGAGGCTGAGTTCCTTGGAAAAGAGAAGCAGCAAAACCAGATCAAGGTTTTGTGAGGTGCCGAACTTGAAGAGAAGGTATATTTGTACTTGTTTTCAAGATTAATAAAGATGTGATGTCCTTCCTCTTCCCAAATCAAAGTGTCTTGTATATTGAATCTTTGATTATGATTATATGATGTTATTTATTAGATTATGTTTTCATGTTTCATTGAATATAATCTCCTTTCATATGGTCTATTTGGTTTGAGGAAGCTATAACTTGTTTTGCAGGTCTCTTGGGGAAGAGGAACAAGAGAAGGGCTAGAGAAAGCTTGGACCAGCCTTCAGTTAATATTGCTTATATAGACTTGCATAACTATATGCATCCACTTTTCAACCCCAATATGTTGATGATCTCTTAAACCCTAGCCATAGGAAACTTTCCTTTACAATAGTATTTTGTTTCCTGCTCATGGGAAAGCTGTCTGGAACTCACTTCCTCTAGTGATTTGTCAGGCTAATACCTGGAAGATCGTAAAAGAGGGCCCATAGAATCTTTCTTCAATGAAACATCCCTCCTTTTCGCTTGAAATTTATGCAATGAGATCTTCATGTGCCTTAGGAGAGAGGTCCTCTGTTTCTCCAATGGAACCGAGTAGGCATATTCCTCTTGTGTGATGTGATATTCCTGAAGGTGGAACATCAAAATATGTATTTATTTGAGGGATGATGCATCGTTCTCCATGAATCGACACCTCATCACAAATTCCTGACATATCAGTAGCTGGAGAGGGATTACATGGCTGCTTCTTCTTATCATCTTCTTTTCCATACAGGTTTTTGGACTGCACCATATCTCCTTTTTTCTATTTTTGATTAGAGGCTTTAATCGTGTGTCATATTAATTCAAAAGAGGTATAAAAAAAGGGTAGGCTATCACCTCTAGTGCCCTTATCACCCTTTTCTACTTTAACCTTCTGAGTTTGCATTGCATCTTGATCCTCTCTATCAGTATTCCTTGGTTCAATAGCCATCTCTTTAGGTATATCTTGCGGGTATTCTTCCTCATATTCATCATACACAGGTGCACCAAAATCCTTATTAAAATCATCCTTTACGGACCCGAGGCTATGCACATTGCAATCTTCAAAGAACAGGCCTGCAGGACCATATGCTCCTATATCGGGCCGATCATCTTTTTGTATACCAGAAGAGAGCTTTAGAGGGACAGTGAATTTCCCATTCTTCTTGTAGGGCCCAACCAATTTTAATGTATATTTTATTTCACCACCATTGTCCTGACTTGACAAGTTTTTAGACATCTTAAGGTTTTTCTCAACCTCCAAGAAATCAGTAAACATATGCTATAGAGTGGTTGATTTTCTTTCAAAAAGAAGAAAGGATAGCTCAGGAGGAAAGGTGGCCGCATAATAGATCTTAGCAGCGTTCTCAAGAGGTTGGACTTCCTTAGGAATGTTATAATAAAAGCTTGTGAATCTTCTGTTAAAACTAGATATGGCCTCACCCTCATGTCTCTTCAGGGAATAAAATTCTGAAAGCATTTGATCCAATGGCCTTCTCCTACCCCAAAACTTTAAGAAGGTGCAAGAAAAGTCTTCGCAAATATTGATGGACTTAGGATGCAAGCGCTTGAACCATTATTTAGCATCTCCTTGCAAGGACTGGGCGAAATCCCTCATGCAGACATCATCATGTTCTATCTCAAAAAGGTCAGAGAAATGTTCAAAGGCTTGTAAATGTTTCTCATTAGTGAAGTCTTTGGATTTTCTATCAAATTTGGGGAGGTACTTGTAATGTTTCACGGGAAAATCATGGAGGATGGGAGGAAGTTGTAGTGGTTTGTACCGGCTTGGAGAAATGGGAGAGACCATGTTAGGCACAACAGCTACACTATCATCCTAGGTTTCATGAATTTCACAAGGGTGACCTTTGACGTCGAGAGCTCCTGGAGAAAAATCTAGGTCAAAACCAGATGTACAAGACGACGCAATGCTTTCATTTCGTAAAGAAGGATAAACATGAATATATTCATATCTTTGTTCAGAATGAATTGAACCATAGAAGGATGTTTTGATAGATCTGGGGAAGGATAAGAACAAACTTACAAGACAAGACAAAGCCTTTTGGAAGAAACGTAGACTCGAGAATCTCAACCTTTCACCATCCATTTTTGGGCCTTATAAGAGGTCCATTTTTTCAAACGGAGCCTGCCCATTCTTTTTGACCATTTGATTTCTGGGTCATGCAAATAGCAGAGTCGCTGAATTCTGAACCCTTCAAGAGTGGATTCACCAGGTGAAAAGTTCTCAACCTTCTTACTGTCTGATCATTTTTCAACATTAATAACCAGATATAAAACCATGCCATTCTTCCCAGGGATGATCTTCAACCTCATCCCCAGCAATGATGCCAGTTTGTTAGCACCAGAATTGAGCCAAAGGTTGAGGAAGGCCTGCTCCCAGGTAATAGCAGAACCTCTTTATATTGTGCCTCTGGTCTTGTGCAGTTAGAGAGGGATCTCTGGCTTGTCTTCAGGTTTAATCCACGTAGGATAATTTGATCAAGGGCGGTCAGGAGGCCAAAATACTAAATAGGAAAAAGTATATTAATGCGAGATGCATGTGGGATTATCAGTGCAAGGGACCATTGGCAATGGAGTCAAAAATTCAGGTAGGGAACATTTGCAGGAGGAAAATAATGGCATGGGCTTGCAAACAGAGGCAAGATAGCCATTGATCTCTCAATCAAGAGATATTTAGCGGGTGGTTAGGAGACAAGAGAGAAAAACCCATCAAGCCAAGCACCAACAATATGAATTCCATGTAAATTTATAATAAAACTTGATAAACATATGAAACAACAGGTAGAGCATAGCATGTATGAATTCCAAACTGTTAGACACTCAGTTAAAGACATGAAAGAAATCAACAAACTGGAATGAAAACAGGATGTACATTTTACGTAAAGAAAATACATATTGAAAGAAGCAACGACACATGAATCTTTGTCTTAAGAAACAAATATTCCTATGCAATTTTATTCATAACACAGGCATCGGATCTTATTTACAATGGAGAGCCTCAACCCTTGAAGGTTTCCCAACCCACCAGCTAACTCTTTATCCCCCTATCAGGAGTGCATTTATACTACTTTAGTGATGAGATTATTCTCCGAAACAAACCTAAAAACTATTTGTGGTCACAATCATGTGTTGAATGTCTAGAGAGTGGATACTGGCATGATTTACAAATATGAATAATAATTATGGATCCGTAGCGCGTGGACTAACAACACAGAGTTTTCTTTATCTTGGTATGTGAAAGAGATCCTTACGCTGCCTGTCGATGGTCAGTTGCCAACTCGGGCTATTTCAGACATTCTTTTCTTCCTCCTTTGGCTGTCCTACTTCTTTCAGACCACATCGCTCAAAGGCTGACAAGAATTCCTATGCCCCATTGCTTAACATTTTCCCAGCCCCTCCTTCCTCTAGTAACACAGTTATAGGAGGGGACCGAGAAAAGGGTGGCCATGCACTTGATGATGATAAACATCTTAAGAGATTTATCATCCTTGTACTGATCTCTCCCTCCTATGAGGAGGGTTTTATCATAGGCCATGTAGCTAGGTGTGTGTTTGACCTCCTCCTCATCCATGGCAAGGTCGTTAAGTAGAGATCATAGGTGCAGTAATGAAGGGTTTGGACCTCCACTATTCCATACTGAGCATTTTCTCCAACGGCTCTGCCACCATTGTGTGTTGGGATTTCAAAGGTCGTGACAACCACTAGAGGTGTCAGGGAAATTTCCTAGGTGTTTAACATTTGTGCCCCGATGGTTGGCGACTTCTTGGTGCAGATAACTAGGCTGATGAAGAAACACAATTTCATGTTTTCCAACCATCAATACCCCTTGTCAAACTAACTTCTCAAACCACACAGCCATGGATATCTATGGAGGGACTCAAAACTTCTCAGAGTTCAACCTTTACCTCTCACCATCTGTACATATCCATACCTCAACAACTTCAAAAGATAGAGCTATATATAGGGCAAGCTGAAATGGCCTGGAGATGGTTATAATCTTGAATACAAGTCGTCATGACAGTAGCATGTGTGACACTAGGGTGGGGATATTCTCTCCTAATGTTCAATTATAATATCTGATATGGATAGGATTCTAAGCACTTTCCACGTGGCTATCAAGCTGGTTTCAAGGACTATGTGTTTGAACTTTCTTGCCCTTTCATTTGCTGAGATGGTGATGCTGAGTAGACTCAGTTCATGAATTCTCTTAACTTTATGTAGATGTTTGATTCGTCATTTCAAAACTTGCACTTCCTGTTTCCTTACTTTTTTTCCATGTGAACCACGTGCCAAACTTGTGGAGTCAGGGAAGTTAGCGTCATTGGATGGGACCTTTGCCTCAAGTTTTTTAAAGACAACACTTGGGGATGTTAGACTGCTTGTTTGGAGGTATATTACACATATGAACGTCCCTTCCCCTTTCATCTCTACACTGGATGCGACACCTATAGCTTGGAGGCATCCTCATCACTCTGATTTGGGGGAACCTTTCACATCCACCGTCCACGTTTCTTCACCGCTGCCGCCAATATCTCCTTTCTTGATAACAACAGGTAGCTTTGGATTGTGATGTGTTCTTACCCATTTATCGGGATCAACCTCTTCATCCAACCGTCGATCTGACTAGGTCCTACCACCTCTTTGTGAACCGGGACCATGACGTTGTCCGTGCTAGTTTGGATTGTGAAAATAACCTCGACCCTAGATCCATTCCCTTCTTTGTCATGACCGTCAATATTCATGGCCGGTACCACTTTTCATGATTTGAAATCGAGAATTTATCCACACAAGTCTGGTTTGCAGAATTGCCTAGGACTATAGATCTGATTTTGATCTCATCTCTACCGTTGAATGCCTCCAACCTTTAACCATTTCGCGATTTGGAAAAACTCCTTCCATTGAGCATGTTTTCTCAACAAAACTGTTTCAGGCCATTGATCGGGCTTAGCCTTCATATTGGCCTTTCATATGTTTTCCTACTTTAATGGACTCAGCGAAATCCAAACTTTGACCGTTCTCCCGTGTCTTGGGCCGAAACCACAATATATCATTTCTCTTCTTCCTTGTGATCGCAGATCGCTGGGTTATGGTTCTTGTCTCTATCATCCATGATACCATGAGCCTTCACCTCTTGAAGATTCTATCACCATAGATTGATCTCTAATGACCTCCTTTTTTTGCTTGTCTAGCACCCTATTCCTAGTTCAAAGATATGTGGGATCAAGTATGTTTGACTCTATTTTGTTGTGCTTTGTGCTTGAATATGCATTTTCAATAGTAACATTCCAATATGCTTTAACAGGTGAATTCTTGAAATTTCTTATTACTTTATTTATCATTTTGATGGGTTTCAATTCATAAATGAAACTTTTGCTTTTGATTAAATGCTGATCCATTGAAAAACTCTTGTTTCCCATGCAGTGGTTCTTCTAGTTGCTCGATCCGACACTTGTTCTCAAACTTAATGAGCATATGTTTACTAATTCAGATATTTGGGGGATTTTTTTGCTTGTGATAATGTCTAGTTGTAGCTCAAATAATTCCCAGGTTGACTATGAGCTACCTAGTGATATTTTGCAACTTTCATTTGCCTAAATCTCCTTAGTCTCAATCTTCAACAATGTATGGATTCTAGAAAATATAATCCAATCTCTTTGTCTATTTTATGCATTATTGACCGGGATAAGTGTAGATCTTTTGGGAAGGGGTCGACCCTTTTCAGTGGTCGACCCATGATGTAGTTCAAGTATAAATATGTTTGAGAAACCGTAAGGGCACAGAGATGATATCCTGTAAAACTTTGATTTCAAACTAATTAAGTGACCGTTGTGTTTTATTTTTTAAAAGCTTCAACTTTAGATCTAGAGGCGTTGAAGGCTGGGCCCACCTTCAACTCTTGTTCTCTATATACAGTTTTCTCTTTTCTTTACTACTGTAAGTAAGATTAGATATCATTTTGTTTCAATACTGTTCTTTGTATATCAGCGTGTTGATAAATTTCATAGATTCATGGTTGGAAATATGTATTGATGCTTGCATTGGATTGACTTACATTATTGTATGTGCGTGAACAGGTCTGGGTAATTTTAGTAGATCTAATTCAGTAAACTGTAGGATTGAGCAATAACAAGAATAGTGAAATGTGCCAGATCTAAATTTCATCTTCCTTCATCTTTAGAATTAATTCAGGCTATGGTATTGAATATTGGAGGGTTAGACTTTGTAGCTAGGAGCTTTCATAGTTTATGGGGTTTGCAAAAGTTTTTAAACATTGTAAGGATTTGCAGAATTTTTATATAGCTTAACGAGTTTGCAGAGTTACAGGTTGTATGATTTATCAGACAGTTTCTTCAACTTTCATTGTTTATGTATAGTATTGCTTCCTCCCATTGCTGTAAGCACATTTACATCGTTTATTTTTTATATTTGATACTGTCTTTTATGTATGTGTATGCTACTAGTTTGACAAGGTTCAGGATTGAAAATAGATGTGTTTATACTGGATTGGCTAGTATTATAGAACGTATGGAAATAAATCAGATTGCGTTAATGAGCATATAGAAATAGGTTATTTAGTTTAGGGACGATCTCATATTTATTTGCAGATTCAATTGAATGAATAAAAGGCTTGAAACCAATAGAAAGAGTGGCTAGGCAGGTTGGATTCGAATTCTTTTTATTTTGTCAAAATATTACGAATCAAATTGTTAATTTTTTGGACAGAATTTCTATAGCTTATAGAATTGTTATGGTTTACATAGTTCCCATGATTCATAGAGTTTATAGGTTTTTAAAGAGTTTATAGAATTTATAGGGTATGTAGATTAGCATTTTCAAAGTTCATGGGCTAGCATAATCAGATTTGTTGTGTAATGAAGTTGAATGATTCGGCAAGAGAAAGTTATGGTTTATGGATAGTTGATAGTGTATTTTGATTCTTGTTATCTTGTGAGCTGCTCAAATTGAATTAAAACATATTTTTGTTTAAATAGTTCCAATACATTGTTATGATCATAGAGTATTGCTTCTTGCTCGAAAGACAAATTCATTGCAGCAAGTGTTGTTTTGATAGCATTGAGTAAGGTTTGATAATCTACAAGTTTTTAATGGTGGTGAAAAATCCGTTAGATGTATGACAGATTTCTATTTGGAGGTGAAAGCAGTTTGAGAAGTCGAGCATGAATAGGCAGAGTTGAAGAAGTTATGAGTGGAGTTGAGTGAGATATTAAAAGATTGATTAAATACTGCTTTTTCTATAGGCAAATTTGAAGATGTCTTTAGTAGTAGGGTTTCATTCATTGAAGATACTTGATTTCCTGGTTGTTTTTTTGGAAATAGGTTAACATTGAGCATGATTTGAAACTGATTTGGAAAATATTGTGATTACAGGTAGCACTTAAAGGATTTACTTTGTATAAATTCTGACCAGCAATAGATTAATTTCACTCACAACAAATTACAATTGATCATGCAAAATTGTCAACAATGGAGACTGAAAATGGAGCTGTAACACAAAATTATATTAAATCAGTGTACAATAGCCAACCCTATAATATCATAGGCTGCTGAATAAATAGAATACATGAATAAATCGAATGCATTAGGAAGCATCCAAATCTATCATAAAGCAGGCTTACCCAAAATAGGCAAATCCCCCATAGGTGTAAAAAGCTGATGCCAAATCTGTCATGAGGCTCATGAATTGGCAAGGGCTCATGGGAAAGCTAATGAGTGGTGAAATGGAAGCTCATACATGCTTTTGCATGGAGTAAAGAGTGGAGGATGAAAGGGGAATAAAACGGGTTCACCTCACCTAGTCTTGCTTTCCTTATGTGCTTTAAAAACTGAAAAAGCAGTCAACAAAGCAGAAAAAGTAGAAGGGTGCCTAGGAGGCCAGGAATAAAGTAGATTTGATTCCTAAGGCTTTCCCAAGCGCTACATGATTCAGATATGGCAATTTTGACCTCTATGGATAGGCAATTAGCAACTTGCACATGGTGGGACTCATGTACTAGGAAAATAAGACAAAAATAAATGAATTAATGTCTAAGTGGGTAATACTATGTGTTTGATTATTCTAACAACCCCCCTTAAGCCTGAATTTATGAGTAATAAATCAAAATATAGGGCCTAGAAACAAGGCTTAGTCACCCTTTTACATACTGCAAGTCCATATGAACCAAGGAAAGAGGCAAAACCAACTTGGGAAAATCCTCCCTTAAACATGGACTGTAAAAAAAAATTGTAGAATCCTGTCTCCACTCATGCTTTGACAGCATGATCAGCAATCCCCAGTAGTGATTTGAGATTGCTGAAGGTATTCTCACAAAATTATTTGGTGAAGATATCAGCTACTTGTTCTGAAGATGAACAGAAGAGTAGATGAATGGTGCCATCATGCACAAGCTCTCTGATGTAGTGCATGTGAATCTCAATGTGTCTGTTTCTCTGCTTCTGAACTGGATCTTTGCAGATTCAAATGGTACTCTGGTTATCACAGTAGATGGTATTTGAGTACTCAGGTTTGAAACCACACTCTCCAAGTAAACCCTGCAACCATAAACACTGAGTTGCTGCATTGACAACTCCTCTGTACTCAACTTCTGTAGATGAGAGTGCAATGGCACTCTATTTCTTGCTCGACCAGCTGATTGGCCCTTCTGCAAGCATGAAAACATAACCTGAAGTGGACTTCCTGTCTGTGCTATCACCTGCCCAATCACTATCAGTAAAACCAATTAACTCAAGGTCAGAATTGGCTTTATAGAAAATCCCATGTGTCCTTGTTCCCTGAACAAAGCTAAGGATCCTCTTGGCTGCTTTCCAATGGATCTCATGGGGCTGATCCATGAATCTAGAAGCAACACTAACTGCATAACAAAGATCAGGTTGAGTATGTGTCAAATACAATAAACATCCAATCAACTGTCTATACAAAGTGTTGTTTACCATCGGTGGAGAATCATCTTCCTCCAGCTTCACTCCTGAAAGGAAAGGAGTTTTGCTTGCTTTGCAATCTTGCATTCTGAATTTGATCATAAAATCCAAGGCATATTTGGACTGGTGCACCTTGATTCCATCTTTGGTTTGAGCAATCTCAAGCCCCAGAAATTGACTTAAGAGCCCCAAATCTGTCATGGAGAAGGATTGGTTCATAGCTCCTTTTAGGGAAACAATCTCAGCCTGTGAGCTTCCTGTAATGAGGAGGTCATAAACATATAACACAATTATAGATAATGAACCATTAATTACCTTCAGATAGACATTCGAATCTGATTTGCACCGAACAAAATTCGAAGATAGCAAGAAGCTATCTATCTTGGCATACCAAGCCCTGGGGGCTTGCTTTAGCCCATACAATGACTTTCTCAACCTGCACACAAGAGAATGGTCAGTAGAAAAACCTTGGGGCTGCTGCATATATATATCCTCAATGAGATCACCATTCAGAAAGGCACATTTTACATCCATATGATGTACCTCCCATTGCCTTGATGCTGCAATGGCTAGAGCTAGCATGATTGAATCCATCTTTGCCACTGGGGCAAAAGTCTCATTGTAATCTATGCCATGAACCTGTGAGTAGCCTTTAGCTACCAATATATCCTTTTACTTCAGTGGTGAACCATCATCATCAAATTTGGTCTTATAGACCCACTTACACTGTACTAGTTTTATCCCTGGAGGAAGATCCACTAGCTCCCATGTGTTGCTCTTCTGTAGCGAGTTGAACTCCTCATTCATGGCAGATTTCCATCTTGGATCTCCTGCTTCTTCTTAATATTTTTGAGGATCAAAATCCACCATCAAATAGCATTTTTCAGCAAACTCAGGATCCTTCATGCATAGACCACTCTCAAATTGAGATCTAGTCCTCCTTGGGTCATTGGGATCCCCAACTAACTGTCCTGCTGCATGTAGTGTCTTGGCTGCCCATTTAGGCCTTGTGGGGCTGTTTGGGTCTGCAATAAACTCATCTCCATCAGACAAATCAGAATCAGCATGTTCAAGAAACTCTTTACTTACTTCTTGAGGTTCAGGTGGTGAAGAGGCTTCACCAATTTCCACATCTGCAAGGGGTTCTTCTTCAAACTGAACACACCTTTCAATGAAGGATTTGTTTGTGCTCAAATTTATCAACTTGTACCCTTTTGAATCTTCAGAGTATCCCACAAAAAGACACTCTTGGCTTTGGGGCTGCAAAGCCTTCCTCTTCTCTGTCGGGATTCTAGCCCATGCCTTTGAGCCAAAAATCCTGAAATGGGTCACATCTGGCTTGTGCCCACTCCAAGCTTCGAAGGGAGTCATGCCATCCAACTATTTGTAAGGAACCCTATTCTGAATATAGGCTGCATAGTTGATAGCTTCTGCCCAGTACTTTGGTGGCAAAGTTTTGGCCTCCATCATGCATGTTGCCATCTCCTTCAGTGATCTGTTCTTCCTCTCTGCAACACCATTCTGATATGGTGTGTAGGGGATAGAATGCTACATATAAATACCTGCATCTACACAATAGTTAATAAAATCAGTCTTGACATACTCACCACCATTGTCAGACCTGAGTACCTTGAGTTTTCTTCCACACTGGTTTTCAACCAAAACCTTGAACACTTTGAATAGGCCAAAAACTTCTGACTTGTGTTTCATGAAGTGAACCCAACAATACCTGGAAAAATCATCAATAAAGGTCAATGCATATTTGGCTTGACTCATGGAAATATGAGGGAATGGGCCAGCAACATCACTGTGAATCAGCTCGAGGGGTGCAGAGGTTCTCTCATGACTGGCTTTCTCAAATTTGTGCTCTAGGTGTTTTCCTAGGATACAGCCTTGGCATACTCCTTTGGAAAATTTTATCTTGGGAAACCCTATGACCATATCTTTCTCACTAATATCAGACAAATACTTGTAATTTAAATGGCCAAATATTTCATTCCATATCTTGCTAGCTTCATTAGCATGGATAAGAAGAGAAGAGGGGTTTGAGTAAGGCAGGAAGTGTGAAAACATGTATACCTTTTGAGCATGATTCTCTACTCCTTTTGCAATAATTCTTCCACTTGAGATTTTTGTGATCTCAACTTCATCTGGTGAGAATATGAATTTCTTAGGAGACCCAGTGTGGGTCATCTGGTACACTGATAGAAGGTTGGAGGTGAGACCAGGGACATACAACACATTGTTGAAGTTACCATGATCAAGTTCTATCCTTTCTTTGCCTTTGCTTTCAGTGAGAGAGTCATCTCCCAGTACAATAGATGGTCCTTTTGACATATCCAGTGAGGATAAGGCCTCCTTAGTCGAAACCATGTGTCTTGAAGCTCCAGAATCTATGATAAAACTGGGTGAGCTTGATGTGCCAGCAACTAGAGCATGAACTCTCTCTCTGTCATCGGAACTTGATCCTCCTTCTCTCTTCTTTGAGCTTTATGGAAGGGAGATGCCATTCTTCTCCAGGAGATTGGTTAGCATATCAATCTGATTTTTCATACAAGAGATTTCAGTGTGATTGCCCTTCGAACAGTATGAGCACTTGTTCATTTCACCTTTGTTTTTCTTCTTCTGGGTATTTTTCTTGGAACCTTGTTGATCCTCTGGAGACTGCTTCTTGTCTCTTCCTTTCTCAGGTGGATTTTTAGCTTTCTTCTTGCTTTTTTAATCCACCTTCGAATCTCCAGCAATCAAAGCTTGATCTTTGGATGGTTTGATGGTTCCCATCATCACCAGCTTGTCTTGTTCTTGTGTGAGAAATTCCATGAAATCTGCAAGGTTGGGCATCTTCCAGGTTCGAGCTGTGAGTTTTGTGGCATAGAAGGTCGAAAGAAAGACTGAGTAGTTAGGTCCTAGCTTTGAGAGGATGGCCAATACGAGCTGATCATATTTCTTTTCAATACCACACTGTTTCAGCTGCAAAACTAGTGCTTTGAACTTGGAGAAGTATAGTTGCAGTGATTCAAAATTACTGGGACTCAGGAAAATTAGCTCATTTTCGATCTGGTGTCCCCTCATCTCATCTGTCTTTCCAAAGAGTTCATAAAGTTTCTCCCATACTTGATCCAGTGAAGTTAATCCATCGAGATGGAAAAGGAGGTCTTGGGAACTACTGAGACATAGGAGGCCATAGGCCTCATCTCTCCGATTGTGCCATTTGATCTTCTCTGCAGTAGCATTGGGCTCTGCGTCTATAGCCATAGTCACCCTGTATAGGAATTTCTCTCTCAACAAGATCTACATCTCTACTTTCCATTCAAAATAGTTGAAGGGAGTGAGGATAGTTTTCTGTGAATCGATAGCTTTAGAAAATATGTCTCGGCTGTCAGTAGAAGGATCCCAGTCTTGATGTCGAACCTGAAAAACAAT
>LPNX010321361.1:13994-110381 GCA_001517045.1 Pseudotsuga menziesii | reverse complement strand
TTATGTGCTTTAAAAACTGAAAAAGCAGTCAACAAAGCAGAAAAAGCAGAAGGGTGCCTAGGAGGCCAGGAATAAAGCATATTTGATTCCTAAGGCTTTCCCAAGTGCTACATGAGTCAAATATGGAAATTTTGACCTCTATGGATAGGAAATTAGCAACTTGCACATGGTGGGACTCATGTACTAGGAAAATAAGACAAAAATAAATGAATTAATGTCTAAGTGGGTAATAATATGGGTTTGATTATTCTAACAGAATTCTTTTCTTAAATTAGGTCTTGGATGTTCAGTAGAATAGTTCATTTTAGGAATTACATTTGTATATGAGTAAATCAAAATTACCCTAGGGATGAGCTTGAAACCATTTTTCCCTGCACACATGGTGTAGTAACTCAAAGTTTACGTGTCCTGGTTGATAATTAAATCGAAGGTAAATCAAGTAGTAATAATTTTACCCAACATTTTGGCGTCATTGCCATGGATTTGCTCCAAGGTAAGCTGGTATCTTGGTCATTTTCTATGAATTTGTTGGCAGCATTTTTGGGTGTCGTTAGTTGTTGCAAATTGGAGGAGAAGGGGTGGTAAGACGAGAGGTAAGAACCTGCGCATCTATTATAATGGCTTAATTCAAACCCATCTATAGCATAGGTGTGTGATTGTTTCATTTTTTTTACTTAGAGTTAATTTTTGATAAGATCTAGAGATAGTAGAAGTAGATACGTAAAATCTATTTGGACATTTTTTTTATCTGTTTTGTTTTCTATTGATTTGTTGTTTGTTTCCTTTTGGTATGATTAGCCTTTGCATACTGGAGGACAAGGGATGGTAAGACAAGAGGTAAGAATCTGCGCATCAATTATAATAGGTTCCTTCAAACTCATCTGTAGCATAGGTGTTTTGATTTATTTGATTAGAAGTCTTGTTATTTTTAGTAATTTTTTGATGAGACCCAGAGATAGTAAGGGTAGATACATTAAAATCCATTCATATATTTTTGGAAATAAAACCCCACCCCTAACTAACCCTGGGGATAGGAATACATGCAAAGAGATAGAAAGAAACAACACCAAAAAATCTATGGAATTAGGAACTAGACTAGAGGGAACCGAGATTCCTCAAAGTGAAATGTTACACTCAGTGGAGATTCCACAAACTTTGCAAGCTTCACCAACAAGGGAAGATCCCAATTTGGTTGACATAGTGGAAATAGAAAGAGTGAATTCCCTTTTTGGACATACACAAAATTTGGTGGTTTCTCAAGTGGAATCTACCACAAATTCTCCATTTCAACATCAGCCTAGGACAGAACGTTGGGATTTGATCCCATCCCCAAGAAGAGATAGGCTAGGTGTCAATTGGTTTAGGAATACTCTTGTTATGAGCAATCAGGAAACTGGACACCATATGGAAGGAGAAGGGGAACACAAAGGACAAACAGAAACATCTTTTGGCTTCCCCATTTTGGATATTGCATGTGATGTCAATATGAAAAATATCCCAACATCTTCGTTACCTACCTTCTACAGTAAAAGTACTGAAGATCCAGATACCTTTCTATTTGAGTTTGACATCGTGTGTAGGGGTTGTAACTATCTACATGATGCACAAAAGTTAGAACTGTTTCCGGACACCCTTAAAGATTCTGCACTTAGATGGTTTATGGGTCTGGGGGAATCCACTATTTGAAGTTGGGATGAGATGAAGAGTGATTTCCTTAAAAAATACCAAGACTACTATGGACCTAAAGACTCTCAAAATGATATCTTTAAAATGCAACAACATGAAGAAGAGAGTCTTGAGGATTTTCTTGAATGCTTTAGCTTTGTATTACATAAGTCTAAGTATAATACTCTACAAGAAGATGCGGTCATAACTCTTTTTCTAAAAGGGATTCTGGAGGAGTATGTGGAAATCCTCAACCTCATGGCATCAGGAGATGTGTCCCATAAATCCTTTGAGGAAATTACTGAATTATGTAGAAAATATTCTAGAAGTAGAGCTAAGGATGGAAGAGGTACAAGGGAGGGTCCTTCCTGCATTTCTAGGATAGCAGGAACTGATGGGGTCACAAGAACTGAATTAGGGAACTTGTTGGAAAATTTCAAAACTGATATTTTAGGCACCTTGAGTTCCCAATTTAATGCATTGAAAACCAAAAGATGAAAATAAGAAGATGACATAGAAGCACTACACATATTCTGTCCTAAATGTAGAAAAATACACCCTTTGAAAGAGTGTCCCCTTAATATTATTTCAGTTTGTGCTCTTTGTTCTGAAAAACACCCTACTGACAATTGCCCTTCATTACCAGAATTCCAAGCTCTTTACAAGCTTAATAATGAACCTATGGATCAATCATATGCATCAAAAAGGCCCTGGCAGCCTAGACCCCAAAATATGTACCAGAGCCTGCTTTTCCAAATACTACATATTAATATCCAATGCAGCAACCTCAGCAGCCATGGAATCCACAAATGTGGCAGAATTGGCCATCTCAGCCTACTCAAACCCAACCATGGCAGCAAGGCTGGTGAGGATA
The DNA here is from genome assembly GCA_001517045.1 of Pseudotsuga menziesii. Taxonomy (NCBI): domain Eukaryota; kingdom Viridiplantae; phylum Streptophyta; class Pinopsida; order Pinales; family Pinaceae; genus Pseudotsuga; species Pseudotsuga menziesii. The sequence continues at coordinate 107,842 of LPNX010321361.1, read as the reverse complement.
GTCCTATGGAGGAACACATGGACAATCCTATGGAGGAACAAATCCAATAGCTCCATTGCATACTCCTCCTAGTTACTCTCAACTCCCCCCAAATATGCAACAGCTATTACCTATTTTTACACCACCTGCACTTCCTCATATACCCCCAATTCCACAACAATATCAAAATCCAAACCCTCCTCGACCCACGTTGTTGCTGGCTCAACCTATACCAAACCCTAATAACACACCATCCCAGCCTCTTCATAATGCTGAAATACAAATGGCCCCAACTTATGTGATCGATTAAGCTCCTATATAGGAAATACAATTAAGGTCTGGGAAAACAATAAATAAAACTCCTCCAGTAGTGATTATTCAAGAAGAATCTGAAGAATAAATTATTGAAAAAGAAATTCAAGAGGAGGAAGAAGTTCAGATTTCCTTAGAAAACACTCAAGTGCTTGGAACTCAAAGTTCTCAATCAACTGCTCAACCACAATTGAATAAAATTCCTCCTTATCCAGACAGGTTATTAATAGAGAAACCTGTTGTTCGTTCGCAATTTGATTTGGAGAAAAAATGTTTGTATCAGAATTTCGTTACTCTAGGCCATTAGAGATGTTCCTATTTATTCAAATATGGTAAGGGAATTATGATTGAATAATCCTGGTTGAAAACAAAATGATCCACTTACAATACATGTTATAGGTCAGCTGTCCAATTATATTTCAGACCATCCCTTACTTCTGAAGTTTGCAAATCTTGGGAACCTAGTTGTAACCATTTGTATTAATGATATTCCCATAGGAAACACTCTAGTTGATTTGGGGGCTGCAATCAATGTCATGTCTATGACCACCACGCAGAAACTACAATTGTATAATCTCCTCAGACCTACTCCTACCATTTTGGAATTTTGGCTGATAGGAGCACAGTTAAACCTGTAGGGGCATTGGATGACATTACAGTCACTGTAGCTTCTTGGGAGTATCCAGTGGATTTCCTAGTACTCCAAACCAAACACCCAATGGGGGAACATCCTGTTATACTAGGAAGACCTTGGTTAGCAACTGCCAATGGTTTTATAGGATGTAGAAAGGGTATTTTAACTATATCAAATGGTACTTCTATACAGAACCTTATCATTTATCCACCAGGGCATCCTGTAACAAAAAATGTGTTATGGTTAGAGAGTCCTTCCGAATATGAGGATGTGGAACAACCCTTACTATCCATCAGTCAAACTAGGGTACTGGAAGACCAAACTGAAGATGATATTTTAGATCAATTTATCTCAGCCACTACTAGTATTGATTTTCCCCAGTCCTTCCCTGACTTAGATCATGTTTTCACTGAAGATTTTCAAGAGCACTACCACCCTTCAACTATCTCATCATCAGTGGTTTTATTTATAGATGAGAAAGTTGGATCCTCAACCATACCAATGGAGATTAGTCTTGGAAGGTATTTAATTATTAATGCAAATCTGTCTCAAGACCAACAAAGTTAGTTAGTCAAATTAATCAAAGCACAGTCTGGGGCATTTGCTTGGACTTATAATGATATGAAAGGCATTCACCCTGACACATGCATCCATCATATTTACACTCAAGAAAACATTAGGCCAGTAAGGCAACCACAGAGGAGAATGAACCCTTCTCTTAAAGATATTGTAAAGGATGAGTTACAGAAATTGCTTGATGCATATTTTATCTATCCCATTTCTGATAGTAAATGGGTATATCCGTTGGTGATTGCACCAAATAAGGGAGGTAAGGGGATAATATGCGTAGATTTCTGGGAATTGAACAAAGAAACTCTCAGAGACTACTTCTCTCTTCCGTTCATAGATCAGGTCTTGGACACTTTGTCTGAAAAATGGTATTTTTCTTTTGTCGACGGATACAGTGGATATAACCAAATTAGAATAGCCCCGAAAGACCAAGATAAAACTACTTTCACTTGCCCATGGGGAACATATGCTTACAAGGTGTTACCATTTCGGTCGTGTAACGCTCCTGCCACCTTCCAAAAGGAAGTGTTAGGAATTCTAGCTGACTTAGTCCATGATTGCATGGAAATATATATGGACGATTTCACAGTATATGGTAATGATTTCAAAGAATCCTTAGACAACCTAGAGAAAGTTTTAATTAGGTGCCAAGAAACAAATCTTGCCTTAAGTCATGAAAAGTGCAAAATGATGTTAACTGAGGGCATTGTTTTAGGACATCATATCTCATCAGAAGGTATCAAGGTAGATCCAGAAAAGATTGAAATCATTGCCAGTTTATCCCCACCAACTAAAGAAAAGGAAGTTAGAAGTTTTTTGGGACATGTGGGTTACTACCGTAGGTTTATTTCCAACTTTACCAAGATATCAGCCCCACTTTTGAAGTTATTATCTAAGGACATTGGTTTTTGTTGGGATCAACACTGTCAGGCAGCGTTTGACACTTTAAAAACAAAATTGTTTTCAACACCAGTTCTGTGGGGACCAAACTGGTCTTTTCCCTTTCATATACAAACTGATGCTTTTGATACTGCCCTAGGGGGAGTGCTTGGACAAAAAGAAAATCAATCTTATTATGCTATTTAGTTCATCAGTAAAAATTTAACACCAGCAGAACTAAATTATGCAGTGACTGAAAAATAATTTCTAGCTCATGCCATTAATAAATTTCGGCACTATATTACTGGCTATGATGTTTTTGTTGACACTGATCACTCTGCTATTAAATTTTTGATGAATAAACCTATAACTAGTGGCAGAATTACTAGATGGCTTCTTTTGCTACAGAAGTTTAACATTACTATAATTGACAAACCAGGGAAGGAAAATCTGGTTGCATATTTCCTCTCAAGATTGACTCATAATGATGATAATATTCCTGTAGATGATACCTTTCCCGATGAACATTTATTTGTTGTTTCTATTAAAACACCATGGTTTGCAGACATAGCCAATTATTTGATCATAGGAAAAGTACCTACTCATCTGTCATCATATGAAAAACGAAGGATCATACAGCAAAGTGCCAATTATTCATCGACAAATAATTATCTCTTTCGAACTGGTCTAGATTTGATTATCAAGAGATGTGTAAGGGAGGATGAGATGTATGATATCCTCCAAGCCTATCATTATGGTCCCTGTGGAGGACATTTTTTAGACAAGCGGACAACATACAAGGTTATTACTGGTGCACACTTTTCAAGGACACTGAAAAATATGTACAGGGTTGTGACAGTTGCCAACGGATGGGGAGACCCACTGCTGTTGATGAAATGCCTTTACAAACACAGGTACAGATTGAGCCCTTTGAAAAATGGGGATTGGACTTTGTTGGACCAATCTCACCAATGTAATGAAAAATAGATATATATTAGTCTATACTGACTATGTGGGTGGAGGAAAAAGCTCTATTAAGGGCCACCGAGAAATTAGTCATAGAGTTTATTTATGAAGAAATTTTCACTCGCTTTGGGATTCCTCACGAAATCGTGACTGAAAAAGGAGCACAGTTTGTCTCTAAATCAATGAAAGCATTGACAGAGCAGTATGGGATTAAACACTATAAATCCTCTCCTTACCACCCCCAAGCAAATGGTCAGGTGGAGTCAACAAACAAAGTGTTAGAAGCCATTTTAACCAAGACTGTGCAGATGCATCATAAGGACTGGGCAGATAAGCTTCCAGAGGCATTATGGGCTTATAGAACTACGTGGAAAAACACCACAGGGCATACCCCATATAAGCTGGTTTATGGAAAGCAGGTTTTGTTCCCTATAGAATTTCAACTCAATATTTTCCGTACTGCTGCACAATTGAGCCTGAATTTAGATGAATCCCAAGAACATAGATTGATGCAATTGAATGAGCTTGATGAAATTAGACAAGATGTTGTCCAATGAACTGCTTTAATACAGAATCAAAGGACTAAATGGCATGACAATTTTTTGAAGAGGAAAACTTTTCAAGAAGGTGATTGGGCCCTATTGTTTGACTCAAGATTTAAACACTTCAAAGGTAAACTTACCATTAGGTGGATGTGACCATATGAAATTGTGACTGTTTTTTATAATGGTTCTGTCAAGATAAGAACAATAGATGATGAACAAGCTACATTTGTGGTAAATGGACACCGGTTTAAGGTATATCATAAACCTCTTTCTAAGCAGGAATTCATTCGTAATATGAGTCAGCAATCTGAACTAGAGCTAGTAGGTGAAGAAATGACTTCTTCACCCCCTACTTTCTTGAAGTGATATCCAATGAGATTGTTTCTTTGTATATATGTACAGGATTTTTTTATTATTTATCATTAGGTTCTTTTTGAATTATGCAAGTATTTTCTTTGGTGAGGCTCAGGGTATTTTTAAAAGGGAAGTCTTTCTATTATCTTTCCTACTTCAGACCATTGATTCCTCTTACAAAGAATTTTCAGGAACTGTTTTAATTGGAATTAATCTCTGAGAAACACTTTGGATATTTTTTGGTTTCACTAGGTGATTGGAATACCTGTGTCAAACAAATAAAAAGTGTGTTTTTCTCTACTTAATAGGACTCGCTGTTTTCAGTTTAGTTTTTTTTAGGCTTGTCCTCTTTATTCATATAGGTACCTATCTACCTAGCGCTACCTCCATTAGTAATTTAAGCCTCAAGGGGGTTTACTTATGAACTCATGGTATACTAGAGGATATTGTTTTACAAGTAGTAACAGCTAGGGACATTGATTTATTATCCAGATAAGCACCATCATAAGGAGTGGTTTCTAGGACTGAGGAATCTTTTGATCATTATATATTGGCTTCCATTATATTAAATATATACATATATACATTTTTTTTCTCTAGCCACCTCATGTCTTTCACTTTATACAGTTATAGGGGTTAGTTGTTCATTTGGACAAATATTTATAGGCAAGTTTCAAGAAAACTCGTCCCATTTTAATACCATCCCATTCCTAGAGGGTTTTCAGAGTTGCTCCCCCACTCATCTATGCATAAGCAAATTATAAATTTTATCTTTAATATGAATTTGGGACAACAGCCTCTGATAGAAAAAGGGCGCAAGAGGTTAACCCACCAGGATACTGAATTGGTCTATCGGCAGCAGGTACCGACCTGTGGTATAAACAAGTAAACCCATCAGGTTACTGAACAGGCCTGTTGGCAATGCGGTATTCTTCCTGGGGAATAATTTTCTTAGGTATTAAAGTTACCCCACTGGAGTACTTAACAGGCTCGCTGGAAGTGGGTTCTGACTCTGATATCTATTTTAAAATCCTCATTTGTACTTGTCTGTGTGAACAATGTACCTGTGTAAATGTTAAAGAGAATTCATGTGGGGTTAAATGAAATTTAAGGGAATTGTTTGTAATAGCCAGTCGATAATCATCTTCAGATGCTTTAAGTCTTTGTTACCTGATATTTACTAGAAGAAAAGGTTTATGCCTCTAGAGTGTACTGGCATTTACCAATTCAATGAACATAGCTGTGAACCTTATTTTTCGCCACTCAAACCGTCTTATGTGAAGCTGAGTCAAGTTGGCCAGTACACCATTGGCCTCATTTGGTACTCCTCTTGTCTTATTTTTTAGAAGGCACATATTTTGGTGGAAAAGTTCTCTATGGATAAAGAGGAAGAAGTCTGTGCTCATGGGTTGAAGTTTTGAATATTTTTAGATGCAGGAGTGAGATTGATAGTCTATGGACTGCGTCTAATTCTATTTTTGTATTGACAATAAAGAGAGTTTTATGACTTAGCTTTGTTTCTGTGTGGCCAGATGAAGCGGCAACCACAGAATAAGGTAACTGTGCAATGAGCCTATTGGGTTAAAAAAAAATTCAAGCAGTTTTAATTGCCTTTTTAGCTCATACAAGTTGAATATTTTGAAGAAAGACAGGTATTTGCCTTAACATCATCACTATGCTGGTAATCATTTTCTCCCTTGCAATCTTGAAAAATATTTATGTATCCTAGACTGGATAAGGTTCCAGATCAGGTGCCAGATGAGGTACTGGAATGCGTATTGGAAAACTTATAAATTGAATGGTGAAGGTAATGTTCAGAATGATGGGGTAATCTTTAATTGTTACAAGCCATTTGTTTTTTTTTTAATTCAATCTTGGTGAAATTATGGAATTTACCTTAACAACATTATATTCCATAGAGTTGATACGCCACCTCTCCTTTGTAAACAATTTAATGACATTTATACTTTGGCAAAATTTCACTTTACATTATTGATTATTTTTAATAATTATGTTAGTTTTCCATTTTTTATTAATTTTATGTCATTAATCTACTCCAATCTAAATTTTTGATGCCATGGTTAAAATTGACATTCAATGTCTTAAGGCTATGATTTTTTTTTTTATGGGACGTGTCCATATCATCATAAGACAAGGCAATGTGGGCAGTACGTGCCTTAATCTGCCATAATTTTCTTTGCACGTCCGCCATTGCCATCATATTGTCACCCTTTTCCATTATATTTTTTTAATGGACTGGTTCTGACTTTCATCTCTGCCATCGGGAGGGAAATTGATAGAGTCTTTTTAATTGTCCTTCGAATTACTGTGAGCTCATTTTTCCATTCGATGTCTCTCATCTTCTTCCTGGTCTCCACGATGCTCAATCGACATGAACCCACTGAGTATGGACAGTTGTTGGCTATGCCTGAGTTTTTAGCTTGCAATGAGCTGTTTATTCGAGCCGGGTGGCACCCCTTCTTGAACACCTTACAGGAGCATGATGACGTTGTCTCCCTGCAATTCACCCTAGGGTTCGATGGGCACATAGCTACGGTCAGATCAATGGTGTTTCAAGTTACTGAGGAGTCAGTTGCACAGGCTATAGGACTCCCACGAACAGGGGATCACTGGTTTAAAGATTTCAAGCTATCGCGCAAAGACTACAATTATGTTTTTAAACCTAAATTATTGGCTGTGAAAGGTGAAAAAGGATTTTCAAAACTATGGATCAGAGAAGAATTTATCAGTCCTTTAGTAATCATCACCAAGCTCATTAATTTTGAGGGTCGATTCTCTACCTTCAAATTTTGTCACTTTCGACTGCTTGCACATTTTGAATTTGATAAGCTTCTTAACTTTCCATTTTATTTCTAGAAAAGTTTGGGTAAGATGGCTTCTTAGGTTAGGAAAAATGTAGAAAATCCTACCCATAGCCTGTATCATCATGGGATTATCAAGATGATCATTTTATCCAAGTTGAAGAAGAAGAATAAAGTATGGGAACAATTTCTATATGAATTGTCCAATTCCCATATTAATTCACCCCTGGTTAATGAAGCAAGTAGACCTCTTATCCCTGATCTTATTGACAAAGCATCCTCTGTGAATGCTTCTAAATGTCAAACAAGTCACATTCAGGAACAAGAATTCAAGAGTTGTAAGAAGGGAGGAGGGTCCCATATCAAGAAGCCTCGGGGGTCAAAAGGGAAGCAAGTAAACTCTCAGTTTAAGGGTGGAAAAGGTTAGTTTGATTGTGGAAAATTTCCTGTTTCATCAACCCATAGGTTTACCCATAGTATGGCTACTCAAGAGAAGAAGATAGGGTATAAAGGTAAGACACTTGTTCATGTTTAGCTTTCCTCATCCACTTCTTCATCTGCACATGGTGATTTTGATTCAAATGGCTCCCATCATAATTCCTCAATACCGAGTCTTGTCATCGAGTCTTCATTTCCATTTCATTTCTCAGCATCATAGACTTTAAAATCTGATTTAAAGTCTGTCAAATCTCATCGGTCAGATGCTTTAGCTCAGGGGGCTGAATACTTTCAACAAATAAACTTTGAGTTGACTAAACAATTACAAGAATATGTTAGATTGGACCAATTTGTCAAACAAGAAAATGCAATTTTGAAGGCTAAAGTAGCATCTTTGCAAACCTTAGTTTATGACATAATTAGATCCAATCGTAGTCTCAGGAAGTAGTTAAGGAAAAAGGACAAACAACTTGAAAAATTGATCAATGTACAGCAGAAAACAGCTCCATCTCCTCCTCAAGTACAAGTGTTGTTTAACACTTCAGCTTCAGTTTCTGGAATTTAACCCAAAGTTTGGTCATCAATTTTGATTTTCAATTTTGTATGCCTGGGGAAAGACTTTCTTGCATTGGGACATGCAAGGTCTTCATTCTGGGGGAGATGATGACCTCCTGTTTTTGCTTGTCTAGCAACCTATTCCTAGTTCAAAGTTATGTGGGATCAAGTATGTTTGACTCTATTTTGTTGTGCTTTGTGCTTGAGTATGCGTTTTCAAGGGTAACATTCCAAGATGATTTAACATGTGAATTCTTGACATTTCTTATTACTTTATTTATCATTTTGATGGGTTTCAATTCATAAATGAAACTTTAGCTTTTAATTAAATGCTGATCCATTGACAAACTCTTGTTTCCCACACAGTGGTTCTTCTGGCTGCTCGATCCGACACTTGTTTCGGCACTTAACGAGCATATGTTGACTGATTCAGATAGGGATTTTGTTGCCTGCGATAATGTCTAGTTCTACCTCAATTCCTTCCCAGCTTGACTATGAGCTACCTGGTGATATTTTGCAGCCTTCATTTTCCTAAAGCTCGTTAGCCTCAATCTTCAACAATGTATGGATTCCAGAAAATCTGAATCCAATCTCTTGGTCTATTTTCTGCATTATTGATCGGGATAAGTGTAGATCTTTTGGGAAGGGGTCGACCCTTTTCAGTGGTCAACCCATGATGTAGTTCAAGTATAAATATGTTTGAGAAACCGCAAGGACACAAAGATGATATCCTGTAAAACTTTGATTTCAAACTAATTAAGTGGCCGATGCATTTTATTTTTTAAAAGCTTCAACTTCAGATCTAAAGGCATTGAAGGCTAGGCCCACCTTCAACTTTTGTTGTCTATATACAGTTTTATCTTTTCTTTACTACTGTAAGTAAAATTATATATCATTCTGTTTCAATACCATTCTTTGTATATCAGTGTGTTGATAAATTTCATAGATTCATGGTTGGAAATATGTATTGATGCTTGCGTTGGATTGGCTTACATTATTGTATGTGCGTGAATAGGCTTGAGTAATTTTAGTATATTTGATTTAGTAAACTGTAGGATTGAGCAGTAACAAGAATAGTGAAATGCGCCAGATCTAAATTCCGTCTTCCTTCATCTTTAGAATTAATTCAGGCTGTGGTATTGAAGATTGGAGGGTTAGACTTTGTAGCTAGGAGCTTTCATAGTTTATGGGGTTTGCAAAAGTTTTTAAACATTGTAAGGATTTGCCGAATTTTTATATAGCTTAAAGAGTTTTCAGAGTTACAAGTTGTACGATTTATCCGACAGTTTCTTCAACTTTCGTTGTTTATGTATAGTCTTGCTTCCTCCCATTGCTGTAAGCACATTTACATTGTTTATTTTTTATATTTTATACTGTCTTTTATGTATGTGTATGCTAGTAGTTTGACAAGGTTCAGGATTGAAAATAGATGTGTTTATATTGGATTGGTTAGTATTATAGAATGTATGGAAATAAATTGGGTTGTGTTAATGAGCATATAGAAATAGGGTATTTATTTTAGGGACGATCTCATCTTTATTTGCAGATTCAATTGAATGAATAAAAGGCTTGAAACCAATAGAAAGAGTGGCTAGGTAGGTTGGATTCGAATTCTTTTTCTTCTGTCAAAATATTAAGAATCAAATTGTTAAGTTTTTGGACAGAATTTCTATAGCTTAAAGAATTGTTATGGTTTACATAGTTCCCATGATTCATAGAGTTTACGGGTTTTTAAAGAGTTTATAGAATTTATAGTGTTTGTAGATTAGCATTTTCAGAGTTCATGGGCTAGCATAATCAGATTTGTTGTGTAAGGAAGTTGAATGAATCGACAAGAGAAAGTTATGGTTTATGGATAGTTGATAGTGTATTTTGATTCTTGTTATCTTGTGAGCTGTTCAAATTGAATTAAAACAAAGTTTTGTTTAAATAGTTCCAATACATTGTTATGATCATAGAGTATTGCTTCTTGCTCAAAAGGAAAATTCATTGCAGCAAGTGTTGTTTTGATAGCATTGAGTAAGGTTCGATAATCTACAAGTTTTTAATGCCGGTGAAAAATCCGTTAGATGTATCACATATTTCTATTTGGAGGTGAAAGAAGTTTGAGAATTCCAGCATGAATAGGCAGAGTTGTAGAATTTATGAGTGGAGTTAAGTGAGATATTAAAAGATTGATTAAATACTGATTTTTCTATAGGCAAATTTGAAGATCTCTTTAGTAGTAGGGTTTCCTTCATTGAAGATACTTGATTGCTTGGTTGTTATTTTGGAAATAGGTTAACATTGAGCATGATTTGAAACTACTTTGGAAAATCTTGTTATTACAGGTAGCACTTAAAGGATTGACTTCTTTTCTTAAATTAGGTCTTGGATGTTCAGTAGAATAGTTCATTTTAGGAATTACATTTGTATTTGAGTAAATCAAATTACCCTAGGCATGAGATTGAACCATTTTTCCCTGCACACATGGTGTAGTAACTCAAAGTTTACGTGTCCTGGTTGATAATTAAATCGAAGGTAAATCGAGTAGTAATAATTTTACCCAACAATCTCTCTTCATCATCTGATGGTATTAAAATGCGGACCATGTGCCTCTGATAACCTGAAGGGTGTTCACATAGTGTTCAAAGGAATGGAACCCTCATCGAACTCTGTCAGGCCCATAAATCGACTGTTGTAAATGGAGTGTTAACAAATGCAAGTAATGATTGTCTTGTAGAACATGGGGCTTCCAAACATATGACAGGATTCAAGGAATCCTTTGTGAAACTATCAAAACATGAATCACCACACAAGTTGAAACTTAGGGATGACTACCAGTATCCAATAAAAGGTAGTGGGGAATCCTCCTATAATCTAGACTCTAGAAAGTCTATGACAATTAAGGAAGTATTGTTTGTACCAGGACTAAAGAAGAACCTCCTCTCCATATCTACATTAGATTCAAAAGGCATGAGTGTTTCATTTATATATGGACAAGTTATCATGTGCCCAAAGGGAAAGAATATTAATGATGTATTAGTGATTGGGGAAAAAGAGGGAGGTCTATACATATTGAAGGGCCATCCAGAAGAAGCCTTAGTCCATGACACAGTAAAGCCAAATGAAATTTGGCATAGAAGGCTTGCACATGTGCATTATAGAGCACTGCCACTTGCAAGCAAAGTTATTAAAGGTCTTCCATAAATTCAAGGAAAACATGATGGTGTCTGCAAATGATGTGCAAAAGGAATCTTGGAAATCATCCACTCCGATGTATGTGGTCCAATGTCATCAAGTTCATTAAGAGGGTATGCATACTATGTTTCTTTTATTGATGAATTTTCTAGGAAGACATGGATTTACTTTATGAAGAACAAATATGAAGTTTTCAGCAAGTTCAACGAATTCAAAGCCTTGATCGAGAACCACACTGAAAAGAGGATCAAGACCTTTTGATTAGATAATGGTGGAGAATTCACATCAAATGAATTCAAAGAGTTATGCAAAGACTCAGGGATTAAGAGGGAGTTATCCACTCCATATAATCCACAACAGAATGGGGTTACAGAAAGGAAGAATAGAACTATCATGGAAGCTGCAAGAGCAATGCTTCATGATCAAGATCTTCCCATGCATCTATGGGTAGAAGCTGCTAGAACAATGGTGTATGTACAGAACCATATTCCACACAGAGTACTCGAGAACAAGACAGATAAAGAAGTGTTTTCTGGAGAGAAACTAGAAGTCAACCATCTCAGAATATTCGATTGTCTAGTATACATACACATTCCAAAAGAAAAAAGGACAAAGTTAGATCCTTCAGGAATGAAGGGTATATTTGTGGGATACTCTGAAAGCTTGAAGGCTTACAGAATATAATTCCCAGGATTCAATAATATCAACATCAGCAAGGATGTAGCATTTGATGAAGACTCGGCCTACAACAAATACGGAAAGAAACCTACTGAAGTTCCTAAAGAATCGGAAGCACCCAGAATTAATGACACAACCATGAATGAAGAAACTCAAGAAGAAGATCGAGAATTTGAAGAACCTCAAGAACTTGTAGATCCACCTTAGGAGAAGAATCCTCATAAGAGAAAACCTGCTTGGGTATGAGAAGCTATCCAAGGTGTGAAAATATATGGGGCTCCAGAAGAGAATCACAGAGAAAGAAAGAGGACCAGCTCCTGCTCTGGATATGTAGCATTATTATGTGATTTCATTGATAAAGAACCTTCCAATTATGAAGAAGTGGTGGAAAGGAAAGAATGGAAGGATGCTATGATCGAAGAGTATCAATCGATCATGAAGAATGATGTTTAGGATGTTGTCCCAAGAACAGAAGGGAAGTTGGTTGTAACTTCCAAATGGATCTACAAGATCAAGCATGCTGCAGATGGTAGCATAGAAAAACACAAGGCAAGATTTGTTGCTCGTGGCTTCTCCTAGAAAGAAGGAATAGATTATGAAGAAAATTTTGCACCTATAGCTAGATACACTTCCATCAGATTAGTGCTTGCTCTGGCTATAGTGATGAAATGGAAGATACACCAAATGGATGTCAAGATTGCTTCTTGAATGGTGTAGTGGAAGAGGAAGTGTATGTGGATCATCCACTCAGTTTTGAGACACATGATAGGGATTCTCATGTGTGTATATTGAAGAAATCCCTGTACAGTTTGAAATAGGCACCTAGGACATGGTACGGCAGAATTGACAGCTTTCTATCTAGTTTGGGATTTACCAAGAGTAAAGCAGATTCCAACCTTTACTACAAGGTTGAATATGGAAACCCAGTGATGCTCCTACTGTATGTAAATGATCTATTTGTAACAGGTATGGATGGGTTTATTGCTGATACGAAGAGGAAGCTTGCTGCAGAGTTCGAAATGAAGGACTTGGGTATGATGCATTATTTTCTAGGCATGGAGGTGTGGCAGAATGTAGATGCAATTTCCTTGGGACAAGGGAAATATACGATAGAGATCCTTAAGAGATTTAGGATGATGGACTGCAAGGCCATGACCACACCTATTTAGTATGGCATCAAACCTAAAGCTATTGAGTGATGCTTCATCAGAAGCGGTTGATGCTACGATGTATCATCAGATGATTGGGTCCTTGATGTACCTGACAAACACGAGACCATATATTTGTTTTGCTGTGAACACCTTGAGCCAGTTCTCGACATATCCAAGACATGTTCACTTGATTGCTGCAAAGCATATTATGAGGTACCTGAGGAGAACAGTTGATTATGGGATCAAGTATGAGGCAAGTCAGAATATTAACCTGGAGGGTTATGTTGATTTAGATTGGGCAGGCAGTGCCATCGATAGGAAGAGCACTTCAGGTTGTTGCTTCAGTATGGGATCAGGTGTGATCTCTTAGTTTAGCAGGAAGCAATCCTGTGTGGCACTAAGTAAAACTAAAGCAATGTATGTTGTAGCTTGTTCAACTAGTTGTGAGGTAGTATGGCCAAGGAAGCTACTGTCTAATTTATTTGATCTCCAGTTGGATGCTACTTATATATATTGTGACAACCACAGTTGTGTGAAGTTGTCGGAGAACCCGATGTTCCATGACAAGTCAAAGCATATCCAAATCAAGTATCACTATATTAGGGATATGGTACAGAGAGGAGTAGTGAAGCTCCAATATGTTGCGATGGATGAACAGATAGCTGATGTGTTGATGAAGCCATTAGCCAGAGTGAAGTTTGAGTACTTCAGGAAGAAGCTTGGTGTTCTCCAGATCGAGGTTCCTTCCAAGGGAAAGTGATGAGTCCATGAGACATTCTGACATGCTGAGAGGATTGGTTCCTTCCATGGTCAGATGTAAGGGTTTAGCCATTCTATCATGGTGATAGGATTGGTTCCTTCCATGTTATATATGAGTGTCAAGCCATTCTGATATGAATATAGGATTCGTTCCTACATGATCAGATATAAGGGATATTGCCATTCTCCGAATGGAGGTTCCTAGTCAGTTACCAAGAATACTCGGTCTAGGACTGAGGGCCATTCTAATATGACTGTGAGATGTAGTATTACATTATCAAATGTGATTGCATGGACATTCTGATGTGATTGAGGTATGTGTTCCCACTTGATCAGATATAAGGGTTGTTTCCATTCTTTGAATGGAGGTACCTAGTTAGTTACCAGGAAAGCTCAGTCTGAGACTGAGGGCCATTATGATATGACTGTGGGATGTGTTCTCACATGATCAAATATGAGTGCATGGACATTCTAATGTGATTGAAGGATGTGTTCCCACTTGATCAGATATAAGGGTTGTTTCCATTCTCTAGGAGAACGAAGGCACATGGTCAGTTACCAAGAACCCTCAGTCTAGGACTGAGTGCCCTTTTGACATGGTGAGAGGATTAAGTTCCTTCCATGGTAAAATGTAAGTGTTGTTCCTTTTCATAGATGGTAGTAGGTGTGTACTACCATTTTGGTGATTGTAAGTGATGTGCCTTTCCACAGATGGTAGTAGGTGTGTCCTACCATGCTGGTGGATGTAAGTGCTGAGCCTTTCCAAATATGATAGTAGGTGTGTCCTATCATGCTGGTGGATGTGAGTGTTGTTCCTTTTCACAGATGATAGTAAGTGTGTCCTATTATGATGGTGAATGTAAGCGATGGGCCTTTCTGATAGGGTTGTGCGATGTGTTCCCACATGGTCAGATGTGAGTGCTGGGAGTGCCTTTTTGACATGGTGTTGGATGTGTTCCTCTCATGGTCCAATGTAAGTGTTGGGTGGTCCATTTTGACTTAGGGTCAGATATAAGCACTGAAGAAGACCTACATGGTGGCTAGGCCTACAACCAACATGAAAAAGGGATGGCTCTATAGAACTTCCTGTGACGAGAAGAATCATGAGAGAGCACCTGTGATGATCCAGTGATGATGATCCAACAGTGATGATCCATATCAAGTGATGATCTAGATCCAGTGATGATGTTCCAGTGATGATCTAGATCCATTGATGATCCAGATCTAGTCATGATGTTCCAATGATGATCCAGATCCGAAGATGAAGATGAATTGAAGATGAATATAAATTGAAGATAAAGATGACTTGAAGATGAAGATGACTTGAAGATGAAGATGAATTGAAGATGATGAGGACTCGAGGATGATATAGATGATACAGAGAATAAGAATTGTGCTAATAAATTGTGTCGAGAGAATACCTTCCTAGTTAATAGGGAGTGTTAATGTAATTGTAACTTTTGAATGTATTCACTTGTATTTCTTATGTATTATACCCCGATGTTTATTCTGGGATGTGTCTGTAATGTATTTGAGTCATGTCACGCCCCGATGTTCCTATCAGGATGGTTCTATAATGTAAACATGTCATGTTAAGTCATCATGGGTAACCCTCCTATTGATCAAGGGTTAAAGTCCATGCAGTTCTGGGGCACTAGGGTTATTAGACTCTCCTAGAGAAGTCGGCCTTAGTAGGTTATTGTCAAGTCAGGAATTAGTATAAATAGAGAGTGATCCTCTCTATTTATCACACACTCAGTCACACTTAGTTGTAGCGCATAGCTAAGGAATAAGAAGACATTGGAGCTAGGAAGAAAGAGGCTACTGTTGTCGAGAGATCGTCTTACTATTTTGGGGTCTTAATTTTGGTGCTATTTCTATCTCTGAGGAAGTTGCAGGGCTTTCTCCATTTATGGTTTCCCCAAGGAAAACACTGTGTTCATTGTCTCTTACGTTTGATTGTTGTGCTTGTTATTCTCTCAATTAAATATCCTAATATAATGCTAGCTTAATGTTAAAAATCTAAGAGGACCATCCTTAGCAAGTGAATGCTAGGATACACTTGTTCACAAATGAATGTTGGGCCTCATCAATATATGTAGGTTTACTAATAAAATCGACTAGATTTCTCTACATTGTCATACCACTTCCATATCATCCTCAATAATAATCTTATCATCACTCCCTATTTCCATGGAGGTCCTTTCATACTACACCGATATTTTCTCGAAAGTGCCCAAACTTTACACGAGACAGAGGCTTAGTCAACACATAACAACTTGTTCCTCTGTAGGAACATACTGGAGACGGATGGCTCCTCTCTACACCATATCTTATATGTAGTGATACTTTATCACTATATGCTTTGACTTATCATGAAACACCAGGTTCTCTATTAGCTTGACTCAACTCTATTTTTCACAATAAATATCCATTGCATCCATATCAGCATAAACAATCATGACAATATCTTGCGAAGTCATACTACTTCACTACAGGATGAACATGATGCATTGTACTTAGCCTCACATGTATTGAGGCTAACACTTGTTTTCTTTATCCTAATCCATGAGATCACACCTGATCCCAAACTTAAACAACATCCCGAATTGGTATTTTTGTCTTCAACACTTCCTGCCCAATCTGAATCAGTATAGCCATACAATCTGAACTCATTATCGGCTGCATATCTAATCCCACAATCAAATGTTCCCTTTAGGTACCTCATCACATGTTTTGTTGCAACTATATGAGCATGGCAGGGCTCCACCATATACTGACTCAAGGTGTTTACAAAAAAACATGTATCTGGTCTTGTATTTGTCAAATACCTCAATGATCTAATAAGTTGTTTTAATATTGTGGCATCTACTCTTTTTGAAGATCCATCATTCAAGAGCTTCAGGGTTTTCACTGTCAGAGTTTTCAATTCCTTGCAACCCAACATCCCAAATATCTTTAGGATATAAACTGTTTATTTTCCTTGATTTAGGAAAATCTCATCTGGAAACTATCATACTTCAAGACCTAAGAAATAATGCAACATGCCGATGTCTTTCATATCAAATTCTGCTGCAAGTTTCTTCTTACACTCGTTGATGAGCTTCTCTTCTCCTGTTAAAAATAAATCATCTACATATGATAGTAATATCATGATTCCATCATTTACAACCTTATAGTAATGGTTGGAATCAAATTTACTTTTGGTAAATCCTAAGTTCATCAAGAATCCATCAATATTTCCATACCATTCTCTCGATGCTTGTTTCAACCCATATAGAGATTTCTTTAATCTGCATACATGTGTCTCTTTGTCATGAGTTTCAAACCCTATTGGTTGTTCAATACATACTTCTTCTTCTATGACGTCGTTTAGGAAGGTTTGTTTTATGTCCATTTGATGTAGATTCCAAGGAAAGGATAGTTCTAATAAAAGTATATCTTGCCACTGGTGAAAAGGTTTGTTCTTAATCAATTCCTTATTTTTGTGAAAAAACTCATGTGAAAAATATTTCTTTGAAATTTTCAATACTGCCATCTGTTGAATGCTTTGTCTTGAAAATATAGTTTGAAGAAACTACTAACTTATCCTTTGGTCTTGGCACCACATTGCAAACATCATTCTTTATCATAGATTGGTATTCTTAGATAATGGATTTCATCCATTCCTTATTCTTTGAAGCTTCTTCAAAACATTTGGGTTCTTCATCAAGAAGGTTCCACATTAATTCCACATAGTTAGAGTATATTTTTTGTCTCTTCCTTCCATCTGATGCACCATATCTTTCTTCTTCTTTCACTATATCACGAGCCCAAGATAGTCTTTTTTTTGTTGAAATCATCTCCTCGGATGTTTCTATGGGTTCTTGGGGTTCTTGCATGTCATGATATTTTGGTATAGGATATTCTTCAATGTATATAACTAGTGGTATGGAAGTTTCTGTGGTTCTAGGAACCTCCTCCTCTTCTTCATGATCTTCATCAGCATTGATCTTTCTGGATTTGGTGAAGGATGTGTCTTCATAAAATGTAACATCTCTATTGATCTCGATTTGATGAAAACTTGAAATATAGATTCTATAAGATTTTAATTGGTCACTGT
Organism: Pseudotsuga menziesii; assembly: GCA_001517045.1. NCBI lineage: Eukaryota > Viridiplantae > Streptophyta > Pinopsida > Pinales > Pinaceae > Pseudotsuga > Pseudotsuga menziesii. Next base: position 89,918 of record LPNX010321361.1, on the reverse strand, counting down.
ATCCAACAAATATTCCCTTGTTTCCTGAAGAGTCCAATTTTGATCTTTTATCCTTTGGAACATGTAAGTACACGAGACACCTGAATATCTTCAGGTGGATTACTTCAGTATTTTCACCAGTGAACATCTCTTATGGGGTTTTGTTTCAAAGATCATTATGAGATAATCTATTATGTACATAGACTACGGTTCTTTCTTCTTCATCCCATAAATGCGTAAGTATATCTTGATCATGGATCATTTCTCTAAATTCTTCCATGATGGGTATTTTTGTCACCCAATAATTCTCCTATGGTTGTAGTAGGAGATCCCCATACCTGCATGTTCGTCTCGGAAGGTATAGAAGCTTCACCTGAATTACTCTAAGAAGGAAGAATCCATGGATCAGCCATATGCGAAGTGTGAAAAAGGACCAAAATCAATGACATTGAGGCCTTACCAAGACTAGAACTGATCATAAGAACAGGTGCGACACAATAAAAATTTCCCATCAACGAAGGATACATGCCCACCCCAACATTCTCAGTTACCAGCTGAGAATGATAGATAATCGGGATAGAAGCTCCCGATGATGATTTTGAACTAGAGTTATCAAAATATCTCTAATTGATCGTAACAATATTCCCATCCAAAGGAAAAAAACAACCCGGAATAGGATGAAGCAACCGCTTGCATGTTATAAATCCAGTACCTACCCAATAATAGATTATAGCTGAGGGGCTCATAAAACACCTCAAACTCGATCGTAACAGTATTCCCTACCAATTGGACCTCAAGGGAAGGAAGTATGTTGTGTGGCCGAAAATATATTCCATCAAACGCAGTCAACATGGTGCACGAATTAGACATCGTAGGAGAACCCAACCCCTTCCAACATGGCAAAGAAATCACAGAAACCACAACACCTTCATCAATCACTGTGCACTTGATGGTATTTTTTATACACTCTACATGAACCAAAAGGGACACATAGTAAGGAAAGTGAGATTGGAATCCATGAGTTTCAAATTTTATCACCGAAGGAGAGCTTCCATCAGCCACCCCAAGAGCAGACAACAAGGCCTTCCTTTGCAGATGGAAAGTATGAAGAAATTCTAAATCATACGTCGCACAAGGATTCTAGCCCAAATACTCGACAATATAATAGTTCTGGGCATCTCGGGAATTAGGATTATGCCTCGAATTCTTTAGGACTGCCTTAGGAATGCGAGGTGGAGCTTCAGGCTTGTCGCTCAGATTTTCAATACGCAAAGGGATCTCAGGTGGAGCAAGTTCTTTCCCTAGGTCTGGTTGTGATGTACCATAATCCTTAGCACACGTCACAACATTTTTGACAGACATCTTGTTGATGCAACCATGGCTACTAACGGTTTCCAATGGGTTTGGAGTCCCACCAGAAGCACTACCAAGGTCCATGATCCTCGAGTTCATATTCTTGTTTTTTGGTAAAGGATTCATCAAAACAGCTGGGCTCTGTGCGATGAACTTCAAGGTGTCTTCTATCCCAGGGAACAAGTGAGTGAGGTGATCATCCCCACAAATATTGTAAGGAAAATTAACCTTACGTTTAGGTTTCTTATCCCCCCAACATTATTGTTATTCTTGTCATTATTAACATTTTTATTCTTATTCCCAACCTTTCAATTGTTTTTAGCTTTCGTATTGGTTACCTTTCTAGTTCGATGATAACAGTGAAGTACATTCGTTGTTTGGGTGGGATGAGATGAATTCATAGCTTGTCTCGATGCAACATCGTTAATAGACTATTTATTCATTTGTTTTGTAACCGAGTCTACAGGTTTAGCACTTTCGTAGCCAACAATGCCATCGACATGTTGCCTAGGTTTGAACTTAGGATCGAAATTATATCTAAGTTCATTCGATACGATCTCATACAAGAGCCCATATTGAGAATAAATCAAATATAACTCCTGATCTTGGAATATAGCTTGTTCCTCATTCTACACTTTGGATGTGGAAACATCCTTCACTATATAAGTCAAGAAAGACTTGAGGAACCACTCCAAAAGGAACTTTGATGGAATGAAGGATTTAATCAATATCTTATGTCTACACCAGTCTTGAATGTGATCAGAAATATGGGTGGCCTTCTACTGCCAAAATGTCGATAAGAGTTTAGTACCGACATCGTAACACATGAGTAGCTAAAAATGATTAAGAAAAGTCATAGATAAATCATTAAACATTGTACAAGTCCCCCTAGGAAACTCTATATACCACTTCACCACAGGACCTATGAGGGTGCATTGAAATAGCCTTAAGCGAACTAAATCATGATTCAATGATTTCGAAGAGCACCACAGGTGGAAAGTCGTGATGTGCTCACTAGGGTCTTCACCAATATTACCTTTGAAATTTGGAATGTCCTAAGGAAGCTTGGCAAGAACGACCGACCATGTCAATTCATGAGATACCGAGCCATTAGTCAATATTGACAAGTTAGGTGAATTCAACATTGCAAGGAAAGGGAGCCTAGATTTAGCCATCTGATTCCAAGATCCTTGATAAGGCTGGTTCATATAGGTCTGATTATTTAACACCATGGAATTCGCCAGTGGGATAGTAACCTCCCCCCATTTGACCCATATAGGGCTGCATGGACATATTGTAGTATGGAGTACCTTGAGGCTGGGGTTCTACGAAGCCATAGTTAGGAGGATGATAAGCGGGTTGATAACCGGACCGATAAGTTGTATAAGTTTGTCCATAAGATTCTTGTAGAAGGAGCAAGTCGACGAAGTCGACTTGAACGAAAACCGACTTAGTCGATCAGCCGACTAAGTCAGTCGGCCGACTAACTAGAAAGATTAGTCAGCTAACTAACAGTCGTGTCGGTTCACCGAACTGATAGGTAGTTATTTTGTAACTATTTGTAACTTGTATATATTAGGCTATTGAGCCAAGCAAGAAATCAGTCCAGTTCTCTTCCTTGTATGAACTCATTACATTAATATAATCTATTTTCCTATCTGTTCTTGTCTCTTGCCTCTTATTTATAGTTATGTTTTAGTATGTATTATTGGTAACCTTATGTGATTAGTGATATTACAACATTGGTTCCGTTTCCGGTAGTACATGTCTAAAATATATGCTCACATATGATACCAGAGCAGGAGATCAAGGACTGGTGGGACCATAAAGTTGCAAACTACTTGCAAAATTACAAAAGATGAAACATATTAACAGTCGCTGAAGCTAGAGCCAGATTTTTCATAGAGACACATGAAAAATTCGTCGAGTCTGTGCTACAACTGTTGAAGCAGCTTCTGGATGAGAAGACCGGACGCAACTAAAGAATAGCAGTTTCTAGATAAACTGTTCCGAGGAAGACGAACAAATCTGTCGGAGTCGTTTTTAAAAATCGCCGACGACTTCTATGAGGAGCAAGCAGTTGAAGATAGAACATCGGTAGAAAATGTCAAAGTGAAATTCTACACAGATTTCACCGAACAATTATTTTGCTCCTTGCCGACCTTGCTGTTCAAATTCTTGATAGAGAACGGAGCAGGCCACATCGTTGAACCTATACCACCACTGTGCGAACAACCACCAAACACCAACTGGGCGGAAAAGCAGATGAAGTGGGAGAAATTTATTGCAGAAAGGGAGTGGGAATACTTCCTGAGCAAGTAACTCGAACTATCCGGGCTTTCTAAAAGCGTCGGGTAGGCTATGGGGGGGTAGCTGGTCTTGTGTCGGAGGTAGAGTATAGTGGATCCTAGTCGACCTCAGGAGGATAGACGTCACCAGCGATGAAAAGTTGACCGTAGAAGACTTGAAGAAAATAGTACTATACGGAAGTATGTCGAACATTCAGAAACAAGAAAGGGACGAAAGACAGCAGAGAAAGGAAGCAAGATGTGAAAGAGCCGACGGTCCACGCAGAGAACAAAACCCTAGGGAGATCGATCGCGAAGAGAATCCGCCAGAGTTGGGTCATGACCGACAGGAAGAGGGCGTAGAACAAGAGGTGTCCCCTATGGAGGAAGAAGTATGGATAGAGCAGCCAGAAGCTCTCCAATTAATAGCTCCCGGTGAAGGAACGAACCTTTCCCCATTAAATCCACATACCAGAATACATACTATTGCCAAAGACGACCTCCGACTAAGAGCTGGTGACTATAGTATTTGGAGTCGACTAGGTGACAATACGTACACCGGTCGACATCTTGTCATACGCCGACCATTCTAAGGGAACTGGGTGACGATTCAAGCGGCACCCTCCCTCTGAAGTATCCACTTTCTCTTACCGACACAGGAAGGAGCACCCCCCGCCCCGCCAAGTACAGCTTTTGAAGGAATTGAACATGCATACCTGCGCACATAAAGTTTCAGTGGACCATCGACAGTAGAAATCCACAACAACCCACTATACGTCGAAGACAAATCGACCACTAACGGAGGCACCAATTCTGTCGACCAAAATTCCACAGGAGTGACTACATCAACAATCCCACCACTTTCACCACCACCCACACCTCCGAACCCGCCAACTTCTGAGAGCAGTGAAAGTGACTCATACATGGGTCACGAAACAGCTCACATTCCTCTCTACGAGGGGGATGAAGACCCCAGACGACATTGGTTCGTCTGTGAGTCGATCTGGGATGCAAACTAGGTGAAGGATGAAGACCGATAGATGGCTCAGTTCGCAGGAGCCTTACGGAAAAGGGCCCTGACCTGGTACATGACCTTTTCGGAAAGGCAAGCTAGAGAAACAAAAGATGAGATTAAAGCACAATTCTTATCCTTTTTCAAGACCCCAGACGCTAAGCACCTGGCTGCCAAAAAGCTCAAGATAACGCAGCAAAAGCCAGGGGAGACAGTCCGCGACTACGACAAACGCTGGAAGGACCTATTGAGCCAATTAGATTATGTTATTGATAAGCAATTACTAATTCAATGGTTCCTTGCAGGATTATCACAAAAGTACACCGACACATCAGTCTGGAAACGTTCAAGACATATGAAGATGCGCTGACAAAAGCTCTGCAGGTGGAAATGGATGAAGACATACATGCCTATCCGACGGACCACAGGATAGAAGAACAACTTGAGAATGTGTAGAAGTCCTTGAAATAAATGTCCCTCAAAAATCAAGAAATATGGTGTACTAAATGTTCGACGGCCGGACACTCGAAAGATAATTGTCGACACAAATACAGTCGACAAGACGTCCGATTTGTGCAAACTAAATTATTTTGCGACATTTTCCAGGAGGCCGGAGATCATTCTATGAAAGAATGTCCGTTTAACATGAAGAACTCAAAATATTCCTGGTGCGCCATCTGTGAGACAAAAATTCACAATACGGCCGACTGTCAATTAAACCTGAAAAACAGACAGAACTATCAGGCGGTCTACCAGACGAATGCAGTAGCGCAAAGCAATGAGCAAAATAATACTAATGACTAGAACGGGAAACGATACGAAGGCCGACGATATGAGCGCCGGTACGACAATTGACGACGAGGGTTTGGAGGAAGAGGTCGATTCGTCAGGAATCGCGACATATGACCACGTCGATCTACCCAGTGCTTCATCTGCTATAAAGAAGGGCACCGATGCATAGACTATCCATATAAGGACAGAACTGACCTTAAATTCTATACACATTGTAGAGTAGGCGATCACTCTCTGGAGGATTGTCCTACCATGTTAGAAAAAATCAATAATAAGAAAAATGTTAATGTCTTGTCTTGTGTACAAAATCATGAGGTATTAACTACTAAAAATCTTCATATTGTCACTCGCCAAGGCACAAAAATAGGGCCTGATAACCCCCAAATTAGTAAAATTAAAAACACAAATGGTTATTCGGATCCTCTGAAGGAAAAAAAAACCTATCAAGAAGCCACCCACATATTTCAAGACATTGCACAGCAAGAAGACATTATTACCAGTCGAATCAGCACGACACAACAATTAACTCATCTCATCCAAACAGACAAATCTGTAGCCCAGTTCATTGATTTATTACATGAAATAAAAAGCACTAACTTTGGAAAACAAACTAAGAACATTTGCAGCCTAAATCAAAAAGACAAAAATGATGTCGACCCACTTGTCGACCTGGAAATCGAAGGTTATCATGTCCGACAAGTGGTGCTTGATTTCGGGTCTCAGGTAAATATCACGACCAGAGATACATGGGAAAAGATGGGCCGACCTCGCCTCTATGAGTCAGGCATTTACCTAAAACTCACCGACCAAGGCCTCATTGAACCCATTGGGGTTTGGAAATATGTTGACACGACCATCAAAGGAATCTTGACTAAGGTTGATTTCGAAATTATCGACCCAAAAGAAGGATCTAGCTCCTTCCTAGCGCTAGTTGGTTGACCTTGGGGATGAAAGATGAAAGCCTCCATATCCTTAGACAAAGAATGAATTAAGTTAAAAGGAAATGGTCAAAAATTCATTGTACCCATTAATCCTTCCCAAGGAGCACCTTGGACTGAACTGATTGATGAGGAAGTCGATGTCAGACAGCTTTACCAGATCCATAACAATACGGACTATACCGAGCCAAACATCTATGGTGAGCTTCACTTAGGTAACCAAGACTCGATTGGATATAATTCAGATGCTGAATTATATGACTGGAAAATGGAAAATTATGAAACACAAGCAAGAGGGTGCTAGACTATACAAAAAGTACAAAAAAAACCCACCCGACAGTGCTTCATTGTATCAATTATCCCCAAAGTCTTTGAAAACCAAATCAGGGAATGATTTACATTACAGCCAACCAACTTACATAATACCCAACTACCCAAGTATAAGGAAAGAGAATCCCCAATTATGCATCTTGAACAAGTATCTAAAAATATTGGAGAACATGGCAGACTTCAAAGCTTAGTGGAAACATTTACAGGTCAAGCAACTAGATGGTGGAACATCTATCAGACAAAATTGCCGACCTAGACAACTGCTTCAACTTTCTTTGTCGAACGATTTGGTGGGAAACAGTTAACCCAGGAAGCTCAAATCTCTATCTTTGTCCAAGGCCAAGACCCAGGAGAACACATCAAGCTTTGTGAAAAGGAGTGGAGACGGCTTGGACACAAAGATGAGTGAGCCTGGCCACATTTGTTCCCTTCAACCCTAGCCGACTTGCCTAATAAATGGTATAAGATGGAGGAAGCTAGAGGAGAAACCTTCTTTTGGCATAAAATTAAAGAAAATTTTATTAAGGACTTCCATTTCATACCTCAAAACAAAAAATTGGCTGGGACAACACACCAAATCAAACAGTTTCTTCAACCGACAGAAAAACAACTCGTCCAAGACCATCGACAAATCAAGGACTGTAACAAAATACAAGCTGAATCAAAATCACAGTCGACACGTTTACACTTAGAAAATGAACACACAGAAGGTAAGAGATTTAGATGGAAGACCGACCACCTTGAAACAACAAAACCTATCTACTCAATCCTAAAAGTCGAGACCACCGACAAACCAGACCTTGACAGAATGACTGCAGCCGACTTTTCGGCTACATTCTCACAGTTCAAAGAAGGAAGTAGGCCGATCAAAGAAGCTCAAGCACCAGAGTGGCTGGATGCCAAAGTGAAAACTAAGGAGGTCAACATTTCAAACGACGACCGTCCAAAAATAGCTAAGATTGGTGATTACTGGAATGAACATCAAACCACCAGAATCATAAACTTACTTAGAGAATTCCAAGATGTATTTGCAAGGGACTACAAAGACTTAAAAGGGTTAGTACAAGAAATGGGAGAAATGAAAATAGATACTAAACTTGATGTCCGACCTGTCAAGAAATGACCTTACAAACTAGCTCATAAGTATAAGGAGATAGTTAAGAAGGAAATAGACAACATGTTAGCAACAGGCATCATTTATCCTATCGACCAGTCCGAATGGGCAAGTCCCATGGTCGTACAGTCCAAGAAACATGACCCGAACAGGTTAAGAATTTGTGTCGACTTTAGGGAGCTCAACAAAGTCACACTCACAGTTCCATTCCCCACCCCCTATGCTGATGAAATCCTGAATGAAGTTGCAGGCCATGAATGTTATTCATTTACAGATAGATTTTCAGGATATAATCAAGTACCCATAGCAAAAGAGGATCAAAAGAAAACAACATTTGTATGTGAATTTGGGTCTTTTTCCTACAGAGTTATGCCTTTTGGGTTGAAGAATGCACCTGCAGTATTATCTCAAATTGTTGTCAAAACATTCCAAGAGTATATCTATAAGACCATGGCAGTATACTTCGACGACTGGACTATATATTCCACCGTAAAGGATCACTGCACATGGCTCCGACTTATGCTGGAGAGATGTCGATAGATACAACTCTCCCCAAATATTAAGAAATGTACTTTTATGACCCCCATAGGCATACTCTTAGGGCATATTGTCTACAAACACAGTATAAAGGTCGACTTTGCCAAAATAAAAATCATCCTCGACCTAAAACCCCCAATAAACCCTAAACAGGTCCGGGTGTTATTAGGCCATACAGGATACTATAGGAAATTCATCAGACACTATTCCTATATGACTTACCCTCTGGAAGAACTGCTAAAAGACGATCAGGAGTTTACATGGACAGAAGAATGCCAAATATCCTTCGACAAATTAAAAAGAAAACTGGTTGAAGCTCCCATACTTAAATTTCCAAACTGGTCGACCAAATTTCATGTGCATATTGATGCATCAAGCATCACAATTGGAGCCATCCTTACTCAACCAGGGGATGATGGGATGGATTACCCTATAGTATACAGCAGTCAAAAATTAAATAAAGTCGAAAGGAACTACTCGACCACTGAACGAGAAGCCCTAGGTATGGTCTTTGCCCTCCAGAAGTATCGACATTACCTATTGGCCAACCCTTTCATATTTTATACCAACCATCAAGATTTGAAGTACCTTGTTAATAAATCCCTTCATCATGGAAGAATTTTTTGATGGCTACTTCTTTTTCAAGAATTTGAGTTTGAAGTGGTTGTTCGACCAGGAAATCTAAATGTCGGACCCGACCACCTATCACGTATAGACACGGGGGAGGAACCGACCAGAATCGACGACGACTTGCCAGATGCACATCTATTTTGCATAGAAGCAGTACCCGAAGAACTAGAAGAAATAGCTCAGTTCTTAGAGATAGGTCAGGCACCTGAAGGTCTGAACACCAAGAAGAAACAAATCTTAGCTATGAAGGCTACACCCTACAGCCTCATCAATGGATTTTTGTACAAAATGGGGTTAGAAGACATTCTCAGACGTTGTGTACTCGACCATGAGAGAGAAAAAATCATGCATGAAGCACACTATGGAACTACAGGAGGACATTTTCAAGCAGATACAACTGCAAGAAAAATCCAACAGTCGGGCTTATGGTGGCGGACAATCCACAAAGATTGCAAAAACTTTGTTAATCGATGTGATAGATGTCAACGAATTGGTTGACCTCTATTGAGCACATAAATTCCCTTGATATCTGTAAACCCTAGTCTCACATTCGAGCTTTGGGCTATATACTTCATAGGACCTTTTCCTATCCCAGTCAAATGATCAGGTGCAAGATATATTATCATGGCAGTGGAATATGTCACCAAATGGGCAGAAGCTGAACCCGTCGATACATGTTCAAGTGAGGTAGCTGCTAAGTTTATCTACGAAAACATTATCACTAGATTTGGATGCCCACTCACATTTATTAGCGACCAAGGATCACACTTTATCAACAAAACCATCAAAAATTTGACCGACCAGTTTCACATCGACCACCGACGAAGCACTGCATATCATCCTCAGTCGAATGGCGCGATTGAAGCTTTTAACAAAACACTAACAAAAGGGTTAACCAAAATATGTAGTACCGACAAAGATGACTGGGATGAGAAAATCCCTGCGGTTCTTTGGGCATATAGGATAGCATATAAGCGGTCGACTGATCAAACCCCCTTTTGACTAGTCTACGGGAAAGAAGCAGTCGTCCCCCTACATTTCCGACAGCAGACACCTATTATTGCACAGATACTACATGTCAATGTCAAACAGGAAAGAAAGGACCGACTATTTCAACTCAGTAAGCTAGAAGAACATAGAATCATGGCTATCCAGCATCAGGAAATTCACAAACAACAACAGAAATCCTGGCACGACTGTAACATCAAAAAAAAAAACCTCTTGGTCGGCGACCTTGCTTTAATTTATAATAGTCGAGTCAAAGGGAAACCCAAGAAATTACACACAGAATGGATGGGACCTTACGTTGTCGAATAAATACATCCCAACAGTTCAGTACAACTGAAGACATTACAGGGCCTAGTATTTCGGAAGCTCATTAATGGAGCCCAACTCAAACGTTACAGAAATTGAAAAAATAAAAATAAATCAAATAATGACCTTAACTGTCAATCAAAACCCATAAAATGATAGAAAAATTCCAAAACAAAATAATACATCCGACACAACAAGCCATGACAGCAACTCACTACTTCGACAACCGACATCACCACCATCGACCATCTTTATCGACCAGTCAGGCCGACCATTTTCACCAACGACAACGACCATCGACTTCGAAAGTCCCATCACGCATTGATGGCCTCGAGCGCCGCAACGGATCCTCCATTAAGTCGCACTCAAGTATTGCAGTTGGACTATCAATTCCGCCATTAATACACCCATTTCGACACTCAACCACACCCCCTCCTATAAATAATGGACAGTTGAAGGTTCATTCACCAGACCAATTACCCTCAGAGCACCCGCAATCTCAGTCGACCAAAGACCAAGAACTCTGTCAAAACCCTGACCAGTCCGACGCAATGGCACCCAAACTAACCAGAGCTACGACCAAGGCAAAGGAGCTGCAAGCGGAGGACACCCCCTTGATCAGCCGCTTAAAGAACATAAAAAACGCAAAGGTACAGGAGGGCCCATTCCAGAAACTCTGGACAGAGATCCAAGAGTGGGCCTATGTCGAAAACAGAATGACCCAGGCCGCTGAGAAAATTTGAAAGAGTACCATCTTCAACTACCCTAACGCACCATTGATGGCAAGCTTCGGTGGGATGAAAGAAGCAGCTGTTAAATTCATTATCAGTCGTTACCACAACGGCCGATTCTACTTTGACTAGCCGATTGATATCATCGGGGATGTTATCTCCAAGCTTATGGGTCTTTCCAACCAAGGCAGCCCTGTACCTATTGGGATCAAAGACGGGTTAGTCCAAGAACTTACAGGCTCACCGTCGGGAAAGAATTCCAAAGGATTGATGATCGAACAGATTGCGACAAGGATGCCACAAATCGTGGCTAAAATCATAGCAATCACCCTTACATTGGCAGGTCGGGGCAGTGACCTTAAACTGGAGATGCTGAAAGCTGTCGACACAATTGTGATTGATGGTCGGATCTACCGATGGGGAGATTATGTTGTCGACATGATCAAAACCATCTGTGAGAGATGCCAAGATACGGGAGGTATGATCAAGTTCCCCTCTCTCATTCTCTAGATTGTTATGTACCATATTTGTCCGGAAGGTAGTCCATTCTTCTGGGAGCTGACCAAGTTCCAAATGCACCGCTTTAAACCCTTTTCACAAAAAGGAACCCTGCATGAGCTGGCACAGGGGAAATTATTCTTTGAAAAATGGTTCCAACAGTTGAAGGTTCGCACGACGAGGTGGAGGGTGCCCCAGAACATCTGACAAAATATCCCCGCTGAGTCTCATATACAATTAGAACTTGATCATACATCAGTATGGTACATGCGAGGACAGGACCCCAAAGCTCAGGACCTCGACTACTATCCGACAGTCGACCAGATTTTCTGAGAGTTGACCCAACAAGCGCAGACAAAGATACCAATTCCAGAGGCTGCCAAACAGGTTGACTTCTCCATCATAGAGCCACTCATAGACCAGGAAAAAGAATAAGAATACGAGCTCAACTTATACATCAGCACATTTGTGTCGGAGGATAGCCCAGCCGTACTGCCCACTAGTCAGGTACACATCATTGTCAAACCTCCAACTGCAAAGGTAGTCGACCCCCAGCCGACAGAACAACAACAACCAACAATACAACCAAAGCAACAGACAACTCCTCCGGCTCCAGCAACCGTCGACCCCACTCAGGTACCGACAGGTGAATTTGAAGGCGACGACCTGGAATATGCTTTATCCAGAGGCATCATTAAGAAGCTGGCGAAGGAGATAGCTATCGCCAGGAAAAAAATAAAGGCCCAAAAACTACAACAAGGTAGGGGTAAGCGCAAGCTTATTCTGGCTGACTCATCCGACGATGAGGAGGAACTAGCAGCCGCGGCCGTCGACATTGTCGAGGATGCCTGTGCAAATAAAGTATTAGTTGAAATTCAGTTTCAACGGTATCTGGATGCAGGAGCTCCAGAGGGTTGGCCAAAGAAAGCAAAAACGACACCAACACCTGAAAATGTGGTCGACCTTGTGTCGACCCCTCCCCCCCCATCCCCAACAACCATAGTCGAGGATCAAGCACTAGTACAGTAGGCAGACAGTCCCCATGAGGAATATCAAAGCGCCATCCCAGAGGCACTCAGAGCCAGGGTCGACCAGGATGTTGAGCTTAAAGCTTTCTTCGTGACACTTCCTGCACTGTTTAAGTCGTCCCAGAAAATACAAACAAAATCTCCTCTCTATGCAAGCAAAAATACCTATGCAAGTGTTACAACGACATTCACCCAATACCAACAAGGTGATGTAATAGGAACATCAAAGTCTATCACAGAGCCAATCAACACCGACGCCCAGGATGACCTACCCACTACACCTTCGGAAGCAAGTATCTCTTCTGACCAAAGTTCACAACACACTCCAGCCAACCCTTCGACCCCTGTCCATACCCCCACTCCGTCCCCATCACCACCATCATCATAACCTCCTTCACCACCACCACCACCGTCAAAATCCCCACCACCAGAATTATAGCCAAACCCATGATAGCCACCGTTATCTTCACAATCGGAAGTGGTGATACCACCTCCTCAAACCAAAAAACCCCTGACCTCCATACCATCTCCTAAAAAAGAAACACCCCCGACTTCTATACCACCTACCCAACCAGAAAAACCCTCAACCTCCATTCCACCAACCACAGACCCAACCTCAACTGCTACAGATACCCAAGAGCAACAGACAGACAAATAGAAGAAAACGAAAGAACATCATAGAACATCTAGTCTTTAGATTAGCCTAAGGGATGAAAGTTCCTTGGATGACACAGAGGTCAGCCAAATCCTTAAAACTATGGCCAAAGAGTCAAAGAAAAGGACAGATCGAAGAAATAAAGAGCTTGTAGCCAAAAATTCAAAAGAAGTCAAGTTTCTCAGCAGATGTAGAGCTCTAGCACAGATCGTGATACTAGGACCTATCGACGTCGACATAGATCGACCACTTGAAAGAGCATATTAGCTCTTCGAGACGATGGTATCGACCGTCCAGACCTGGATGCAAGAGACTAAGGAAGAGCAAAAGGAGGAGACCGTTCGACTGCTCCTGGCCCAGCACACTGCATTCTCGGAGGCATACAAGGTTCTACAGGATCATATGGAAGAATCAGTTGTCACTGAGGAAGTATTACGATACTGGCCTACTCACTATGGGAAGGTCTATCAGTTGACAAGGCAGGTGCGACGGGGCATTCAGGCTTTGGAGGGCTGAAAGTCGACAGAGGCAGAAATGAGGTAGACCATTGAAGAACAAATTGTGATGGAGACCAACAAACTGCAGAAGCTAGAACGAGAGGCACATCAATGGGTTCAACAAGCCCTTCCCAATCTAGAGAAAGTCGACATCATCTGCCCACAGATGAAACGACTCATCAATGCTACAGAAGAGAAAAACAACTTGTTGGGTCCCAACATGGAGAACATCGCAGAAATGCCCATGTCCGAAAAGATGTCGATCCTTTCAAGTCTCACCACCTTAACAATCAATATCCAGAAGGCATTGCAGAGTTGGACCAACTTTTAGCATCATCTTGCCGTCACAGCACCAACCATTGTAGAAGTCTGCGTCCAAAGAAGACCAACCATCCGGTTGCACAGTCCACAGCAAGAGCAAGTATGATTGATTCGACAGAGTTTCAAATTTTGTACCTCCCTATTTCTTCGGGATGAAGAAACGTTTTGTTCTTGGGGGAGATGTAGAAGGAGAAAGTCGATGAAGTCGACTTGAACAAAGACCGACTTAGTTGATGGGCCGACTTAGTCGATCAGCTGACTAACTAGAAAGATTAGTTGGCTAACTAATAGTAGTGTCGGTTCATCGAACCGACAGGTAGTTATTTTGTAACTGTTTGTAACTTGTAAATATTAGGCTATTGATCCAAGCAAGAACTCAGTTCAGTTCTCTGCCTTGTATGAACTCATTACATTAATATAATCTGTTTTCCTATCTGTTCTTATCTCTTACCTCTTATTTATAGTTATGTTTTAGTATGTATTATTGGTAACCTTATGTGATATGTGAGATTACAACAATTCTTCATAAGGTGGTCCATGAGATGGTACATACCCTGCTGACACCTAAGGAGGCAGATAGCCTTATGACGCTATGGTGTGAAAAGACATAGGACAAACATGGCTAACGCTAGAACTTCAGCCCGAAGGACCATGTGAGTTAGGAGGAGGATGTGTTCTCAAAAATGTATTTGAAGGAATCGACATTGAAGACAATGGAACATGGGAAGGGATGTAACTTGTTCCCCCAATATTCACATGTCTAGGATCAGTTCCATGAATGGGAACGCCATTTCTAGGCCTAGGATGCATGTGTGAAGGTACTCCCACTATAGGGATAAAATGTGCAATATGACTACTACTACCAAACATCTCTACCTGGAAAGGAATGGAAGTGCCCCCAGGTGCAGCACTAGGGTCAACACTTGATCCAACATTGGGTGTTAGACTAGTCTCTAAAAAATTGGGAAGGTCTGGCATGCGATATCTAAATGTTCTAGTGCTAGTGGGTGCATGGCGAGTCTCACTGCTTGGATTATGTGACCAGTACTAGTAGTATACGTTTATGTAGTCTGGAAATAGTGATAAATCTTCATGTGATGTCCTAGCCACAGGGTGGTCAGACCCTACCAGAGTCCCATTCGGTCTTGAAGGTTAAATCTCCCACATAGGAGGTGGAGAAGTGATATTCTCTCGGATGTCAGACCCATGGTGACTCCTGGTGAGATCTATGTGTGAATAAAAGTGAGTAGTAGTCTGCCCAGACTATCTAGTTCTCTCTCCCAAAGGAGGAGGAGACGTATAAGGAGGAAGGCCTACTAAATGACAAGAATGGTGGGGTGCCACACCCGAATCCACTATGAGTCAACAAAAGAAAAATATTCAACCTAATTACACAACCCTAAGCAATCTAGCATTCACAGAGCACACTCCTAAGAAAATCTACAACCAAAAAATAAGCAAACCAAGGGGAGGATATGTGAGCTCCCAAATGTAGCAAGTATGTCTCTCCTAGGAGAGGCTTGAGACTCCCATACACTACAAGAAGAGGTACGTAACCAATTATAGTGGCCCTCAGATTCAACGTGTAAAAATACTATGATGTATGACCCCTACCTGGCTAGGAAACCTTCAGAATAACCTCTGTAAGTACTCCCTGTGATACCTAGGTAAGGAAACTAAGGTCACCCCAATATAACCAATTCTCAGAGACCATTTGTAGGTGGGATTGACCATATGGGTAGGGTATCAAATCCTAAAGCTTGAAAGCACCAACCAGTACCTCAAAATCCCCCAGATACGAATACGATCCTGTAAATATCTTCGATGCTCACAGAAAGTGACCAAGGGCTATCCCAATCACAATCGTGTATGATTCCTCGTGCTTGACTCTTGGGTAAGAGGATCTTCCTGAGAAAGACTAATTATACCAACTATTTCTCTCTCTCTCACCTGGACAGACACCTACTTGTTGTGTTTAGTAGTCTTGGAGAATTGACTCACACTGAACTATTCCAATACTCTAAATCCTAATCTTGTTGGTGAACCCTATAAAATAAAAATGTTTAGTTCATTTAAATTAAGTGTTCATTTTAATGGTTGTGATTAATCAAAGGGAAATGGTCGTGCAACTAATTATATAATGACTCAACAGTGAAATAAATGTGCACACCTAACAAACAATGCCAAGTGCAATTTTGTCGAATGAAAACCAGCGTATGCCACTACATTAGATGCAAGTTTTTTCCTTCAAATAAAAATGCAATCATTCCTGAATGAAAAGTTGGCTATAATTTCAATCAGAAAACCTAATGCAAGTACCATGCAAGTGCAAAAATGAAAAAATGCATAAGCATGCAAAAGCAAAATATTTTTGTATTTTTTGAAATAAATGAGATATAAAATAAATAACACACTCTACGACTCTCATACCCTGCAACCACTCGCAAACAACAGGAAAGAAAGGCACCAAGATAAAAGATAACTAATGCATTAATCCCAAAACAAAAAGGAAGAAATGAAGGACACAAACAAAATCTAATTAAAATAAATAAAAAAGGGTATATTGTTAGAAAAAGAGGTTGTATATAGACACCAACAACACCCAAGAATACTCAACAATCATCAAAACTCACCCAGCAACACTCAATCCTCCAAATAAATCTCAAAACAAAATCATGCGCAACTGTTCGCAGTAAACTTGCATACATACACGGGAATTCAGAAGAAAATCGTGTGTATATGAGACTGTGAAGCAAATACTCACATACAGGAAGAAAAAGAGGTAAAAATGATAAGCCAAGGTCAAATTAACCTACAACACACTATTGGGAAAACATACCTACAGACCCGACATAGAAATAGAGAAATAAAGAGAAATCCAAGTAAATTGTATACCCAATCCCCAAAGAAAAAACAACTACGAACCTCACCAGTAGAGTCACCAATTTTGTTATAGAGAGAAAATTCCTACAGCTTGGGGGTACCACAATAGATAGTATGACACCATAAATCAATCATTTCCAATATGCCAGAGAAATAAAAAAAATCTAACACTAAGGGATATAGAATCGTACCTTATTCCAGACGGTTGAAGAAGATCCTCGTTGAGATTTTCCAATGCAATTGCTATTACAATTTGCTCTCAAAAACAACAAACAAATCAAGCATGATATATATAAATGTGTTCGAGCTACTCTAGCATACATAATCAATCATGTATAAGTAAGTAAATACATCCATGGATTCAATATTCATATTCAAATGCACATGTATTGGACATGAAAATATATTTCTATTAATAAAACAGAGATACAATAGTGACAAACTCTGTGGACACATCTACACCCGGATAAATCGAGTCCTCCACCTGGTCCTCAATCTCTTGATAGCAAGCTCACAAAGAAAAGGAAAGCTTGGGAATAACACTATGGGCTACAAAGGGACAAAGGGATGCAGACTTAAGTATAAATAAAACTGAGGAAACAATGGACTATAGTTTCCTTACTCTTCAATTTCTCCTCCTTCAATGTATCCAAGAGGCTCAATATATAGCACTCCAAAGAAGTAATGGAGGGTCAAATCTGAGTGTTATCAAGGAACATGGAAGGTAAAAATATAAGATATTCGGACTCATATGAGGAAAATTCCAAAAATATTTTTCTTTATTCACACATCCAAACGTATGTGGGGTTGAGGTCAAAAGCTACGTATACACGTGAGTATGGCTTTAAAAGTTGCGTATAGGTATAAACAGGTGATTTTTTTGTATGATATTGGAATATCAAAGTATAATATAAGTCCATGGGGTCCAAAGAGTCTGCATAGGGACATGGAAGGCCATAAAAGTGTGATCTAGCAGGTGTGGTAAAATCAGCTATAATAAGAATCATATTCAGAGTTAATGGTTGAAGAAGGTCCTCTATTTGTGTGTTTTTCCAACTCAAATTTCACCCGAAGATTTACATGAACATAAAAATACTTCTGTACTGGTGGAATATAAGAAGGATAAACAACTAAAGTCTGCTTTGCATTCCATTCCTTCTTTTTATGAATATTACAATCAGCAGTAGAAAGGTAGTTGTTTCTTATTGTGATTTGCCTCATTTGATTTTTTGAAACAAAGATTAAGGGTTTTTAATCAAACGCAAAAACTTGAGGTTAGGGATAATGTCATGGAATTTTTAGGAATGGATAATGCGAATGGTGAACTATTAGAATCTGCTTTGCATTCCAATCCTTCTCTTTATGAGAAAGGCAATAATTATCCTAGTGTTGTACAGGAGGAGTGCTACAATTTGTTTGATGAAGAATGCAGTCAACCTATTACAAATTATGTCTATGGTGGTTGTGAAGAGGATTTTAGTCCACCTATATATGATGAATATGAGGATGGCTACTCGAAAGATGAGGTTCCTAAATGGGATGTCTCTTCATGCTCTTCAAACTTAGAATTTCCATGTCAAGAAGAGTTCATCCCACTTGATTTCCTTGACGGAGAAGGTGATATTTCCACTGAAGCACATAAAGAGAATCAAGTTGTCACTTCAGAAATTTTTAAGGAGATTGTTGACGCTCCATTTGAAGAATGTCATGAAAATTATTTTCAAGGCTCTTGTAAAAACAATTTGACAGTATACGGGTGGAGTTACAATTTGAGAAGCATTATTGGGGCAAGCAAATGCCAGAAAAATTTGAAGATAGTCATGGATTTTATGATCGAGTGGCTGAATATATGGAGCATCCCTATCATGAAAAACATATAACATAAAATTTTGAATGTTGCCACAAACCAGTGGCTGAATATGTGGAAAGGTTTTGTAGTGATAATGGCTCGTTATGTCTTTGTGGTAAACATCAAGTTCTCTATCATAACCTTTTTCCATTTAGTCCTTCATTTCTCTTTTTGATCAAGAATGAGGAGAAAATTTGTTTATGGGATCATTTGCTTGATTGGATTCACTAGGAGCCAGAATTTACTTGACTGGGAATCGATGCTCAGTAAGTATGGTAGGTAGGTGTGAATAAGCTTGACATGGCAAGCATTTCTTTTAAGCAATTTTTTTTTAGTTTTTTTTTCAGCATCTGTTCAATTTTTGTTTTTAGAGCACATTGGGGATTTCAGGAGGATATTGGGACCAACCCAATGGATTAGGAATTTGGTTTATGGGGTTCTTTGCGACCTCACAGGGAGGATAGAATCCCCGAGTTGGAGCCACTGTTAGCAACTGCACTAAATTCAAGGATTTTTACAAATGCATCCACACTTATTCCGTTGTAAAAGAGTAAGCTGGTGAAGAATGAGGGGGTAGGGAGAACAATTTCTATGTCTTGGAACCTATAGGTATGAGGAGAATGGTTTGGAGTTGCTCGGGAGGCTTATTCCTAAGTCTGAATTGAAAAATGAATTATTCCATGGTCTGGCATGAACAAACTCTGAAAATACTTAGGTTGTAACATTGCACTTGAGCTCATATATGAGAATCTATTCATGGTTATGTGGTGGCAAAAATGAAAGGCACAGACCCACAACGATCAAGATCAATAGTCACGAACAATTATGCAAATAGAAAATGACTGGTATAAATATTTTGGGTGATTGTGGAATGGTGTTAAACGACAGGAAATATCAAGCATTGGATCCAAATATGGAAGACGATAGATGGTCGTC
Organism: Pseudotsuga menziesii; assembly: GCA_001517045.1. Lineage (NCBI taxonomy): Eukaryota > Viridiplantae > Streptophyta > Pinopsida > Pinales > Pinaceae > Pseudotsuga > Pseudotsuga menziesii. The sequence continues at coordinate 70,233 of LPNX010321361.1, read as the reverse complement.
TCGAACTCTGCCGATGGAACTTGCATGGAGAAATCAAATCTCAAACGCCACAGAATCGGGTAAAGGTCATAAGTTTAAACGAACCATATTACCCTGGCCTCAGATATATGACGGAGATGGATTACCTTGGCAACATGCATGTGGATAACCTTTCCCTTGGGTCAGCGGAAGTAGGTAGGGACTGCAGGTTTCTACATTCGAGATCAGCTCCCGATTCTAGATTGACGATGATGATGGATTCCATTGATGAAAGGTGCACAATCAATAAGGATGGAATGGTTTAGCGAAATGTGGTGGGAACTGCGTGATCTGATGGCCACGATGAAGATACAGTTAATATCATCAATGGAGGCATATCCCGCTAAGGAAAGCTGCAATGAAATTAAGGAGTACGATATAACAAAGGGAAATACTGATGGAGTAAAGGGAAGTAAGATCGGTGGTCCAGGTTGAAGGAGGGTTGGATGAATGGATGAGAGTTGTTCCCGCCAAAGAAAGTGCAAGCAATTTATCAGAGAAGAATAATAAAAGAAATTTCTACATGTGAATTTAGGTTATTTGTATGATTTTGTGCATTTGATAACGAGAGCAGGACTATGCAGGAAGCAACCAGCTAGGAAAAACCCCATCAACCCACTTGTCGAAGGACCAGATAGGACACATTTCTCCATTACGCAAAGTATATAAAATGGATGAGGTAGAGGGGTTATCTGACCAAAACCTAGAATATGAGAAATTGAATAATTCTTTGAAGATAGAAATTTTGATATTTTTGACACCATCATAATGAATGGACCCATAGAAATTGTAAAGACAAAATGAAGCTACTTAGGGACCATCGAATTGCAAGAGAAGGGGAAAGAACTTGGAAAGGCAGTCTTTCCTCCTACCACTAAACCTGGTGAGTTCTCTATCGTTCAAGCCCTAGAAGAGGTAAGTTTGAAGGAGTTGAAGCTGACAGGATTGAAGCACTAGAAAAAGAACTTAGAAGGTTTGGCAGCGAAAAGAGAACATGAAAGAAAAAATGGGAGGAAAAATGTGTTGAGCTACATGCCAAGAATGAGACATTGACATAGTAGGTCATAGGGAAATTAACAGTCTAGTGGGTGAATAACATGATATGGGATTCCCTCATATCAGAGGCCACCAAGTTAAATCCCTACCTGGATTACATTATGGACAAAGAAAGGGTTATACAGGAAGCCAAACAAAAAGTTAAAGAAATCAAAGAGAAGCTAAATAAGAATCCTATTGACTATGCTAAAAGTGCTATAGAGTTTCTAAATGGGATAGTTGAAGAGGAAATTAGGAAGGATGGTATAAAGGAAAGGATTTCTGTCATCACTTGGGCCAATAATATGGTAAATAAATATCATCATTTAGAAACTGTTGAGGCCAAGATTGATATGATGATGCATGAGATCAAAGTGCTTATCAAAATGTTTGACCCTTTGGTAAAAATGGGATTTCAGTTCTTCTGGAAGGAAAAGGGTGGCATGTGGTAACAAAGGAATACTACGACCTATTGATTCAATGTAGGCCAGACCATTCCAAATTCGCAGCTATGCAACAATCTTGGTCAGGGAAGGAAATTGTTGATAAGTTTCCAAATGATTTCGACATAGTGTTCACTTTCAAAGCCCCGTGTGAACAACTGTTGGATTTTTCATATAGGGATCACATGGAGATGAGGGTTTTGTCGAAGGAAACGTCCCCTCTAGAATTACCTACCATAGATCAGTGTAAATTGATCCAGAAGTTTGGGAGGACCAAGTAGATTCTGCATGTTCAAGGGTGATGGATACTAGGGGCCAGTTGGTAAAGGAAAAAGTTGGGATAAGTCAGCATAAAACCATTGTAGGTTCCCTACAACATCGTTTTCAGCCAAGCAAGCTTGAGTCCCATATGTCTCATTACTGTTTTAATCAAGAATGCATGTTATTCCATATTTCTTGTTTTATGTAGAAATCTTGGCAAATGTGCCACCTCAAAGCTGTTAAGATTTGAAATGATGATTTGGGATTGATGCCCAATTTTTGTAACTGTATTTGTATATGTTTCAAGGTTGGTATAGGGAGCCCATAACACTATAAATGTAACATATATGGAGGAGTAAGGGTTTGAATTTGATTTTGTGAAGCCTTTGTGCTCAGATTATAGCTCTGTAAACTTTTTTGGAAGTTTTTGCAGCTGCAACTGTTTCCCCAAATTTTTGAAATTTTGGACCCCCCTGCTATTTTTTTCATCTTGCCTAGAATCATTTGGATCCATGAAATTTGTTTTTGTTTTTTTCTACAAGGTTGGAATATTTTGAGGTTAGCTCTCTTCATGCTTTTCGAAAAATTGCTTATGTCTGAAACTGCTTTGGTTTGTGGAATTTAAAGTTTGGTTTTTGCCTTTTGATCTGCGATTTCTTTCTTTGTTCTTGGAAGCCTATTTCTCATTCTAGCCACTGTTTCAGAGGCCATTTAAACAACACATCAGAACCATATTTCCTTATGGAGCCTCCATTGTGGAAGCTGAACGATAAGTGTTCCATAGAGTAGTCTTGACTTCTCCAATGTTGTGATTGTTATTCTTTTGACTTGTTTGCATTATTGGAGGTTGGTCGAAGTTGAGTCGGGGTTGTTTGATCTTTGTGAAGCCACTGTTTTGGAAGTGAGACAAACTTTTGGGCCGATGCATGACCTTAGGTTTTCCGAACACTTAACGTTTGCATGATGTTTCTGCACTGTATCAGGAAGCTTATGATTCTAATCGAAGGTTGTAGCCTTTTTGCTTTCCGCCATTATGGTTCCCGAGCGAACTAAGTGTCCGCCATATATTTGCCCCGATCCTTGATGCTTTGTCTAGGTTTTTCTGTTTTGTCTTTGACCGCAGGGCCCATATTCTTTTCATCTTCCGCTATCACGGCTGCGTAATTCACCAAGATCTCGACGTTGATGTCGTTCCGTTCGCCGACAAGGAACTTTATCACTCGAAACTTTGGCTTTTAGTTCTTTCAACTTCGATAGACTTAATGGTCCTGCAGAACTCATTGTCTGTCTGAAACCCGTCATTGTGGCTGTAAGTAAGACTGTCTGGCTGATGTCTCAGTGTTTCAAGCCATCGATAAGTTTGTTTCTTGCCATTTTCGGGTGGCGTTGTTTTCCATTTCTTGTTAATATTTTCATGGCAAGAGCGCAGTACAAGGTCTCATCTTGATAATCAATTTTATTGTTAGTGTGGTTTAAGTATTGAGAAGATGCAGTCTATTTTAATGATGAATTTTTGTTTTGATTGCAGATGGACTCAGAAGATTCTTCGGATCACTACTGTAAGAAGACATAGCTGAGGGATAAACCTGAGGAAAGTTGGCTGAAAAGTGATAGGTAGATACATTCCTAGATAAATAAAAGACAAGCAGAATCAATAGCAATAGAGGCCCGATTCCGAAAAAGGAAGTTACTGAGCTGGTCCCACTATATGAAGTACTTGTAAGACTAAAATCTGAAATGTAACGCATTGCTTAAATCATGAGCACTCACAAACTGACAAAACTATGAGATTAAAATGGTCGAGAAGCCGAAAGGTAAAGGGGTGGGGGGGAAACCCAAAGGTTTTGGAGTCTTTGTATAAATATAGGAAAGTTAGAGGAAAGGGGGACTTTTCCCAGGGAAAACTTGTGAGCTATTGTTTGTAAGAGGAACTACTTCGTTTTACGATAAGAAATTGCAAATTTTTCCTGTTGGAGAAGGTGCTGTGTGGAATGTTCAAATGAGATAAAATGAACAATGATGAAGGGGGACTATTTCGTTTTTGACTATGTTTCATTAACTGTGAGAACTTTCTAACTTTCTAAACCTATGTTCTTGTTTGAATGTTCTCTGGTATATTCTGTGATAATTTCCACTATGAGTAATGGAGGTTTTAACTGTTGATGAGCTATCTTGTCGTGTATATCTTTATTCATGTTTGTGTGTTTGGTTCTAATAATAGCTACCTGTGATTTACCTTAACATGATAACAACATTACATTACTCACGAATTAATATTTTTCTCTCTAGAGACAACTTAGTTAGTATATATTTGCTAGTTGTGTGTGATTGAGATGCGAGAGAGCCTAAGATGAGAGGTAAGAACCTATGCATCACATTGTGACCACTCCTTGCATCCTTAATTAATCTGCATCTTAGGTAGGCACGTGCATATCATAATTAAAGTAAAAAAATACAAAATTTATATGGTGGACCGGGCCGCAACCGGTAAAACCTTTCATTTTGTTACTTAACTTACAGTAGCCAGACCACAAACCGGACAGATTCCCTACAACAAACAGTCACAGGCTAGTTGGGAACATTGACTGGGGAGAATCCCTTGTTGTTGTTGCCTACAAATTTCTAGGCCTCAATAGGTTTCCAGCACTAGAAGGAGGGCCGCTAGTGCATGGATGGATGAGGAAACCCGTTATCCTGAGATTATTCCACCGGTGACAGTTTAGAAGGTAGTTTGTTTCCTAATCCAATTCCTAAAGAGAAAGGTAGAGAACATTTGTTTTCTATGGACAATGAATTTATTAATGATCTGAGAAGACACACTAGGGCATACGTGAGTAATATTGGAGGATTACAGACTATTCCTAAATTTCCCAGAAGAGAATATAAAAGGAAAGATCGTCCTATATTGGAAGACCCAATGTTGGTTGGAGATTTCAAAGAACTTGTAGAGACATCCCTACAGGAAGTTGTACAGCCTTTGAATCAAGTAGGCCCAAATACTCCTTACTGTTCTTCTGTTCATACTCCTATTCATTCACAACCTCACTCTCCACCTCGATTCATGGCAGGTGTAAACCCAAATCAGCCACCCAACCCACCAAATCCACCACCTGCCTAGAAAGCCAGATCACCTTTAAACCTAACACCTCAATATTTTGAAAAGATGCTTCCCAAGTTTGATCCAAACGAGAAGATGCTAGTAGATGACCACTTGTAGAGTTTCTATTTGTCAATAGAAGGATTAAGGGCTAGGGAATATCAGGATCATGTGGTTTGTAGAATTTTTCCACACACCCTTAAAGGAGCAGCAGTGTCATGGTATTTTGGTTTGCCTACAAATTCTATCACTGATTGGGATACCTTTGAAAGGATTTTTAGAAGTAAATATGAAACCCAAAAAACTCATGCAACTCTTATGAAAGGACTATGTGCCTTAAAGAAAGAAAGAAAAGAGAAGGTGCATAGTTTTACCCAAAGATTCGCAGCCTATCTTAAGAAATTTTCTGAAGCTAACAAACCCTTGAAAAAGTCCTGATTGAATATTAAACCTCAGCTCTAGGGCCTGAGTTGGCCATGTTTGCCAAAATTAAGGCCAAACCTACGCTAGTTGAGACTTATGAGGAAGCAGAAAAACTAGAGGCTGAAAGGGAAAGTATCGAAGATTATCCTAAATGGTCAGGAGAAAAAAATGTTGGGAGGAAAGCTTTGTTGTTTACTAAGCCTAAAGACAAGCAATCACCAGATTTCGAAGGAATGGAAAAAATGATGCAGAAGTTTTCTAACAGAATCATAGACATGGAAAAGGAGAAGGAAGCTCAAAAGTTCTACAAGCCTTATTACAAGAAAAGGGAAGATAACAATCAATCCCAACCCCCTCCACAATACCCTGTATCTATGAACTTAACGGAGGTAGGAATGGATAACTTTTGCACTTTCCACCAACAACCTCATTCTGAAAAGAGTTGTCCTCAATGGATAAACTCAATGACGTTGGTTATGAATCAGCTTCTGGATTCCAAATTAACTGAAGACAATGAGGAAGAAGGGAAATACAATAATAAATCAACAGAAAAAATGGAGGATGAGGCTATGGTTTTATGGGATTGTGTATCGTTGTTTGATGCCGAGGAAGAAAAAAATCTGAGACACGAGGGCCTTGTGGAAAAAAATGTAACGACAAGAATCCAGGGGTTGATTAAGGAAAACAATATTATGCTCCCAAAGATCAAAAGACTGCAAAATAATGTTAAGAAATTTCAAAATAGCTCCTTAGCAAATAAAATTCTAGAGTTTACCATCACCAGTCAAAATCCTGGACAGATTGACATGCCTACTAAGCCCAACGAAGAAAATAATGTTAGATCGAATCTCACAGAACATAATATGGAGTATGACATTGTGGAGGATATCAAGAAGGTGAGGGGAAACATCTCATTATTTGAAATGTGCAGTGTGCCATAACAAAAAGAAAATCTATTGAAAGCACTTGAAGCATCAAAGGAGAGGCTTCCCACTAACAATCAGCCCCAAGAAGAGGAAATTGGTGAAGAAAGTATGGGAGGTAAGCCTAAAAGAAAGAATCCACCTTTTCTCCTTAATTTTGAAATTTTCAACCATAATGTCCATAACTACCTAGTAGACTCAGGGGCATCAGTCAATGTCATGCCACTGTCGGTCTGCAAAAAGAGAAATGGACAACCTAAAATATCTACCTGGAGGGTTGTTCAGTTGGATAGAATGAATGTGAAGGTAATTGGAGAAATGGAGTATGTTCTCGTTCACTTATCTTCAAATGATAACGGTGTGTCAAGTCATTGATATTGTGATGTCTGACATACCGGAAGCTTATGGACTTGTTTTGAGCAGATATTGGTCAGCTAAGTTGAACGGGTATTTTGCCTCAGACTGGTCGCATCTGTGGTTTCCATATAAAGGAATCCCAAATCAAATTAAAGTGTTGAGGGAGCCCCACATGAAACACAATGTTACTCAGTTCAAAGAAAAAAATGAACCAGTGGATTTTGTTTTGGGAAACTACTTTAGTGAGCTAGAACCAGTAAAATATCAAGCAAAAGAAGCCAGTGATACATCAAATGCTCAGCCTGATCTCCTTCAGTTTTCACAGGCTGATGAAATCGATTGTAAAATAGTAGACTTAGTTGTAGACGTAGATGTTAATTCTTGCACAGTAGCGGTTAGCGATTTTTGGACGCTTTTCTTTGATGGTTCTAAAACTTTAGAGGGGTTGGGAGCCGGCAATGTCCTAATTGACCCTATGAAAAATAAACATTTTCTTTCATGTAGGTTAGAGTTTGAATGCACCAATAACACAACTGAATATGAAGCATTGGTTCAGGGATTAAGGAAAGTAATTGAATTAAAGGCAAATAATCTGAAAGTGTTTGGAGATTCTGAAATAATTGTAAAAAAAATCCAGAATCAAATACATTGCATTTCTCCTCATTTAAAAGCTTATCAGAATGAGGTTTGGGATTTACTTAAATGTTTTAATGCATTTAACATTGTATCTATTTCAAGACTTAAGAATGCAGCAGCCGACTTGTTGGCCACCTCAGCTACGAGGCTTGTGCCCTCTAATAATCAGTGCTCCATTGAATTTCTTTTTAGGCCCTTAGTTCGAGATATGATTACCAATCTACGAGTGTTCGATGATGAACAGTAGTTTATAGAATTCTTAACGAATGACGAGGCATTCAAAGGGGTGATTATTGATGATGAAGAACATTAAGCCAAGCTGAAATTCGATAATTTCATTCCTAAGGGAGTCAGGACTTTAGAACGGATGTTTGATTTAAATGAGAAATTTAGAAGACCGACAAATGTGAAGACGCATAGCTCATATCTATAGTTAAATTTGATTAATTTGGGGACTGAGATGGAGCCTAAATATGTGAATTTGGGAAAATGCTGCTCCCCAGCTGAAAGGGATAAGTTCATCATTCTTTTCAAGCAATACAAAGATGTTTTTGCTTGGGCGTATGAAGATCTGAAGACATATGACACCAATATTATCCAACATGTTATCTCCATCAAATATGGAATCAAACATTATCAGTAGCGTTTAAAGAAAATGCATCCAAAATTAGAACCTCTAGTCCAGAGTGAAGTTAAGAAACTATTGGATGCTAGAATTATTTTTAAGGTTAGACACTCGGAATGGGTTTCAAATCTGGTACCGGTGAGGAAGAAATATGGAGAAATCAGGTTATGTGTGGATTTTAGAAACTTAAATCGCGCTTCAGATAAAGACAATTATCTTGTTCCACCCATGGAGAAAATACTGCAAATGGTTTTAGGTTTTGAACTATTCTCTTTATTATATGGATTATCAGGCTACAATCAAGTATTAGTAGCTGAAGAAGACAGACTAAAAACGACATTCAGGACTAGGTGGGGAACTTTTTCTTACAGAAGGATGCCCTTTGGACTCATAAACATTGGAGCTACCTTCCAGAGGGCCATGGACATAGATTTCCATGATTTGATTGGCCGCAGTGCTATAGTATACCTTGATGACATCATGATTTTATCAAATAAAAGAGAGCAACATGCATTTCATCTAAAGAAGATTTTTGAACGCTGCCAAAAATATGGTATCTCACTAAACCCCAAGAAATGTGTCTTCGTTGTTACAGATGGTAAGTTGTTGGGTCATGTGGTGTCTAAGAAGGGGATCTCCATAGACCCAGAAAGGATCAAATCCATTGAATAGATTCCCTTGCCCCGTAATAAAAAGGGCATGCAATCATTTATGGGGACAATAAACTTTGTGCAAAGGTTTGTGCCATATTTTTCTCAAATTGTTAAACCTTTGCAGCACATGGTAAAGCAAAGTGTACAATTCAAATGGAATGATGTAGAGAAGAACACATTCAGTAAGATTAAAAAAGCTGTTGCACACACACCCTCCCTCAAAAGTCTAGATTTTGATAAAGATTTTATTCTGTACACTTTCACCTCTGATGATTCACTAGCAGCTATGCTGACCCAGAAATAATATGGGGGATATGAGTTCCCCATATCATTTATGAGCACTAGTCTGCAAGGGGCCGAATTGAATTACCCTGCTATGGATAAACAAGCTTACACAATGTTCAAAATGGTGAAACAATTCAGACCATATATACTGAAGAACTGGACAAAGGTAATAGTTCCACACCCAACTGTGAGATCTCTTTTCGTACAAAATGAGCTAGGAGAAAGGAGAGGCAACCGGGTAACAGCTCTACAGGAGTATGACCTCGAATTCAAGCCAGGCTCCATATTCAAAGGGAAAGGATTGTGCAAACTGATGACTGAAAGTAAATACAATGAAGAACATGACTGGGAAGACGAAGCTGAGTTACAGTTGATGGATGTATGTCCTCTTTTCATAGCTCTGGACTCTTGGTATCAAGACCTTGTGCATTACCTTCAAGCAGGATTGTTACCAAAACATTGGAATTCTAAGCAAAGAAGAGCACTGTGTCTTAAATCAGCCTCATATCAAATTATTGAAGGAATATTGTTCGGGAAGAATTACGATGGAGTTCTTCTTAGATGCTTAGAGAAAGAGGATGTGAAGAAGGTAATGATGGATTTACATGATGGGCCTGCTGGAGGAAATTTTTATGGGGATACTATAGCTCATAAAATTCTCAGAGCCGAATACTATTGGCCCACACTGTTCAAACATGCACACACCCATGTCAGAAAGTGCGACATTTGTCAAAGGTGTGGTGGAAGACAAGCTAAAGCAGCAGGACCGTTAAAGCCTGTGATGATAATAGAACCTTTTGAGCAGTGAGGGTTGGATATCATTGGGGAGAAAAAGCCGAGTTCTTCTCTGCAACACAAGTATATTCTGACAGCAACCGACTACTTCACTCGGTGGGTCAAAGCCATCCTATTGCGTAAAGTAAATGAAGATGCGGTCATGGACTTTTTGCAATATCATATTATGACCAGTTTTGGAGTTCCAATTTCTTTAGTTTTCGATAATGCTACTTACTTTTCCTCGATTATATTAACTGCATTTTCTCATAAGAAAGGAATTAAGTTGTATTACTCTGCTAATTACTATCCATATGGAAATGGTTTAGCTGAATCCACAAACAAGAATCTAATTAGGATTTTAAAAAAGACAGTGATAGAAAATCATAGGAGTTGGCACTCAGCGTTACCAAATGCTCTTTGGGATAATAGGGTCGCCCCTAAGACCTCATTAGGTGTGTCCCCATATACCCTTGTTTATGGGAAAGAGGCCATTCTACCCCCCAATATCGTGCTACCCTCTTCTATAATCGCTCAAGAATCTAGAGGATCAGATAATGAAGTCTTGCAAATGAGGATATATAATCTCCTAAAGGCAGAAGAGTCTCGATCTAAGGCTAGAGAACGCTTTAAACAACAACAAGAGGTAGTAAAGAGATTGTTTGATAAACACAAGGCTAGAAAAAAATAATTCGAGGTGGGATATTTGGTTCTCAAGTGGGACCACCCCCATGATGAGAAAGGAAAACACACAAAATTTCAATAGTTGTGGGTATGTCCATTCCAAATTGTGGCAAAGCTTGGCCCCTCAACCTATAAATTGCAAGATTTATAGGGGTGGGAAGAGAAATTACTAGTAAATGGTCTAGTTCTCAAACCTTATTTTTCCTAAGTTTTGTTTTTGTTCTTTTATCGTGTATATAAATAAATTGACTTGGCTATTTATTTTGATTTATTTTATTTCTGTTTTGTTTTAGTTTAGATTTTGACTGATTTCAATAAAAGGAGGCAAACTCTTGGTTGCATGGAGAACATCAAAATTCTGGAATAATTAAAGTTCTTGAGTGTAAGACTGTGTATTATTGTTTTATCTGAAATAATTTCTTCTATTTTAGTAGTTTTCTCGAATGCTATGAACACATTGAAGTCCTGCTTAATCCTTGTAAAATAAACCAGGATCAAGAGGTCTGGAATACTATTTTGAGGCTCCGTCCATCCCACATTTTAAAAAATTTCCTAGGGAGTGACAGCAAAGGGCCCATGGAACGGAAGCAGGGTAAACAGTATAGTATATATAAATGATCCCATGCCAAGAATTGAATGCCAAAAAGGAAGATAAGAGTCAAAATCTACTATGAAAGAAATATGTATCAAAACAAAATACTGAACCATATGAGTACTAAATTGCCAAAAGTTCCTCTCCGTCCGTGAGCTGAATGTTGAATACATCTCTCACACAAAAGGACACTATGGATAGAGGAACCTGAATGAAAATTCAGAAAGAAAGGCATGCAGAAGGACTCATATGCAAAGGACAAAAGTCCAAACAAGCACAAAAATTGCAAAATGGCATGGGAATGAGGAACAAATGAATATTTCTATTTACCATATGTCACAATCCTGTGGTGTCCAAGCTGGAAGCTACCTGAAGATAGAGGTAACAAATGAAACTCATTTTCCTAGCCTCAAAAGAGTTATCTTGACTTGGAAATCTTGGTTTTCATACTCCTAAATTGGACTATCATCAATGATTAAAAGTACATATATTTGCCATTTGAGAAATCTAGATATCTGGAAGAATTCAACATGTTTGTTTGTTGTTAAACAATCTGTTACTCAAGAAATAAATTGTACAGAGATTTAGGCTCACCAGGTAGTCGCCAATTGTTGCAGCTGCAACTGTTTCCCCAAATTTTCGAAATTTTGGACTCCCTTGCTATTTTTTTTCATATTGCCTAGAATCATTTAAATCCATAAACTCTGTTTTTGTTTTTTTCTACAAGTTTGGACTATTTTGAGGTTAACTCTCTTCATGCTTTTTGGAAAATTGCTTATGTCTGAAACTGCTTTGGGTTGTGGAATTTAGAGTTTGGTTTTTGCCTTTGGATCTGCAATTTCTTTCTTTGTTCTCGGAAGCCTATTTCTCATTCTAACCACTATTTTGGAGGCCATTTAAATAATGCATCGGAACCATATTTCCTTATGGAGCCTCTATTGCAGAAGTTGAATGATAAGTGTTCCGCAGAGTAGTCTCGACTTCTCCGATGTCATGATTGTTATTCTTTTGACTTGTTTGCATTATCGTAGGTTGGTCAAAGTTGAGTCGAGTTTGTTTGATCTTTGTGAAGCCGCTATTTTGGAAGTGAGACAAAATTTTGGGCTGATGCATGACCTTAGGTTTTCTGAACACTTAACGTTTGCGTGATGTTTCTGCGTGGTATCGGGAAGCTTATGATTCTGATCGAAGGTTGTCGTATTTTTTCTTTCCACCATTACAGCTCCCGAGTGAACTAAGTGTCTGCCATATATTTTCCCCACTCCCCAATTCTTTGTCCGAGTTTCACCGTTTCTTCTTTGACCGCGGGGCCCGTAGTCTTTTCATCTTCCACTATTGCAGATGTGTAATTCACTAACCTCCCGACGTTGATGTCGTTTCGTTCACCGATAGGGAACTTTACCGCTCAATGCTTTGGATTTTATTTATTCCAACCCCGATAGACTTAATGGTCCTGCAAAACTCGTTGTCCGTCTGAAACCCGCCGTTGTGGCTGTAAGTAAGACTGTCCGGCCGATGTATCAGTGTTTCAAGCCATCGATAAGGCTGTTTCCCATTGTTTTTGGGTGGCGTTGTTTTCCATTTCTTGTTAATATTTTCATGACGAGAATGCAGTACAGGGTCTCATCTTGATAATCAATTTTATTGTTAGTGTGGTTTAAGTATTGAGAAGATGCAGTCCGTTTTAATGATCAATTTTTGTTTTGATTGCAGACAGACTCAGAAGATTCTTTAGATCGCTACTGCAAGAAGACATAGATGAAGGATAAAGCTGAGGAAAGTTGGCTAAAAAGTGATAGGAAGATACATTCCAAGATAAATAAAAGACAAAGTGAAATCAATAGCAACAGAGGACCAGTTCCAGAAAAGGAAGTTACTGAGCTGGTCCCACTATATGAAGTAATCGTAAGACTAAAATCTGAAATGTAACGCATTTCTTAAATCATGAGCACTCACAAACTGACAAAACTGTGAGATTAAAATGGTCAAGAAGCTGGAAGGTCAAGGGGTGGGGGGGAAACCCAAAGGTTTTGGGATCTTAGAGGAAAGGGGGAATTTTCTTGGGGAAAACTTGTGAGCTATTGTTTGTAAGAGGAACTACTTCATTTTATGATAAGAAATTGCAAATTTTTCCTATTGGAGAAGGTGTTGTGTGGAATGTTCAAATGAGATAAAATGAACAATGTTGAAGGGGAACTATTTTGTTTTTATACTGTGTTTCATTAACTGTGAGAACGTTCTAACTTTTTGAACCTATGTTCTTGTCTAAATGTTATCTGGTATATTCTGTGATAATTTCCACTATGAGTAATGGAGGTTTTAACTGTTGATGAGCTATCTTGTCATGTATATCTTTATTCATGTTTGTGTGTTTGGTTCTAAGAACAACTACCTATGATTTACCTTAACATGCGAACAACATTACATTACTCATGAATTAATATTTTGCTCTCTAGAGATAGCTTAGTTAGTATACATTTGCTAGTTGTGTGTGATTAAGATGCGAGAGAGCCTAAGATAAGAGGTAAGAAACTGCGCATCACATTGTGACCACTCCTTGCATGCTTAATCAATTTGCATCTTAGGTAGGCATGTGCATATCATACTTAAAGTCAAAAAATACAAAATTATATATGGTGGACTGGCCCGCAACCGGTAAAACCTTTCATTTTGTTACTTGACTTACGGTAGTCGGACCGCAAACCGAATGGATTCCCTACACCAAACAGTCATGGGCTAGTTGGGAATGTTGACTGGGGAGAATCCCTTGCTGTTGTTTCCTGTGAATTTCCAGGCCTCAACAGAAGTGATAATGAAAATGGTTTCTCTAAGTTTATGAGATTCATCATGGTGTTCATATTCAGTTTGTGTTTCCTATTTCCATCATTTTCATATGTGTAAATTCCTACTAATTATTTCTATTTGTATGTGAGGAATTCATTTTATTAAGTGCTCCTTTCATTAGATATAGCATTCGTAATGTGTCTATAATTATCGTTGTGGAATTCATCCTTGTTCGATGCTTCATTTCTGTCATTACCCTTATTGTTGTTTTTGATAAAGTTGTTTTCAAGATATTCATCCGTAGATAGGTGCCTCTTGCTGCACTGGACTTTTTCTCCTTTCTCCTACCACCAATTGAAGATATTTGGCTAAACATTACGCTCACTTTTCCTCGGATTAAAAAAGGTACAATCATTGTTCATTATTTGTTGTAATATCCTTGAATGATTCACACTGTGACTCCATTTCCTAATGGTATTTGATATCTGTTTGTCTTACAATATTTTTAAATTTACCAACAAACCTGTTCTAATCATAAATCTAGCCTTTTGAATTCTTGTTTAAATCCATATGTATATGTGAACATTCACGTGACAAAGAGAGAGCCTTCTCTCACTGTAGAGGCTAGAATACAATCTAAATATTCGTTTGAAATGGTTACCCCCAGTGATATCCTACTATAGCCATAGGAGAATTATTGGGTGATAACATGTAATCATTATTATTTCCTTGGGAAAATGACATTGTCCTAGTTCTATGACCTAGTTGAGCAACCAGTCCTAGACACATGTTGGTTGTATATGCTCTAGCGACTCCACTCAAATCCTTTGGAAAACAACTCCACTGGAAATACTGGTGGACAAGGAGCTATAAATAGTTTTAGGTTGAACTGTTGATGGTGAACAATGATCAAACATCAAGACGGTTGTACATCTTTCACCTGGTGACTCCACCTTCAAAGAATCTAGTCTTCAGAATTTTCTATGGCTATTTTGTTGGGGAAATGAGCTCACTGCAAAGACATTGAAAGGCATGGTTAGAAAATGAGGTAGTCAACTGTGAATCTTCTCCAATATATCTTATCCTTTATAGAAAATATTTTCCTATGATTTCCTAGGCTGGTCAAAGCAGTTTTCTATTTTTTATTGCACTCAGAACAAGGCCATGGGTTTACCCCTATATATCCTTCTTTAAGAAATTAAAATATCCCTTATTCTTGTACATATGACTTTGACCAAGATCCTTCAATCGAGCCACTTAAAAAAAATGATCATCCCTGTAAAAATCATGATGCTACAATTGATACTACATCATTTTTTGATCCTCCAGGTAAGGATCTCCAACCCTCGTCTGATCAAGAATGCCCCCCAATTCCCTTTGAATTAACCTCATTAAACTCCACTTCCACAAGACAGTCTGCTTCCATGTCCTTATCTCCCACCACTTTAGAGCTTAATAAGCCTTCGTCATTCAATTTAACATTCCATCATATCTCTACAGTTCCTCATAGTAGATTAACTTTGTCTATCACACCAACTTCAACTCCTGTTGGAAACCTTGCTATAACCCTAGCAAAGGATAAAAGGTTTTCCCCTTTACTTCTTCCTATTTTTCTTCATGACCTTCCCCCAGGGTACGCCCAAAAAATCAAACTATTTACTAGGGAGATAGGGTATTCAACTGAAGGACACTTGTGTTGGTTTTCATACTGGACAAACCTAGAAGAAGTAGACCATGCAGACATTAAATTTAGACTTTTTTCCCAAAGTATTGTTGGAGAGGAAAGAAAGGGGTTCACAAGTCTTCCAGACAAATCCATTCTGATCTATCAAGCTTTTGAGGATTCTTTCAAGAACAAATGGGTAGAAAAAGAATACCCCAGGAAGTGTTTGTCCCAATTCCATTCCATGAAGAGGAGGGAGAGTGAATATGTCTAGGATTTTTTTGACAAGTTTATGAATGTATATCATGCCATCCCTTCCCAGTTCAAGCATCCCCTTGGTTCTTCCCAACTCCAATATGATGAAGCCTTTGATAGTGAATTTACCCTATGGATGAGTGAAAGAAAATAAGATTCCATGGATGATATGATGAGTGATTCCATAGAGGTAAAGATAAACCCAACTACTGCTAGAGAGAAAAGGAGAGAAGAGAAATAAATAAGGGAGGATGAAGAACCCACACAACCTTTTTCCTCTAATTCACAAGAGGCCAGGATGGACATGATGATGGAATCCATGGAAAGGATGATGGAGAGACTTGATATGTGCAATAGACCATCTACCTAGGAAAATAAAGAGCAACATAATAGGAACCATAATTTCCGAAGACGCCTTCCTACTCCAAGGAATCAAAGAATTCATGAAGCTCCTTTGTAGTTTGAATTAAAAGAGGAATTGTTACGGAGAGAAACTTCCTATGGATTGGGGGTACCACAATAGACAACATGACACAAAAAACCAATCCTTCTTGATATGCTAGTGAAATAAGAAAATGTAACACTAATGGATATAGAATCGTACCTTATTACAGATGGTTGAAGAAGATCCCCATTGATATTTTCCAATGCAATTGCACTTACAATTTTCTCTCAACAACATCAAACAAAGAAAGCATGATATATATAATTGTGTTAGAGCTACTCTAGAATATATAATCAATCATGTATAAGAAATTAAATACTGTGGAAATTGAACCCAGGTGTTAGAACAATTACACTCACAACAATTGCCAATTACACATGCAAATTACTCACAAAGGAGACTGAATAATGGAGAAAAACACTAATCTGTATTGAATAAGTGTACAATAGCCAACCCTGTGAAGTCATAGGCTGCCACAATAAATAATTACATGAGATATTAGAATGCATAAGGATGCCATTTGAATTTAGTCAAAAGCAGTCTTACTAAATCTAAGCAAATCCCCCATAGGTGCATAAAGCACTTTCCAAATCTGTCTAGGAGTTCATGAATTGGAAAAATCAATTAGGAAAGCTAATAGGTGGTGGAAGGACAACTCATACATTCTTTTCATAGGAGAAAATAGTGGAGGATGTTGAGGACAAAAAGCAAGTTAACTTCACCTAGTCAAACTTTCCCAATTGCCTTAAAACTCAGAAAAAGCAGACAATAAAGCAGAAAAAGCAGACATGCGCTAGGGAGGCCAGAAATAAAGAAGATTTCATTCCAAGAGGTTTCCCAAGTGCTCCATGACTCAAATTTAGCATGTTTGACCACTATGGATGTGTGGAGGACAACTTGCATAAGGTGGAATATGGAAACTAAGCAAATAAGACAAAAAATGGATTAATTAATGTCTAAGGTAGCTAACTATGGGTTGATAATTCTAACACCCCCCCTTAATCCTGACCTATGAGTAAAATATCAGAAAATTATAGGGCCTATCAACAAGGATTAGTCACCCTTTACATACTACATGTCCATTTAACCAAGGAAAGAGGCAAAAACCCAGTGGGAAAAATCCTCCCGTAAACATGGACTGTAAAAAAAAATTTGGAAATATTTTCATCATTCATGCTTCACAGCATAATCAGCAATCCCCAGCAGTGATTTGAGATTGCTGAATGTCTTCTCACAAAAAACTTTGGTGAAAATATCTGCTACTTGTTCTGAAGATGAACAAAAGAGTAGGTGAATGGTGCCATCATGCATAAGCTGTTTGATGTAGTGCATATGGATCTCAATGTGTTTGGTTCTCCACTTCTGAACTGGATCATTGCAGATTCAAATGGTACTCTAATTATCACAATAGATAGTAGTTGAGTATTCTGATTCAAAGCCACACTCTCCAAGTAACCCCTGCAACCATAAACATTGAGTTGATACATTTGCAACTCCTTTGTACTCTGCTTCTGTAGATGAGAGTGCAATGGCACTCTGTTTCTTGCTTGACCAGGCGATTGGCCCTTCTAAAAGCATGAACACATATCCTGATGTTGACTTTTTATCTGTGCTGTCACCTGCCCAATCACTGTCAGTAAACCCAATCAAATCAAGATCAGATTTAGCTTTGTGGAAGATCCCATGAGTCCTTGTTCCCTGAACAAAGTTAACGATCCTTTTGGCTACTCTCTAATGGATCTCATGAGGCTGATCCATGTATCTTGAAGCCACACTTACTGCATAATAAATATCAGGTCTAGTATGTGTAAGATACAACAAACATCCAATCAATTGCTTATACAGTGTATTGTTTACCATAGGTGAAGAATCAGCTTCTTCAAGCTTAACTCCTGAAAGGAAAGGAGTCTTGCTTGGCTTACAATCATTCATTTTGAATTTTTTCAGCAAATCCAAGGCATACTTGGACTGATGTACTTTGATTCCTTCTTTGGTTTGAGCAATCTCGAGCCCCAAGAATTGGCTCAATAATCCCAAATCTGTCATTGAGAAGGCATGGTTCATTGCATCCTTCAAGGAAGCAATTTCATCCTTTGAGCTTCCTGTAATGAGAAGTTCATAAACATACAAAACAATGATCATTAATGAACCATGAATCAGCTTTAAATATACATTTGGATCTGATTTGCATCGAACAAAATTTAGTGATAGCAAAAAGCTATGAATCTTGGCATACCAAGCCCTGGGGGCTTGCTTAAGCCCATACAATGACTTCTTTAGCTTGCACCCAAGAGATGGGTTAGTAGAAAATCCTTGAGGCTGCTGCATGTATATCTCTTCAGTGAGATCTCCATTCAGGAAATCACACTTCACATCCATTTGGTGTACCTTCCACTGCTTTGAAGCTGCAATGGCTAAGGCTAGCCTGATGGAGTCCATATTTTCCACTGGTGCAAAGGTCTCATTGTAGTATATTCCATGTACCTGTGAGTAGCCCTTGGCTACCAATATGGACTTGTACTTCAGAGGTGAACCATCAGTAGCAAATTTGGTTTTGTACACCCACTTACACTGAACTAGCTTCCTCCCTGGGAGAAGATCAACCAGCTCTCAAGTGTTGCTCTTCTGGAGTGAGATGAACTCTTCTTTCATGGATGCTTGCCATATTGGATGATTTTCTGCATCTTCATATGTCTTTTGGTCTGATTCAACCATCAGATAGAATTTCTATGCAAACATAGGATCTTTCATGCACAGAGCACTCTCAAACTGAGATCTAGTCCTCCTAGGATCATTAGGATTTCCAACTAGTTCTCCAGCTGCATGAATGGTCTTGGATTCCCATTTTGGTATTGTAGCACTTTTAGGATCGGAAATCAAATCATAATTATCAGACATATCAGAATCATCATGTTCAACTATCTCTTCACTTACATTCAGAGGTTCTGGTGGTGAAGAGGATTCTCCAACTTCTATTGCTGCTAGGGGCTCTTCTTGAAACTGAACACACCTTTCAATGAAGGATTTGTTTGTGATCAAATTGATCATATTGTACCCTTTTGAATATTCAGAGTACCCAACCAATAGACACTCTTGGCTTTGGGGCTACAAAGCCTTCCTCTTTTCTGTTGGAATTCTAGCCCAAGCCCTTGAGCCAAAAATCTTGAAATGGGTCACATCTGGCTTGTGCCCACTCCATGCTTCGAAAGGAGTCATACCATCAAGCTGTTTATGATGCACCCTATTCTGGATATAGGCTGCACAGTTTATAGCTTTGGCCCAAAACTTTGGTGGCAAACTCTTAGCCTCCATCATGCATGTTTCCATCTCTTTCAGTGATCTGTTCTACCTCTCAGCAACACCATTATGTTGTGGTGTGTAAGGGATAGAATGCTACATCTGAATACCTGCATCTACACAATATTGAATGAAATCAGACTTGAAATACTTGC
The DNA here is from genome assembly GCA_001517045.1 of Pseudotsuga menziesii. Classification (NCBI taxonomy): domain Eukaryota; kingdom Viridiplantae; phylum Streptophyta; class Pinopsida; order Pinales; family Pinaceae; genus Pseudotsuga; species Pseudotsuga menziesii. Next base: position 50,828 of record LPNX010321361.1, on the reverse strand, counting down.
CACTATTTTCAGATCTAAGGACGTTGAGTTTCCTCACTGACTGGTTTTCAACCAAATCCTTAAAGACTTTCAAGAGGCCAAAAACTTCAGACTTGTGTTTTAGGAAATAAACCCAGCAATACCTAGAAACGTCATCTATGAATTTCAATGCATATTTGGCTTGACTCATTGACATATGAGGAAATGGGCTAGCAACATCACTGTGGATCAACTCAAGAGGTGCTGAGGTTCTCTCATGACTAGCTTTCTCAAATTTATGCTCTGGGTGTTTTCCTATGATGCAACCTTGACAGACTCCTTTGGAAAACTTAATCTTTGGTAACCCTATGACCATTTATTTTTCACTAAGATCATAAAGATACTTGTAATTTAGGTGGCCAAATCTTTCATGCCAAAGCTTGCTTGGCTCATTAGCATGAATCAGAAGAGCAAAGCGGTTTGAGTAGGGTAGGAAGTGTGAGAACATGTATACCTTGGAAGTGTGATTTGCAACTCCTTTTGCAATGAATTTACCACTTGAGATCTCTGTGATCTCAAATTCATTAGGGTAGAATATGACCTTCTTTGGAGACCCTATGTGGGTCATCTGATACACTGATAAGAGGTTAGAGGCAAGACCTGGAACATACAACACATTACTGAACTTACCATGGTCAAGATCAATCATCCCTTTGCCCAAACTTTCAGTGAGAGAGTCATCTCCCAGTACTATTGGTGGACCTTTCAACATGTCAAGTGAGGTGAATTCCTCCTTATTCGAAACCATATGTCTTGAAGCTCCAGAATCAATGATGAAACTAGGTGAGCTTGATGTGCCAACAACCAATGCATGAACTCTCTCTTTGTCTTCTGAATTTGATCCTCCTTCCCTCTTTTTTGAGCTATCTGGAAGGGAGATTCCATTCTTCTCTAGGAGTTGGGTCAGCATGTCTATTTGCTTGTTCATGCAGGAGCTTTCAGAATGATTTCCCTTACTGCAGTATGCGCACTTGCTCATTTCTCCTTTGTTCTTCTTCTTTTGGGGGTTCTTCTTGGAACCTTGAGGCTCCTCTGGAGACTTGTTCTTGTCTCTCTTTTCCTCGGGTGGATTTTTAGCTTTCTTCTTGCTTTTTGAATCCACCCTTAAATCTCCAGCAACTAGAGCTTGGTCTTTGGAAGGTTTGATGGTGCCCATCATCACCAATTTATTTTGTTCTTGTGTTAGAGATTCCATGAAATCTGCAAGGCTAGGCATTTTCCAGGCTCGAGCTGTCAACTTTGTGGCATAGAAGGTCGAAACAAACACTGAATAGTCAGGGCCAAGCTTCGAGAGTATGGCCAAGACCAGCTAATCATCCTTCTTTTCAATCCCACATTGTTTTAGCTACAAAACAAGTACTTAGAACTTGGAAAAATATAGTTGCAGGGATTCAAATGCATAAGGATTCCATTCGAATTTAGTCAAAAGAAGGCTTACTAAATCTAAGCAAATCCCCCATAGGTGCATAAAGCACTTTCCAAATCTATCTAGGAGCTCACGAATTGGAAAAAATAAGTTAGGAAAGCTAATAGGTGGTGGAAGGACAACTCATACATGCTTTTCATAGGAGAAAAGAGTGGAGGATGTTGAGGACAAAAAACAAGTTAACTTCACCTAGTCAAACTTTCCCAATTCCCTTAAACCTCAGAAAAAGCAGACATGCGCTAGGGAGGCCAGGAATAAAGTATATTTGATTCCAAGAGGTTTACCAAGCACTCCCTGACTCCAATTTAGAAACTTTAACCACTATGGATGTGTGGAGGACAACTTGCATAAGGTGGAATATGGAAACTAGGCAAATAAGACAAAAATTGGATTAATTAATGTCTATGGTAGCTAACTATGGGTTAATTATTCTAAAAAATACATCCATGGATTCAATATTCATATTCAAATGCACATGTATTGGACAAGAAAATATATTTATATTAATAAAACAGAGATACAATAGTTACAAACTCTATCTATACTTCTGCGAACCAGAGAAACCGAGTCCTCCACCTAGGCCTCTCTCACTTTAATCCTCCATCTCTTGATAGAAATCTTACAAAGAAAATTCAATATTGGGAAGAACACTATGTGCTCCAAAGGGACAAAGGGATGCAGATAGAGGCAAAATAGAGGCAATAACGGACTATAGTTTCCTTACTCTTTAATTTATCCTCCTTCAATATATCCAAGAGGCTCAATATATAGAACTCCAAAAATGTAATGGAGGGTCGAATCTGATCATTCTGAAGGCATATGGAAGGATAAAAGACAAGATATTTAGACTCGTATGAGGAAAAATACAATTTTGTTTGTCTTTATGCGCACATCCCGATGTACGCAGGTTTGAGGTCAAAAGTTGTGTATACACATGAGTATGGATTTAAAAGTCATGTATAGGTATAAACAAGTGATTTTGGGGGATGATATTGGAATATAAAAGTATAATATAAGTCCATGGGGTCCAAAGAGTCTGCATAGGGACATGGAAGGCCATAAAAGTGTGATCTACCAGGTGTGGTAAAATCATCTATAATAGATGCCCCCTAATGTGTGATGTCATATGGGTAACATGATGGTCGAAATACATTATATAATCCATCCCAGAAGTGGAGTAATGAACACACAGGTGGAAGAAACAACTACTCATCATTACAATACAATGATCAATCTCTGCATGTGACTGCAAATACATGTAGCAGTCCCGGATACAAAAGAGTACAATGGCCATGAATAGGCATGATATACAAAGTATCATGTGTTCTCATCACCACATACAACATACAATGAATCAAGATATCCAAAATGGATGAAGATATCTGATATATACTGGAATCTAGAATGAAGATCAAAAGAGCTGAAATATCATTGTTAGATTTTTATCATTTAATCAATATGATCTTATGATCTTATATGATAGAATAACATGCACAGCAACAAACATAAGAGAAAAGAGACACAAATAATTTTCCTTGGGGAAACCATAAAGGAGAAAACCCCGCAACTTCCTCAAAGATAGAATGAGCACCAATGGAAGCGGTAAAACCTGAAAAACATAAAAGATGATCTCCATAGCTTGTTCTCTTTCTTGCACTTGAGAGAGATTCTCTTCTCTCACTCATGCACCCCAATGAGTGAGTGTGTGTGTGATAAATAGAGAGGCTCAATCTCTATTTATATTCTTTCATTCACTTGATTTCCACTTCAACATGTTGTCCCCACTTAACAATTACTTACTATGGACGACATCTCTAGAAGATTCTAATAACCCTAGTGCCCCACAATTGTGGGGAATTTTCCCTTCGATCAACAAGGAGGGTTAACCTTGACACAATTGTGGGGACTATTGCTCCGACTTACAATGGACGGTTAACCTCAATGACTTTACATGACTTGTTTACATTACTGAATTTCCCGATCAAAACATCGAGGCATGAAATGACTCAATTAAATTATAGATACTTCGTGGAATAAACATCGGGGTACAATACATAAGATATAAAAGTGAATACATTCTAAAGTTACAAAGTTACAAATACATCAACACTCTCTCTTTACTAGGAAGGTATTCTCTTGACACAATTTATCAGCACAAGTATTCTTCTTTGTATCATCTAAATCATCATCAAGTAATCTTCATCTTCAAGTAATCTTCATCATCAAGTCATCTTCATTGTCAAGTCATCTTCATCAAGTCTGGATCATCACTGGATCATCATTGAGTCTGGATCATCACTTGATCTAGAGCATCACTCGATCATCATCAAGTATGGATCATTACTTGATCTGGATCATCACTGGATCATCATCATCATTACTGCTTTTTCTATCTCAATCAAATAGTGCTATCTCTTCATTCTTCTTGTCACAGGAAGTTCTACAAAGCTAGCCCTTTTTCATGCTGGATGCACATCTATAGAGCCAGTCCTTTTTCATACTAGATGTATCATCACATAGCTAGTCCTTTTTCATACTAGATGTGGCATCTACTAGACCTAGTCCTTTTTCATACTAGATGTGTCATCACAAATCTAGTCCTTTTTCATACTAGATGTGGCATCTACACAGAGCTAGTCCTTTTTCATACTGGATGTGTCATCACAGAGCTAGTCCTTTTTCATAATAGATGTGGGATCTACACAGAGCTAGTCCTTTTTCATACTCGATGTGTCATCATAGAGCCAGCCCTTTTTCATGCTAGATGTGGGATCTATAGAGAGCTAGTCCTTTTTAATACTAGATGTGTCTTCAAAGAGCCAACCCTTTTTCATGCTAGATGTGGTATCTACACAAATCTAGTCCTTTTTCATACTAGATGTGTCATCACAGAGCCAGCCCCTTTTCATGTTGGTTGTGGGATCTACACAGACATCTGACAATGGAAGGAACCAATCCACTCACCATGTCACAGCTCCTACATCTGACCATGGAAGGAACCAATCCTCTCACCATGTCAGAAGGGCACACAAAACCATCACTTTCCTTTGGAAGGAACCTCGATCTGGAGAACACCAAGCTTCTCCCTTCACTCTGGCCATTTCTAGCATAGAATCACATCAGGTTTGATTACGTCCAAGGATAGCCTGCGAGCTTCACCAAGACCAATTGCATCTGAGGAAAACCTACAGGACCATTTATATCTAAGCAACCTACGAGCTTCACCAGGATTTATGCTCAGAAATCTTGTCTCACCAGGTATTCTAGAACTCCCTCTTTTGAGAGATCTTGATCTGGATCACAAACTGGAGCTTCACTACTCCTCTCTGCATCATACCAAAATGAAAGTCAGATCAATCAAATCAAATAGTAGTTTTCAAAAGAAAGATACTACCTACCAAACATATTTTTCTTCAGTTGTATTCAGCGCCATGTAGGACTCCATCCTGTCAAACCAAGAGATCACACTTGATCTCATACTAAAGTAGCACCTCAAAGTGCTCTTCCTATCAATGGCACTACCTACCCAATACAAATCCACATAACCCTCTAGGTTAATCTTTTGATTCACCTCATACTTGAGCCCATAATCAACTATACCCTTCAGGTACCTTACTGCATGCTTTGCAAGCATCAAGTGAACATGTCTCAATGTGTTCACAACAAAGAAAGTATCTAGTCTCGTATTCATCAGGTACATCAAGGAACAAATCATCTGATGATGAAGCAACACTTAATAGCTTCAGGTTCAATGCCATAGGTGTTTTCATGGTCTTTCAGTCCATCATCATGAACCTATTTAGGATCTCTACTGCATACTTCCCTTGTCCCAAAGAGATTCCATCCACATTCTTCCACACCTCCATCCCTAGAAAGTAGTGCATCATATCCAAGTCTTTCATCTCGAACTCGGAAGTAAGTATCCTTCTTGTAACTTTAATGAGTTCCTCTTTTCTATCAAGAACAAGTCATCGACATTAAATAGAAGCATCACTGGTCTTCCACCTTCAACCTTGAAGGAAAGGTTGGAATCTTCTTTACTCTCGGTAAATCCTAGAATCATCAGTAAGTTGTCCATTCTATTGTACCATGTCCAACCTCAGGATATTTTGTAATCAATCCCTCTGAAGTGGAGCATCATTCTCCCTCTGTCTTTCGTACTCTATATATTGAAACATTCTATACTTGAGGGACAAGTAGCTTCCTCTGCTACTAATATTCTATGCATCCATCTAGGATCACTGGATACCAATATCCTCTATCTTGAAATTTATTTGCGCACCCATTTGTGAGCTTGTCATCCTCTACAGACTTTCATCTTCAACTTTGTAGCAAAGGTTCAGATCTTCATCAAGCTCCTCATGTATGTGTTATCCCATGGGTGTCTTCTGAGCTCGTACAAGTCCTTCTTTCATTTGCACACATGATTCTATGTGTCATGTGTCTCAACTCCCAATGGCTGCAAATTTTTCTTCATAGTCTATGCCTTCTTTTCATGAGGAGCCTCGTGCTATGAATCTTGCCTTGTACCCCACGATGTTTCCATCTACTACATGATAGAACTATGAAATTCCCTTCACATATCAATATTGCATCCTAGACATCATTCTTCTTGAACTGGTCTTCCCTTTCTTCTTGGTTACTTCTTCATGGCTGGAAGGTTCTGCATCAATGATGTCGCTACATTCATCATATTATTCCTCATCTTGAACTATAGTCACTCGTTCTTTGGAACAAGTCTCATCCTTATTTGCTTGTAGGCGATTGTACGTGATCTTTCCTACAAGTCAAATGCATTAGTTGTATGTTTAGAAACATTTCATAAGGTATATTCATAATGAAAGATTCTTTTGCATCAAGATATATGATTATGCAACTATTTTAGCCAATACAACATTCATTCATATCTCACGGAAACTTTTCTACATGCCTTCCATCTCTACCAAGACATCATTGAGATTGTGCACTAATCCAATATGTCAGCAAAGAGGTTTCATTCTATATAAGTAGAAATGGAGAGTTGTATAACACCATGAGATACTTACCCATTACATGCATATTAGTAGTATAATGTCATTAATGCAAACATTCTATCATGCATAATACATTAATTGAATATAAACAAATGCATAACAAAACAATATAATGAAATGGCAATTGAATACTTATCTTTATTTGTTTTGTGGGTAGACTCCTTCTTGAACCTTCAACTTCATCATCTTCTACATTCATCATTTCTTATCCAAATAATGAGATGGATAAAATGTTCTTCAAGAGTTGAGTTCTTTATATTCCTCATCACTTGAGGGATCTTCTTTGGATGGTGAGATCTTGATCTTTAGTTGCTCCCATCTTCTTTTCTCTTATTATGAGTTGAGCTTCTTCTTGCGTGTGCTCTTCCTAGAGTCTGCTAAAAGTAATTAATTCCTTTTGGCACACATTCCTCAAATGAATGAATTCCCATGATCCTAGGGGGCCATTCAAGGTGGCTATCACCACTTCTTCAATCTCCACTTTTTCTTCTACTACTACAAGTTGTTCTTTGATTTTAGAGACCCTTGTAAAGTATGACTATATGGTCTCTGCATTCTGGATCTTCACATTCTTCAACTATTTTCTCAAAGTCATATTTCGATTTATGTTCTTCCCTTCAAATAACTTGTTGAAGGAATCAAACATGTCTTTTATTGTCTTTATGGAAGACACGTGTGGTATAAGGTGATCCTTGATTGAGTCAGTAATGATCTTCTTGACCTTGAGCAAGTTCTTATTGTGTAAGACTTTAGCCTCATCCCCCTCTGGAACTGGAATCCCTTCACTTATGTAGGTGTCCAATTCACTTTCTTTAGAGAGATCATATACTTCCATGCTTGAAAGTTGTCAAATTCACCAATATTGTCATCAAGATGATGTGATAGATCACTTCGAAATGAGAACCTCAAATGAAAATAGAAAAATATTAGATCTTACCGATTTGAGGTGTCCGTCCTCGTTCCGGAGCTGGCTGATCTAGGGTTTTTCAGAGAAACCCTAATTTTCAAAACTTGGAATCTTTCAGATCTGATTAGATAGAAAGATATACCTCTTAAAGGTGAGCTTTCCAATGTACTCCTTTTCTGAAATAAGTGGAGGGAAGCTTCTGGAATAGAAATCCCTAGTTTTCCAATTTTTTCTGCATAAATGCCTAATACTGTTTCTGTGGTATCTCCGCAATTACTGCTCCTCTATGTCTAAAACTTCACACTGAGGTATCCTCGCATGTCCATGTTACAAAACCATAGGTTTCATCAGAATTGGTTTCGCCAATTAAGACTCATGAGAATTTTCCCAAGGTGATCTATTTTGGGACTGTTCAGCATAGCAAAGTTGTATTGATGACCATGTGTCATGGTTTTGATCTTCGGGGTCTGAAACTTCTACCACAGAAATTAAATTCTTTTCCCTTTCTGTAAAATCTTTATAAATTTCATTTGGACCTTTGTAACCTGAGATATAGCAATTCTCCCTAGGTGTCATGTTTAGGGATGAATCCTGGAAGAGGATGGAACCCTAACTTGGAGGGATCATATCTCCTAGAATATAGGGAATCGAAGGCTGACCTTTGGACACAGCGTAAATAAGGCATTTATATTTGGCCTATGAAAGTTTCAACTCCTAATCCTTCTCCAATCCCTACATATAGTGAATGTACCAAAACATATCAGTTTTAGCATTTAGGGTTTTTCCAGCTCAGGGTCAAACTAGGGTTTGACTTTCCCAGAGTTACACCCAACCAAAAATATTGACCCAGGTCTCTAAAATTCGATTTTGATTAGGAGACCCATACTATTCCGAGCTCACTCAAAAATTCTTCTTTTGTAAAAAGCTCTAATTTCGCACACCAAAAACTGAAAATGCCTGGAATCAAATTCTGCTTTGACAGAAAGATGCGCCCTTCAATGGAGAGTCATCCTAGCATACTTTTGCTAATGGATTATGGAGAGAGACCCAAAAAGTAAGAATCCCTAGCTTATGTAGCTACACAATGTCTTCTTCTCAGGTTAGCTCTGATACCATGTTAGATTTTTATCATTTAAGCAATATGATCTTAGGATCTTATCGAAGAGAATAACATGCACAACAATAAACACAAGAGACAAGAGACACAAAGAATATTCCTCGGGGAAACCATAAAGGAGATAACCTTGCAACTTCCTGAGAGATAGAATGAGTACCAATGGCAGTAGTAAAACTCAAAAATAGAAAAGATGATCTCCACAACTTGTTCTCTCTCTCACACTTGAGAGAGCTTCTCTTCTCTCACTCATGCACCCCTGTGAGTGAGTGTCTGTGTGATAAATAGAGAGGCCCACTCTCTATTTATATTCTTTTGTTCACTTTATGTCCACTTCAACATGTCAGCTCCACTTAAAAATTACTTACTAGGGCCGACATCTCTAGGAGAGTCTAATAACCCTAGTGCCCCACAACTGTGCGGACTTTTCCCTCCGATCAACAAGGAGGGTTAACCTTCAAACAATTGTGGTGACTATTACCCCGACTTACAGTGGAGGGTTAACATGAATGACTTTACATGACTTGTTTACATTATTGAATCTCCTGATCGAAACGTCAGGGCATGACATGACTCAATTACATTATAGATACATCCCAAAATAAACATCGTGGGTACAATACATAAGATATACAAGTGAATACATTCTGAAGTTACAAATACATCAAATATCATGAATACTAGCATGATCAAGAAGGTAGCATATATGGAATGCCACCAATATGGAAGGTCTTCTATACAAACTTCTACGCGTACATGTCCTACTATGCGAATAGACGTGTCAAGGTCGAATAGAGTATTCCATCGTATGATTAACATTCATTGATGTATACCATTAATAGATACGAGATAACCCACCAATAATGAAAATTGGAATCAAGGTATAGAGTGCAATCTAACAAGTGTGAATGGATTTGTCGAGGTCGAACATTTGGAAGAATCCATCAATCAAGGGACATTGATGTATTCCCAAAAATGTCAATGGCGAGAGAACCTACCACTGATGACTGTAAGTCTCAAGGCACTCAAATGACTCTAGAGTCCTATTCCAGAATAAATAATCTGAAGTCGATGGAATGGAATCCGCTGGAAGGATAGAATTAAGGCACCCCCCATCAACCAACACAAGGTACTCAACAATGTTGTATAATGTGGAAGAACTCAATGAACACGATGTGCACGAACTAGTAATAGTACTAGGAATGGCCGACATGTAAAATTAAGATAACTAAGGAATGGCCGACTCAGGTTTCAACTTCCTTGGAACAAGAGCATAAGGAAAGTGGTGACTGAATGTAGGGAGCATGTAATCAATATGCAAACTAGGACATTTCTATGACACAGGAGGCATTGGTAGAGGCTCCATGAGGATTGGAAGCATAACCATTCGATGGAGATAAACTCAGAGTAACGAGTACAACTCCTAAATTCAAACTAATAACCCAACCAACGGATGTGATATACAATGCTCTATTTGAAGGCGACACGACTCAACTGCTTCCAAAGACAATATATTTTCTTTCCTGGCTTTTTATGTTTTTTATTTTTTTGGAATTTTTTCATATATTTTGAAAAGCTTGAAGAAGAATAAAAGTGCTTTATAGTACCTACATAGGAAAAGACGAGTGTTAGGGATAGGGAAACTAGTTCCAGGAAGTGGAACATACCTATTCTCAATGCAAGGAAACATGTGTAGGATAACGACACTCAGGGGAAGGTCTCCTCCCGGTAAAGGGGTGATTAAGCTGCAAATGATATGTAAAAGGCTCTGCTAAAAGGTCAAAACCTAGGGCTAAATGCCATACTTTTGGCACTTGGAAGGATAGTGTGGCTAGCATCCCTCCACTAGGATTCTAGGCCATTGATTTTCTTTGCGGCCTACCATTTATGATTGGAGTACCTCAATTCCCAGAAACATGAAGCAACAACTCACAGACCTACAAGATGGGCAGCATGAAGAACTTTGGCTACAACAAAATTTTGAGTACTTTCTTTTTTGAGTGTGTGTCGGGGATAAGTCCAAGAGTTGATATTTCCCCTCATGGTGCTCAAGATCTGTCTCAGCTATGATGGGAAACTGTCATGCAAAGACTAGGAGGGGGGCGAGTAGCTAACCCCTACCCAGGGGACTTGTTTCTCTGGTGGCGTAGACAAATCATTGCCATAGACAACTACCCCTACGAGGGGATAGACTTCCATAGAGACCTAGACATGCCCATTCCACTAGGTTCTGCATATGGGGAGATAAGTAATGATTCCCGACTCAAACTTGTTTTTTGAATTATTAAATTGTTTTGTGTTTTTTGATATATGGAATAAAAAAGACATGTTTTTGGTGTGATGAAATATAGCGATACTTGGTCATATACATGCAGATGTGGGTCCTAGATGACCAAATGGATTCCCTCATCATCGATGAATGGGAAGAGGGGAGGAGACAATGGGTGTGGATGCAGAACATACGCTCCAAATCATTCAAACGAACTTTTTTCAATTGACACATAGATTTCTCATGGCACAAGTCGAGGACTTTCCTGAGGCCATGCAGCACCAGGTGGTGGGTGTGCCACATGCATTGGTGTACTTATTCCGCCAGCTAGCTAGAGCCGTAGTGTGCTATCATTATCAACACCCTTCCCACCAAGATTAGAGGTTGGGTGTACTTTTTTTTATGGTGACCGTGTAGTATATTTTGGTGGCTTGGAAGACACATTTTTGTATATGAAATTATGTAATATGACACCACATTTTGGACTTATATTTTAATAAAAAATACCTATGATGATCGGTTATTTTATTTACATGTGTAAATGTGTTTGTGAATGCTTTATTGTCTATGAAAAAAATGCCAATATAGTACATAATTTGCATATGAATCAACAACTTGATTAAAATTTCGTGTAATATGAATGTATGTTATGTTCTCAAATTGTTGAACTAGAAACCTTGCATGCAAGAACCTTCATAATAAAGTTGGATCCCTAACATGATACAAGCCATTTAGCTGTGAGACCACTAACTGTGAATCAAGACGTACCTCAAGAGAGCGGATACCATGTGAAATTGAATCACACAATAACTCAATCACAACACTATATTCAACAATATTTTTCAATGAAGGCCATAGAAAAACAACTCTTGAAGACAACACCTGACCCATAGGAGTATAAATCACCCAAGGAGGAAAATATGAGTTTTGAGTGTGGAGGCTAGCACCATCTGTGAATCCTACATAAAATGAATATTTTGTCGACATATTCCACAACAAATAGAAGCAAGTCAACGAACTCAAACACTACAAGAAGACCAAAACTAAGCTATGCAAATGTACAATAATATACAACAAATCAGACTTAGATGAGAATCATGCATAGTCCTTTTTAAGATGGAGACCATTTCTAGCCTCCGCCAAGGCTGTCCCTTCATAATAAACTAAATCGTAGGAACCTTTATCTAATACCTGCTAGACCACGTAAGGACCATGCCACATAGGGTTAAACTTTCTTGCCCCCAAGGGTTCCTTAGATTGGTCCCACAAAATAACCAAGTGACCTTCACTAAACCTCCGAGGATGAACAAACTTATTGTAATGGACCTTAATGGAACGCTTATTAATCTTAAGAGCCAATAAATAATCTCGATGTTTCTCATTAAGTTGCTCTAAGTGGACCAAATGCACTTCTAATGTGAAAGTCTTTGGTAAAATATCCAGGAATAGCTTCAAAAAAGAGATTTCACACTCAACCGGTAAGATTGAATCCACCCCATGCATAAAATGATATGGAGAAAAACTGGTAGCAGTATTGATCGTGGTTAGATAATCCCAAAAAGCAAGATATAGCATGATATGCCAATTGGTCTTGCTTTTTTTGATGGTTCATTGGAGAATGGACTTAAGTGACTTGTTCACTGCTTCAACTTGTCCATTCACTTGAGGATAGTAAGAAGAGGAATGCTCTTGCTTATACCCTAGCTTCAAAGACAACTCAACCATCATCTTGTTCTGAAAGTGCCCTCCATGGTCAGTGACAAGCTCCTTCAATATAGTGAACCCCGTGATAATATGATTGAATACAAAATGCATGGCTATCTCACTGTTGGCTTTAATAGTGGGCATAACCTCTTCCCATTTCATCAAATAGTCAACAACCACTATAATGTGATGGTTCCCCCCAGTCAAAACTGGTTTGCAATCCATAAAATCGACCCCCCACATAGTGAAGGGACCAGCGGTGATAATCGGATGCAAAAGGGAAGAATCTGAGCGCATGTTCCATGCAAACACCTAGCAAGGGTGGCACTGCTTGACCTCATTAACACAATCTTTAAAGATGGACGACCAAAAATATCTTGCTCTCAATTTTTTTTGAGTTGTAGAATGCCCAGATAAATGAACACCACACTCCCCTCTATGGAAATCATTCAGCACAACCTCAGCCTCTTCATGAGTTAAGCACCGACGCAAAATGAAATCAACCCCACCATGATACAAAGTGTTATCCATAATGATGTAATTCTTCTCTACATGACCTAGTCATCAATGCTCATCTCGTGAGAGGTGAGAAGGAACCTTCAAGGTTTGCAAGTAAACAATAATGTCCCCATACCATGGATCCACATCCAAAATGAGAAAAATTTGCTCATCAACAAAAGAGTCCTCATGTACCTCTCCCTCATCCAAACTCAAAAAATTAGATATGAGCTCAGCAAAAATTAATGACTTCTTCGATTTTGCTGAAACAAAATCGAGGTAAAATTATTACAATATCACAATCCATTTATTGTACTTTCCCCCTATCATCCTTCTGGTAAGGATGAATTGAAATGGATTAATGTGAGCTATAACAAAATTTTGGTGAAGAAGGATATAATTCCTTAAACATTGGACCACATGGATAGTAGCTAAGGCTAACTTCTCTACATGGGTATGAAGAAGCTCTGCATCAATAAGTTTTCAGCTAAGATAATAGATGACATGCTCATGAAGCTCCTCATCCTCTTGAACCAAGACCATACCAATCGTCTCTTCAGACACGGCCACATATATCAAAAATTCACAGCTATAGTCGGGTGGACTAAGCATGGGGGCCATTTCTAAGGCTCTCTTCAAAGCATCGAAAGACTCTTGGGATCGCTCATGCCAAATAAATGGCATGTATTTCTTTAATAAATGCATGAATCCTTTAGTAAAATTGGCAAAATTGACTACGAATCTTCACAAGAAGTTGGCCATACCTTGCAAACATTGAAGATGTCAAATGTTATGTGGGGGAGACAATTGAATATTGCCTCAACCTTCAAATGGTCAACCCTTATACCCTCCTTGGAAACAATGAACCCTAGAAAGCGACCAACCTTCATGCAAAAGATGCTCTTATGAGGATTTAACCAAATTTGATAATGACGACATATTTTGAAAACCAAATGCAAGTGATAAGGATGACACACCCTCATACGAGAGTGAGCAGCTAAGTCATCCAAATAAACTTCAACAATATTTTTAAGGTCATGAAAGGAAAAGGTCATAGCCCGTTGAAACGTAGCTCCGATATTTTTTAAGGCCGAGGGGCATCTTTTGATATAAAAAAGTACCCCAAGGAAAAATTAAAGCAATCTTATGTTGGTCCTCGGGTTTAATCTGGATCTGATTATATCCTAAAAAGTCATCCATAAAGGAAAAAACTTCGCTCCCTGCACACTCATCCAAAATCTGATCAATAAATTGTGTGGAGAATTTACCCTTAGGAAAGGCTCGATTCAAGTCTCTGTAATCAGTGCATACACGGATCATTCCCTACTTCTTATCCACTGGAACAAGATTTGACATACACTCTGTCAAGGGAATAAGATAGATGAAGCCAACTTTGAGCAACTTCTCTATCTCTGCCTTAATATTGGGTGCTATCATAGGATTCATTGCTCGTAAGCATTGTCGAGCAGGGTTAGCATCCGGATAGGTTTCAATTTCATGTTCGACAATACGAGGGTCTATTCTCGGCATTTCCTCATACAACCAAGTGAATACATCTTGAAATTATTTAAAAATATCGATGTATTTTCTAACCCCATTGGGGGAACAATCCGCCCCAATGTACACGTTTTCAACCTTGCCAGGAACACACGAAATATTGATAGGAATAGTTGGTGACAAGTTGTCCATGTTCCCTTTGGCATAATTGCTACGAGAGCCTAATGGGACCACGGGCCTACCAACTTTTTCTCTAAAGATCTCCTTATAGTCATAACACCCTCTATCATTCAAGCTTAGGAAGAAAGTAAGATCTATGATGCAATTCTCTCAAAGGAAGGTCAGTACCTGACATAGCTTTGAGAATAGCCTCATATGATGGAAAAATGTCATCGATGCAGTTGTGAGAGTGAGCTGACACAACCGCCCAAGCAGGAAGTGCATAAGGGTCCTCCTCCTCTGTCTGTGAAGAGGAAGGACTAGAATCTACAACATAATCAAGATTAGCTTATCAACTTCTCATTCTTGGCCTGCAGTTCAACACATTTTGCCTCCCATTTCTTTCTTTCACATTCTCTGTCCACTTCCAAACCTTGCAGGTTCTTGTTCTGGTGCTTCAATCCTTTCAGCTCCAACTCCTTCATACTTACCTATGTGAGGGCTTGAATGATAGAGAACTCATTAGGTTCAGTGGTAGGAGGAAAGACTTCCTTTTTGAGTTCTTTCCCCTTCTCTTGCAATTCCTCGGTCCCTAAGTAGCTTCAATTTGTATTTTACAGTTTCTATGGGTCCATTTAGTAGGATGGTGTTGAAAATATCAAAATCCCCGTCTTCAAAGAATTCTTCAATTTTCTCATATTCCGGGTTTTGGTCAAATAACCCCTCTACCTCAGTCATATTATATACTTTTTCGTAATGGAGAAACGTGGCCTGCCTAGTCCTTTAACAAGTGGGATGATGTGGTTTGTCTTAGCTGGATGCTTCCTGCACAGTCCTGCTCTCGCTATCCTATGCACAAAATCATACGAATAACCTAAATTCACGTGCACACAATTCTTACATTATTCTTCTCTAATAAATACCTTGCACTTTCTTTGGCGGGAACAACTCTCATCCATTCATCCAGCCCTTCTTCAACCTAGACAGTCGATCCTGCTTCCCATTACTCCATCTGTCTTTCCCTCGCTTATATTGCACTCCTTATTTTCCCTATCATAAAAAATATTACTTAGAGAAAATCTATGAAGTGTATACCGTATCATAAAAAATATTACTTAGAGAAAATCTAAATCCTTTCCAATTCATCAAATATATGAATACGTTTCAAACAGTTCATTTAGAAAACATGGAGATGGACGCATTAAAGTAGGAATCATTATATCATCTATATCCACATGCCACGAGACTACACCATGTTATAATTGTTGCCTATAAATGGAGGAAAATAGATTACTCTGAGTTGTTGGGAAATGATGAAGTATGCAGTTATTCTCCATCACCATATTGATAAAGAAGACAATAAGTGACACAAATAATTCCATCAAAATCGCACATTTATTAGGCTTGTGGTAGAATTGAAACAGGTACTGTTACACTAAATTAACAATTATCTACCATGGAGTTTCTATACACATAACCTCACCCATCCATCCCTGAGATCGAAGTTAAACATCACGATCTTACTATGTATTTACCTTTTGGGTCATTTCGAACATGGTTATACCTCCAGATCGTTATATCAAAGATAAAGACTGGTTTATGAAGGAAGTGGTCTTTATTGAGTAATACACAAAGCGAAGATCATCTTCATAAGCACAGATCTTTATGGTTATCATTTTTACTGCTGTCTCTAGTTGTATCTATTATTATTTATATGTATATGGGTTCCTTTCACAATCGTATGATTTATTAATGTGCACTTTCCTATCATTGAAGGTGATTCAAGCGTTGGATATTTTACCTGAAGTTGAAGGAAGTAATTTTCCAGAAGATGTTCGAAAAATATTTTGTTAAAAAAGACAGCTTGCCTTGCTCATTATTGAAAGAGATACAGTTGTGAAGGTAAAACTCGATGAATGGAGGATAACAGATTGAATCTACACATCATCACGATAGTTCTTAGCATGCGGAGTCAGCTGCACCCACACCCACTTCCTGGTTACTCGAAGGAAGCACCATTGCTCAGTTATTTTCTAAAATTGGATGCTTGCTACCTATATAAACAGAAGAAAAAAATTGAGAATGGGGAGGGTCTCTGGAGAATGGAAGGACTGTGATTCTCGCCATCTTTATATTCTTCTTGAAATGGTTTTGTTAACAAGAAGGAAGAAGAGACACTGCTGCAACATTTGGGGGAAACTTTCTTCAGAGCAGTGCATTTTCTTTTTATGAATTTTGTACTGTTTATGACTTTTTAGTTTGAAGAAGGCATCACCAGTTATCATCCTGGAATTAGAGGAAGACTTGATAACTTTGATTACGATGATAACTTTGATTATGAAGGTTTTAATTTTCAAAGCCAGAGATCATTGCAATTGATTGTATTTTTGAAATATTTTTCTTATTTACAGTCTTAATAAGAGATCTAATGGGAAATGTTTTATTCATTTTTGTTTCAAAATATTTCTTGAAAGTTATTGTAGGACATAGTTTGATGTATAAAAATGTTTTAGTTTCATTTCTAAATTGATTCATAAATGATGTTTTAATTTTGTTATTGTCTTCCAAACTTTGTTTCAAACTCTCAATGATATGATCTTCCTTTATACATCATACTCTTTTAAATCACTTTTGATCTCAGCCGAGATAGGTTATATAGTTAAAATTACACTTTGACTTTTGTTAGTTAGTATTTATTAATACTATTTTACAGCTGTTTTAGCAATGGTTAAAACAATTACATATTTAATTTGATTTTGTTTTATTCTTGTAATTTTGTTCTTTTGAAATATAGGAAAGAAAGCAAAACTACTTGTGAGACTCTCCTTAAGAGAGAAAAAAATAGATAGAATAGTTAGGAATATTTTCGTAGTTTTGCTTAAATTTCATAGTTAATAAATTAATTAGTTTAGATTAGAAGTTAACATAAGATCTACTTTTGCCGAGTTTAAGTGGTTGTATTCTTCTTAAAAGGATAAAAACTTGGATAGTAGCAGGACTATAAACCAATGAGACTCAGCTAACCCAAACACACCAGGAGCTGCCATAAGAAACTTGTGTGGGTTGAATCTCCCCTATTGGCCTTAGGCATAAAATCCGGCCAACGGGTCTTTACCTAATTCCGCTAACCCAAGGGAAAGGTTATCAGTGTGCATGTTGAGGGAGCGGAATTGAATTCCGATGTTGATCGTTAGGGGGGTAGATATGGGTCGTTGAAACCTGTGGCCCATGTTGATGTATTTGTAACTTCATAAGATATTCTAATGTATATTATCATTGTATGTTGTTGTACCCCCATTCAGGATGTGTGTTACCCCTTTACGGAATGTCTAAATTGTGTCTAGACCTTGAGGTACAACCTTCGTTGTAAGTTAGGGAATTATTCCCCAGTGTAACA
Source organism: Pseudotsuga menziesii (assembly GCA_001517045.1). Lineage (NCBI taxonomy): Eukaryota > Viridiplantae > Streptophyta > Pinopsida > Pinales > Pinaceae > Pseudotsuga > Pseudotsuga menziesii. Next base: position 32,806 of record LPNX010321361.1, on the reverse strand, counting down.
TAATGTAATATGTACTTGTAGTCTCTCTAGGAGAAGTGGGCTTCATGTGAGATGACATGTAGGCTCAAATGTTAAATTTGGTCAGTGAATTGAAAGGGTATAAATAGGGAGGCGATCTACCTCATTTATACACACCTCACAGACACTCTAAAGTGCATGAGAGAGAGAGAGATAGTCACAGGAGGAGAGAAATATAGTCGGTGAACATTTCTTATTACTGCTTTTGATCATCTTACTATTCTGAAGAAGTTTGCGGGGTTTTCTCTTTTATGGTTTCTCCAATGAAAATCTTTGTGTCTTGTGTATATTCTATATCTTGTGCATTTTGTTGTACTTGTTATTCTTTCATATAAATATCCTAGATAATCTAATAAGATCTTAAGAAAAACTAACAAGGTATCATATCATCTCTGAAAGAAGGCACTATGCAGCTGCGGGAACTAGGGTTTCCTAGTTGAAGGTTTTCTCTCAACAGATCATCAAGCAAGGATGGCTAGGCTAAATCACCTCACTAGGGCACATTTGTTGGTGGTAGTAGTTTCTGAATCAAAGAAGTTTCACTATGCAACCAAAATACATCTACAATGGAAACTAATGAAAATTAGGGTTTCATGCCTGAAAACCCTAGAAGACTAAATTTAGTCATTATATAACTTTCGGTATAACGCAATATTCGAGAAGGATCATAAGAAAAAAAAATTACATGATGAAGAGAAATTCTTTTTGTACCTTTTCTAAAAGTTTCAACCTCATATTATGTATATTTTGGGATATATGGTTCCTCCAAATCAGGGTTCCAGCCTCCCCTAAAATACAGTCATAAACAGGTGACCTAGGTATATTTTCTATATCTCGGGATAGGAAGGTCCAACCAAAATTTAGCAAGATTTTGCACGTAGGGAACGGAATTTAGTTTCTGTGGTACGCATTTCAGACCTAGAATGTGAAACAATGACATGTGGAAGTCCGTACAAGTTTTCTATGCTGAACAGTCTCAAAAACAACCACCTTGGGAAAATCAGCATAAGTTCCACTTGGAGAATCCATTTATGCTCTAACCCATGGGATTGTAAAGAAGACATATCAGGCTATCTTAGATATAATTTTTAGACTGCAATGATTTGAAACTTCAGAGATACTGTAGAATCAATTTCAGACATTTGTGTAGAAGAAATTGAAAAACTAGGGCTTACTGTTCTGGGAGATTCCCACCACTTTTTAAAAAAAAGGAGTACATTGGACAACTTTCCTTGAAGAGGCCAATATTTTTTGTCCAATTAAAATTTTGAAAAATTAGGGTTTCTCTGAGAAACCGTATATCCTCCAGCTCCAAAACTAGGTAGGACACCTCAAATCGGTAAGATCTAAATCTTTTCTAATTACATTTGAGGTTATCATTTCAAAATGAATAATCACACCCAAGTTGATGACAAGTTTGGTGAAGCTGACAAATTCCAAGTATGGAAGTATAGGACCTCTGTGATCCTTGAATAAAATGACTTGAATCAGTATTTCAGTAAGGAAGTTCTAAGATCCTGAGGGAGATGAGGCTAACGATAAAGCCAAGAGAATCATTGCAGATTCTATTAGAGATCATCTCATCCCTCATGTGTCATCCTTGAAGACACCAAAAGAAAGTGTTTGATGTTATTATGAAGCAATCAAAGAAGAAGAAGAGATTGTTATAACCTCCTTGAATGGCCTCTGAAGATAAATGGGGTTCATTCACTCAAGGAATGTGTGCCAAAAGGAAGTTGATTACCTTCAATAGACTCCGGGAAGAGTGCACACAAGAAGAAGATCGACTCATAATAAGAGAAGAGAATATGCAAGCAATTGAAGATCAAGCTCTCATGATTCAAAGAAGATCCCTCAATCGATGAGGAATACGAAGGAATCAACTCATGAAGAACCTCTTATCCATCCTATCATTTGGATAAGAAATGATGAAGTTGGAGGCTCAAGATGGAGTCTACCCACCAAACAAATAAAGATAAGTATTCAACTATCATTTCATGATATTTTTTGGTCATGCATTTGTTTATATTCAGTTGATGTGTTATGCATGTTTGAGTATTTTCATTTATACTACTCAATTGCACATGATGGGTAAGAATTCAATGATGTTGTACAACATTCAATTTTTTTGTATTGAAACCTCTTTGCTAACAGATTAGGAGTAGTACACACTCTTAATAACATTGGGGTAGAAGGAATATAGAATTTACTCTATATGAATGAATGTTGTAGCATTGGATAAAATAGTTGCATGGCTATGCGACATATATTTGTCACTATTAATATGTTTTGAAAATTATAAGATGTTTCTAATCATGTAACTGAACTTGACTTGTGTATCATTCCGAAGAACAAGTAACGACAGTTCAGAAAAGGAACCTGAAGCTTCTTGGTTCAGAGACACCATGGAGAAAGAAAGATCTTTAGAAGAATATAAAGAGAACAATAGATCCACCTCCAGAGATGAAAACCACCTTGGACATGAGAAATAATCCAAGATGAATAATAGTATGATGATAATTCCAAAGAAAGCAAGAGGCCTCTGGCACACTCCAGTTGTGTGACATTTTTTAGCGACATCATTGATGCAGAGCCTTCCAACTATGAAGAAGTAGCCAAGAAGAAAGGGAAGGAGACTATGATAAAAGAGTATCGGTTGATCAAGAGGAATGATGTCTAGGATGTGGTACTGAGACTTGAAGGGAAGTCTGTAGTGTCTTCCATATAGATCTAGCATGCAATAGATGGAAGCAACGTGGGATACAAGGAAATATTTGTAGTACAAGTATTCTCACAGAAATAGGGAACATACTATGAAGAGACATTTGCACCAGTGACGAGGTACACTTCCATTAGATCCATACATGCAAGTATGAGATGGGAGATACACCAGCTGACATCAAGACAACATTCTTGAATGGTGTAGTCAAGGAGTAAGTATACGTAGAGAAGCCACTGGGAGTCAAGACACATGAAAGGAAGAATAATGTGTGCAAATTAAAGAAGGCCTTGTATGAGCTCCCAAGGCACCCATGGGATAACACATATAGTTACATGAGGAGCTTGAAGATCACCTAGAGTGATGAAGATCTTAACCTTTGCTACAAGGTTGAAGATGAAATCCTATAGAGGATGACAAGCTCACAGATGGGTATGACAAGAAATTTTTCAACAAAGTTCAAGATAGAGGATCATGGTATCCAATGACCCTAAATGGATACATAGAATATTAGTAGTAGAGGAAGCTACTTGTCACTCCAGTACATAATGTTTCAATACATAGAATACGAAAGGAAGAGGGAGAATGATGCTCCACTTCATAGGGAGTGAATGCAGAAGATCCTCAGGTTCTACATGGTATGGTAGGATTGACAGCTTCCTGACTAGTTTGGGTTTTACCAAGAGTAAAGAAGATTCCAACCATTAATACAAGGTTGAGGAAGGGAACCCAGTGATACTTATACTGTCTATAGATTACATGTTTGTGATAGGTGAGGATGGATTAATTGTTGACACGAAGAGGAATATTGATGCCAAGTTTGAGATGAAGGACTTGGGTATGATGCACTACTTTCTGGGCATGGATGTGTGGCAAAATGTGGATGGAATATTCCTTGGACAAGGGAAGTATGCAGTGGAGATTTGATGAGGTTCGTGATGATGGAATGCAAGGCCATGGCCACACCTATGCCATCGAACCTGAAGCTATTGAGTGATGCTTTATTAGACTCGATTGATTCCATGATGTATCATTAGTTAATTAGATCCTTGATATACTTGACGAATATGACACTAGGTATTTTATTTGTTGTGAACACATTGAGCTAGTTCCTGGTGGATCTGAAACATGTTCACCTGATTTCCGCAAAGCATATTGTGATGTACCTGAAGGGTACAATTGATTATGGGCTCAAGTATGATGTCAATTAGAAGATTAACCTAGAGGGTTATGTGGATTCAGATTGGGCAGGGAGTGCCATTGATAGGAAGAGCACTTCGGGGTGTTGCTTTAGTATGGGATCAAGTGTGATCTCTTGGTTTAGTAGGAAGCAGTCCCACGTGGCACTAAGTACATCCAAAGTAGAGTATTTCACAGTTTGCTTGGCTAGTTGTGAGGCAGTATGGTTGAGGAAGATACTGTCTAATTTGTTTGATCTCAAGTTGGATGCTACTTGTATATATTGTGACAACTAGAGTTGTTTAATTTTTTTAAGAACCCGGTGTTCCATGACAAGTCAAAGAACATCGAGATCAAGTATCACTATATTAGGGATGTGGTGCAGAGAGGAGCAGTGAAGCTCCGGTATGTTGCGACGGATGAGCACATAGCCTCTGTATTGACCAAGCCACTAGCCAAAGTGAAGTTTGAATACTTTAGAGAGAAAATTGGTGTACTTCAGATTGAGGTTCCTTCTAAGGGGAAGTGATGAGTCCAGAAGACACAGATACACATGGTATTTTCCGGCATTGTGGTAGGTTGTTCCTCCCATGGTCATGTTGGCTTGATTTTCTGACCTAGGCCAACTAAGGAGATTAAGCCCACACAACTTGCTTAAAACAGCTTCCGGTGTGTTTGGAATAGAAAAATCTTGCAGGTTATGGTCTCCTGCTACCAGCTGAATTTACCCTCTTAAGGAGAATATAAAAATTCAGCAAAATGTTTCCTAAATTAAACTATTATTTAAATTCTATTTCAATTTCTAATTCTAAGCTAATCTAATGTGCTTTCTTAATGAAAGTCTTCTTGTTTTCATTTTTGTTCAGTTTTAAACTTAATTTAAAATACAAAACTATTGATCTACAAAACTAACTAACATCTACTAAAACCTTACTTACATAAACTAAGTATAATTACAACTAGAATTAAAATTAAAACTATTTACCCTATCTCAACTAGCTGAGAGCAATTTTAAAAGATTAAATTAATTATCAATCAATTAATAATTAATAACAAAGAGATAAACGATAATAATTAAGATAACAATATCATAATTACTTATCGTAAATTCACCTTGTTATAAATTATTCTAAAACATAAAATTAAAATATAAAATTATCTTAATTTATTCTGTAATATTATGTTAATTGATAACTAATGTCCAATATTACATGTTCGAATAAAAGATTATATTCATTAAAGAAAGCATCGTAAAAATACAAATGCTCTTCAAAAATAAACATGAAATATATTATCACTAAATCATAATCATCAATAAAAATATTGAAGAAAAAGATTCAGTAATAATTTATCGAACATTAATATTGTGTGATAGAGTATAATTTCAGATANTAGCTTATATAATAAGACTAGTAACTCCTTCCAGTTTTTGTGTAACAACTATTCTAAAAATATCCCTTCAGTTTCTAACAACCACTACATAATAAAGACAAAAATTCTATCTTTCTTTGGTTGCATTGGATTTCTTCAAAGAAGGCACCTAGCAAACACGTTTATCCTATGAAACGATAATGTCAATTAAATAAATGGCCTGTATTAACTTCCGCCCAAATGAATCGACCTATGACGTGGATTTCATTAGTATCCAATTCTTCCAGAAGCACCAACAAATGCCAAGAACGAGCAAAAAATAGTCTTCATTCAACTCAACACATCAACAATATGTACACCTGTAACATTTAATATTAATTTCTCATCAAAATCATGATAACAGGAAATACAATAAAATAATACAAGTGATAAGCATACCTGCAAAATCTACGATTTTCCAAATGTGCTAATCAAAACATTTTATTACCTGTAAAAAGGGAAATAAACCAACATAACTAAAAGAGAGAAGATATCAAGTTTTATTTTGTAAATTGATTACTCATCTTACTTCGAAAAGTTTAGCTTTGAGCTTTATGATCGTCAGCTCTTGTTGATTTATTTGCTTGAGCAAGTGCTAGTTGGTGTTTATCGTTGATTTCTTGGCTTCCTTGTATCGATTTTTCTTCAGGTTCATATCTTTCCATCTATTAACCCAATCTACCAATTCTGCCCTGAACGTTTTATTTTCTTCATCCTTTAAAGCCGCATTCGCTTGACATTCTTTTAATTCCTTTTTTAACTTTGCGATTTTGGTTTCATATACTCGGTCAAGTACCTGTTGAAGGGTTTCTTCATCCTGATCATGATATGAATCATCATATTGAGAAGAATTAAGATTATTCAAATCCTGAACAAGTGAAGGAATGCTCATAAATGATGGCTCAGGACTAGACCCACAAGCATCCATAAATGACGGTGCTATTTCAAACTCATTTGAATCAATAATTTTTTTGGCTAACGGTTTTTCAAGATTTTCCACCGTGGGAATAGGTTCATTAATATGCACTGCCTTAGGAATCGAAGAAAAAACATCATCCTCAAACTGAATAACAATTGGCTAAGTATTCTACTGAATGGTTCTAGGTATAAATGACAAAGTAGTCGTGCTACGCGTGAACCTGCAAACACCTGCTGGATTGGGTTTTTTAAATTTTGGCTCAAATTGATCAACACAGACTAAATTAACAGCTATACCTTGTACTGATTCACCAAACCCTTTATCCAAGATTGGATCTCTATGAACCAATTGTTCATTGCTAGAAATTTCAACCTTATATGGATAAACCTATTTTCCAAAACTATAGACTGAAAAGGACTGTCATATTTCAAATATTTAGGGTTTTGTTCAATATTTTCTTCAACTACCTTAGACCCATTCGACCGTATTCTTTTTTGTCGAGTTGTAGGTCGAACTGAAGGCCATTCCTCATTCTGGCGGAAACCAATTTTACTAAGGAATTGATCCCAGGTGACATTGATAAAATACAATTGATATTGGACTAATATTTTCACTAAACCATGATGGAAAAGACTGCTATCCTGTTCAGCTATAGTACTTTGAACATCAATTGCCATTTTTTGTAAGGTTTTAAATGGAAAATAACGCAAATTTAATTTTGAACCCTTGAAAGCCATTAAAATCCTCAAGTGATAAAAATGAACAGATGAATACCTGCCGTCACAAGTTATATAGCATACAATCATATGAAACAACGTCTCCCACTGTGGTTGAAGATATTTAACCAGATAACCATTTTTGTCATCGAATCCTTCAAGAAGAGGGAGCAAAAAGATCTTCAATTTTTCCTTGTTAACTTCTCTCTTTTTGAACCACCGCTCACCTCTCTGTGGCAAATTTGTAGCCTTAGCAATGAAATCTTTAGAGATTTCCAATCTGATATCACCAACGTGTGCTACATTTTATTTAAAAGTTAAAGCAAATCACCAATTTACTTCAACATTATGTCCACTGAAAGCTCTAAGAAATTTTCCCCAGCTAATTTTATCAAACAATTGAGAAATATCTGGGTTAATATCCAAAATTTCTGCTCCATCAGGTTCAAATCTACAGAGTGTAGCCATTTCCCAAATGTCTAGTTTTTCTTTCACCTAAGGATCATACGATGTCATGAAAATGGAAGGAATGGGTATACAGGATTCGTTTGGCATAATGAAAGACCCTATTCAACTCACACAAAACTCAAAAGTTGTGTTCAGAACCAATACCCTAACCACCAAAGGTAAATTCATGAATGAAACCAGTGACTAACAATCATAACTTTGCATTAAAATCAAAATATTTCATAAATGCAATGTCATTTCTAAATCGCTTTAATACGAAATATAGTACAGGGTTATCAATTCATAGTATGGAAATTGACAGGTGTAAAAATGTACAGAAACGTGGTAGGTTCATTTATCTCCAGCTCTAAATTTTGTCATTATTGAATTGATAGATGGAAACTAAATGCAATATCAGCTGGAGCGATAGGAAATCTATTATGCATGAAACATTATGATTTATTGAAATTAATGAAATCATCAAACCCTAGGCCAATAAGGATATAAACTAATCTTTCAAAGCTTAGTTTGTAGTGATTCAAATCATAATCAAGTCAGGTTGATACTAAGTAGCATAAAAATCAATATAATATGAAATGTTAATTTGATTTATTAAGCTACTTTCATAAGTTAAGTTTTAAAACAATTGAAATTTTTGATTATGATTATAATACAAAGTTCATGCACTTGATAATTCGACATGAAATAAAAACAAACCAAGTTTAAAACTATATTTACAATACTAAATTTATTTTTTACAAAATGTAAAACATGATTATTATATGACTATTATAAAATGAATACTTACTAAGGATTAAAATGAATTAAAAATTAATTAATCAATCCTAAGCAAATACATAAAAACATGTAACTTAGTCATACAAAATCATATCTTAATCATAAAAGTTTCAAAGTTAAATAAAAATAAAAAATAGGAAATTATAAACTCCAATTCAAGCGGTGTTAATCAACAAATAATAAGAATAAGCAGGTAATAAAAAATAGTCATGAAAATTGATCATATTTTATCAACTACTAAAATAATCAATTTGTAAAATGAATCGCTTAAATTAAAAATTATTCTCCAAACCTACTATGATCATTAAATTGCTTTGTAATTCAGAGTTTTTTCAGAATCAAAGATTCTGAAGACACTCTTAAATAATTTCATGACAAATTATAGAAAAGAAATGATCAATTTTATTCAGCAAAGCAGAAAAAATTGAGAGGGTTGTTGCTTGTCAACAGGTCATTAATATAATTGTTGGGATTTTTCGACATGGTGGTAGGTTGGTTTTCCCATGGTCGTTGATGTAATTGTTGATCTTTTTTGACATGGTGGTAGGTTGGTCCTCCAGTGGTCATTGATGTAATTGCTGAACCTTTTTCGACATGGTGGTAGGTTAGTCCTCCCATGGTCGTTGATGTAATTGTTGAGCCTTTCCCAAATGGTGGCAGGTTTTTCCTCCTATGCCGGTGGATGTAAGTGTTTTGTTATGTGTATCTAGGTTGTTCTCTGTGTAACGATGAGATGATATGAAGATGATGAGGTAACAATAGGATCCTTCAGGTTTTGCAGAGGCATATAATTAGTATTGGGAGATCCTTCGATCTTTGCAGAGGCATATAATCATTCCTAGGATTCTCGTTCAAGTTTTGTAGAGGCATATAATCAGTCCTGGGAGATCCTTAAGTTTTACAGAGGCATATAATCAGTCCTAGGATGCTCCTTCGGGTTTTGAAAAGGCATATAATTAGTCCTAGGAGATCCTTCAGGTTTTTCAAGGCAATAAGTCCCGAGCTATACCTACTTGATGATTCAAATACCTACATTGAGGCTAGGCCTACATCCAACATGAAAAAGGCCTGGCACTGTAGAAACTTCTGATGACAGATAGTGTGGTACGATGATCAAAATATAAGAAGATGATGGAAACAACTATGATGAAGACTCTATGACTTCATGATGATGATGCTGCGATGAATACCTGGCTAAATGTGTTGATGAATGTGTAGAGAGAGAATATCTTCCTAGTTAAGAGGGAGTGTTGATGTATTTGTAAATTTGGAAGATATTATGATGTATATTATCATTGTATGTTGTTGTGCCCCCATTGTGGATGTGTGTTACCCCTTTACGGGATGTCTATATTGTGTCTAGACCTTAAGGTACAACCTCCATTGTAAGCCAGAGCAATATTCCCCAATGTAACATCATGTAATATGTACATGTAGTCTCTCTAGGAGAAGTGGGCCCCATGTGAGATGACATGTAGGCTCGAATGTTATATTTTGTCAGTGACTTGAAAGGGTATAAATGGGGAGGTGATATCCCTCATTTATACACACCTCACATACTCTCTAAGGCGCATGAGAGAGAGAGACAATTAGAAGAGGAGAGAACGACAACTGCTGAACATTTCTTACTACTAGTTTTGATCATCTTACTATTCTGAAGAAGTTTGTAGGGTTTTTGCCTTTATGGTTTCCTCGATGAAAATATTTTTGTCTTCTGTATATTTTATATCTTATGATTTTTTTTTTACTTGTTAGTCATTTAGATAAATATCCTAGATAATCTAATCATATCTTAAGAAAAACTAACAGCCCTTACCAAATTTTGTTGTTTCCAAAACTTTGATAGCAGAGTGCACATTGGATCGACAAAATCCATCTCCATCATAGATCTGAGGCTAGGGTAATCTAGGTCATTTAAACTTGTGACCTCTACCTGATTCCACAACATTTGATATTTCATTTCTTTGTTCAATTTCCGTCGACGGAGCTTGATATGACCATTGATCTGCCTCCATCTTTGGATCCAACGGTTGATCTTTCATGTCGTTTAACACCATTCCGCAATCACCCAAAATATTTACACAGGGCATTTTCCCTTTGCATATTTGTTCGTGATTGTTGATCCTTATCGTTGTGGATCTGGACCATTCATTTCCACCACCACATAACCATGAATGGATTCTCATATCTAAAATCGAATGCAATGTTACAACCTAAGGATTTTATGAGTTTGTTCATGCCACGCCACAGAATAATTCATTTTTCCATTTAAACTTAGGAATAAGGCTCCCGAGAAAATCCAAACTATTAGTGCTATAAATTGTTCCTAGACTACGACAAGAACAAGCTAACACAATATCAAAATGAAATAGAATAAAATTGGTTTTTGGGGTTTTGGTTTTAAAAACTTCATCAGCAAGGAGGAAATAAACATCCACAAGCTAATACAGAACTGAATCATGCAAGTTGGATAAACTGGGGATCAAACACATCCCAATAAGCCATAAACATTACACATGAAATACTAATTCCACCCACAGGCTACAAGCATTTACATGAATAAACCTTTAAACAGGAAATGAAATTGTAGACTGAGCAATAAACCAAATCAGAAATGAAAAAGCACGATAGGTAAAATGGATTATCAGTTTATATATAATCAATAATAGTCATCCACTTACACAAGAGTTATAAATGCTAGCTTGAGAAATCAAAGCTCCAAAAGCGTCTCCTTGAGTGAAAAATCCCACCCCAAAACTGTATGTTTGTCTTCATTTTATCACTACAAATGAAAAGTAGTTCCATAAATACCTTCTAGGTCAAAATTTGAAACAGTTACATCAATTAGTTACATGATAACTCAAAATCTTTAAAGATAATTAACCCAAAAATAGCAAATCGGATTTGGGGAAATTTGGTGAATTTCTAAAAATTTGGGTCTCAAAGATGAATTCATATCTCTTGATCTAGGACACCTATGAAAATGCTTAGAGAGTTTTTTTTAAATGAGTCTGTTATGAACAAAAACCTCTCTTGGTTTTTAAAAATTCCCCTTCAATTGATCGGAATATGTGCTGGAAATTTGTGACAAAAACAGGAAATTATTAAATAATTCAAACCCTGAAGATAGGCCACAAAGATGAATTTGAATATTTCAAACGATAATATTTGTTTAAAAAATGAGAGAGGTTTTTGTGAATGATTATGGTTTGGACAAAAACTGCTTTTGGTTTTCCATAATTCATTTCCATCACCTTGTAATCTGCTCCCAATGATAATGACAAAAACAAGAAAAACAGAGTTGCTACAGGAATCTCCTCATGAAAATATTTGACAAAGAACTAAAAAATGAGGGTTAGATTATAAAGAAAAACTTGGAATAAACTTTTATTATAATTTTTTGAAATCTTAAAGATATACATATTAACTAATAATCCCAAAAGACAAACCTTAAAACTAAAATAATGAAATAATTCAACTATTAAAAGCATTAAATCCAACAAAAATTACTGATTGTCAAAAATTCTTAAAATCAACATAAAATGTAAAATCATTTTAAACCAACGGTTGAAAATTATGACAAAAAGAACAAATAAACTAAGAACAAGATTTAGTTATAACATCTGCTCTTGCTGCGGGATGAAGTTCTCCTTGTGAGGCTTCAAGAACCTGTAGACCTTATGCCTTATCCATTGGGTGATGGAGTCATTTACCAAATCTATGAAACTTTCTCAAACTATGAACAAATACCTCTGAAATGACAAAATACCGCTACAAACTAGCATACTGAAAAGAATCTACATGCTCGTATAGCGAGCTTATTCTGATATTTACTCCTACTTCTAATCGGAGGAAACAACCCAATCAAGTGTAATCATACTTCCAGTGAAGCGAAGAAAACATTTGACTGAGAATCATAATTCCATGCATGCTACTGTTTGAGAAAACCCACAAAAGATGTGATAAATACAATAAAGAGTCTGTAGGAAGATGATACTTATGACTAGAAATAGGAAGCATGTGAAAAGTTGGAGCATTAGAAACCTTTGAAAAATACAACTCCATCCAAGAAGACACAAGATCATGAAATTTTCGATTTAAAACTTCAATGTATTCATTATATTCATCATAAAGTGAAGCATTCTCTTCCTCTTCATTGTTGTTATTTTAAAACTTTGGCTCAAGAATGGAAACCAAGGACTCTTCAAACTGCTTCTCAACCTTTAAATAAAACCATTGATCAAAACTTGAACAAATAAAATTATGAAAGTGACCGTAAGTCAAGAATGGAAGCTTATTCTTATATCAATAGTAAGAGGTTGAAGAGCAGCAACTTCTTCTTCATAACATGATAATCTCATAGCAGGAACTAGGAAATTTCTACTATAATCCACTGAAAGTATACTATCATCGAAAAAGTCAGCAAATTGATATGAAGAATCAACACAAGCATCATTTATATCCTTGTTCATATGAAAATCTAAAAATGATAAATAAAACTATCTTAAATATGAATGATACCTACGTTCTTCTTCCTATTCATAAGCTTTTATATCTTCAACATGATCCTGTTCTCGAATCATTTTGAAAGCTCTGATGTTCTCCTCCACTCCTTTTGCATCCTCAAACAATTTTCTTAAAGATGATGATTTCCTTTCTAATAGGAAAAAGACAAGATATGAATGTTGAGCCATAACATACTATACCATAGCAAGTTTTTCCAAAGGTCTGATCTCCGTAGGCATACTGATATAAAAACTTTGAAACCTCCAATTAAATTTAGTAATTGGCTCATCATTCTCCCTTTCAAACTATAAAATTCAGAAAGAAATTGATCATAGAATTTATTCTTACGCCAATACTTCAAAAAGACATCATGTAACTCTTCCCACGATCCAATTGAATCAGCTTTTAAATTTTGGAACCAAAACCCAACATCTCCACCAAAGGATTTCGAAAATAACCTCATGACAACATCCTCATGCATGATTTCAAAATTATCAATGAAATTATGAAAATATCCTAAATGCTTCACTGCTATAATATGGTCTTTTCCAGTAAAATGGGGAATATATTCAACAAAATAGGAAGGGTAAGGATGTAAGAGAGATGGAAGCCTAAGATATTTAAACATCTTCTGTTTGAGTCTAGACTGAAAATTTGTGAGTTGAAAATAAGGTTCAACAAGCTGTTCACAAATTTCAGCAGTGATGGTAGAAGGTAATAGGTCAGCTCTATTCTCTACAAGATGACCATAATAATCAGGTTCAAGAGATATGGGTATATGTATACCATGTTGCACATGTATTTCAAATGAAGGAATAGGATCAACATCAATAAAACAAGAAGAATGCAGACTTTCTTCTTTCAAAGAGGGATATGTACCTGAAGTTTTATGATCATCGGATTAGACAAAACAAAAAATAATTCTTTTGACATGCAATGGGAAAGACAAGAAAGAACTGAGGAATAAGAACAACACCTCATGCAGGAAAGTAACAAGATGATACCCAGTCTTTCCATTTGGATTCTTCATTTTTCTGTCAACAAAATTCTCCTTGCAGTGGAATCTTTAATCGTGGAATCGTCGGTGAAAAATTGTAGTCTAAAATATTTTTTGACTTTGTTCACCTCTCAAAATCAGATGAATAATCATATTTGTTCATGATTGTTGATCCTTATCGTTGTGGATCTGTGCCATCCATTTCCACCACCACATAACCATGAATGGATTCTCATATCTGAACTCGAGTGCAATGTTACAACCTAAGGATTGTTTCCACGTTTCACACACCTGGTTTACATGGAAAAAATATTCAAGCCACTCGGTGTGTCCTTGGGGTAAAGTCTCAAGTCAAGGATGTCACCTTGTTCTTGACTCCTCCGTTCCAGATAACTCCTAATAAATCCAAGGGGGGTAGACCCTATGGAGGAGTCAAGAACAATCTGACAACCTTTACTTGAGACTTGCCCCTAAGGACACACCGAGTGGCTTGAATATTTATGCCACGTAACGCAGGTGTGTGAAAGACGGCAACACTTTTTGGCGTCGTTGCCGAGGATAAATATTTTTATTCCTGGAGTACGAATTTTGTTTTCTTCCTTTTTGTTTTTGCTTTGTTTGATGAATTATTAGAGTAGATCTTTAATTTTCATCTGGCGACTCCACTGACTTCTTTCAGTTTTTATTTTTACAAAGAAAATCAAAAACTATTCTTGTGAGAGTTCTTAAATGTATATTTTTGTTCTTACATGGCGACTCCATTGAAGGGATAAAACTCTGTTATCTCATAAACTTGTGAAGTTTTGTTGTGTGTAGCTGAGCCCATGCAACATGTTAAAACCTTTAAAGCTCATCACTTGATAGCTCCACCTTTTCAGTACAAGGTTTAATGGTTATATCAAATTCATACTATTAATTTTTTATATGGATGGATTAAAGGAGAAATATGGTGCCCAGATAACCGAAATTTTTCAGCTTGTCTATTTCTCAAACATCCCGTGTTTTTCGAACTGTTGAAATGGTGTGGGGGATGCATATAAATGGATTTTGGTATTTCATGGAAATTATGGTGATTCGACCATCTGGCATGTCAAATATTTCCTTCAGCTGATGGCTGACTCCAATATTCTTCATGAAGATAATATGATGGAAATGTTTGCTGGTACTTTTTGGGGTGAGGCCTGTTGTTGGTTCTATCAGGGCCTTCATAATAAATGTATAACTTCTTTTCCAAGCTTCCTTTGGATGTTTTTAGAGCAGTGGCATGATGGTAGGGGTAGTATGAATGGTTTGAAAAAGTTCCTTGAAAAGATATGTACCTTCTACCTATCGGGGATAGAGTATCACATGGAAACATATGATGGACCTTTTTCCATGATACAAAGTATTGAAGACTTGGAATCACTTCTTGAAAATATAAGTGAAGAGGAGATCCATGATAATCCCATCAAAGAGTTTCCTCATAGTTATTCAAGAAAGGAAGTAATTAAGCGTCTTATTATAGAATATGAGGTATCTCCCAATACATATCAATATTTTGAGGAAGGGAAAATCCAGGATGATCCTATTGAAGAGCTTTAGGAGGATCCCATGATGGAACACATTGTTGAAGAATCTCCTCATGTCACCGTAGCTGAAAACATTGAATATTTGAGGTATTCTCAAGTGTGTTGCAATGCTGATATTTTTCCAGAAATCCCTCTAGAGAAACCCACCGAGCAACACATCCCAAGTGATCCCATTGAATATGTCCAAAAATTTTCCTTGATTGAAGATAGTATTGAAGATCCTCTTCATGATATCATAACAGAATCCTACAAAGAAACTTATGATAAGATCAGTAAGGTGTGTGGTGACACTAGACCTTGTTCTCCTCATGTTGATGAATGTTTGGAAAGTTTATTTCCATGTAAAAAAATTTCTGAAGAAGATTGTTATGAATACAAGGAAGACATGGATAGGCAGGAGCATGATGCCATGGATGAAGAGTCCCCCACATATGACATGGATGGGAGTGATGACTATTGGAATTTCATAGATAATCCAACTTGTGAAAATCTTATGGAGAATCCTATCCATGATATGTCCAACAAGGGGAGTGTCTATTCAAAAATTTATGGAAGTCCAATCTATGATACGTCCATAGAGGGGAGCACGGATTTGGATGCCTGGGAAAACTTTAGTATGGAAGAGGAGCATTCAGAATTTTCACATGATCATTCAGAGTCATATCATGCAGAGCCACACAAGGGTATCGGTAATCAAGACATTGAGAAGCAGTGTTGTGAAAAGTCAGATGTGATGCAGTCAGTGGAATATCAGTCTCAGCCATCTTTTTGACATATAGAGGTTCCTTATGATTTGGAGCTACTTGGGGCTTGTAGCAGGGATTTCTCCTTGCTACAGGGGCAGGAATGGCTCCCTTCTATCTATAGGACAGAAGGGTAGGTTCTTGCGTGGATAAATGCTGAAAATAAAAATAGAATGTAAAGGGACAGAAACTGAACTAAGAACAGAAAGAAGAAAATGGAGAAATGATGGAAACAATGGTGAACCCCTTTGCAAACACAAGTTAGGGTTCTGCTTCCAAAGACCTGCAAACAAATTCTAAGTAATAATAAACCTAAATACCTACAAAACAATGTTAAACATAAAACTACAAATGAAGCATGGGTTAAAAAGCAAAGAAAACTAAGAAGCAAAGAAACAAAGCAAGAAAGACAAGCTATACCTTCTCTGGTGTAAATGGGCCACCATGCCCTAGCTTGTGGAAGCACCTCTCTTGGATGGGGGGAGCTATGGCTCAATGGAAATGGAGGGGAGCGAATGTGGGTGGCTTGAGAGGCAAATGTGTCTCAAGGAATCCATGGGTAGCATAACAATATGCAAGGGAGAAGTGTTTTGAGAGTGACCCCCCACCTTCCTTTTATAGATTTTTTGGGGTTTTATGGTTTTAAGACCTTGGCTCGGGTTTTAGCCCCTTCTACCCTAATTTTAGCTCTGTTTAGGGTTTTATCCCCTTTTGGGGGGATTTAGCTCCTAGGAGAGTATTTTGGTCTCCTTTTTGGGGTTTTCAAGCCCTTTTCTTCATCCTTAGGCTATTTTGAGGGCGTGGGGATCTAATGGAGGGTCATGAAGTGGTGTCCTTGGGTGGTGTAGGCCATAGAGAGATTAGTGAGGGATTTTTTGGGTTAACAGATTGCCTCTTGATGTGTGAGGGCAGGAGCTCATCGTATGGCTGACGGACATCATAGGATTTGCTGTGGTGAGGTGGTGCTTCTGGGGCTAGGGCATGGTGGCTTTTGGTTTTTGTATTAATATGGTTCCCATCAATGGGTGAGATACAAATAATGTGTGACATGTATATGGACGAGGTGGGCATTCCCATGCTCATGAAAATGTCAAAAGAATAATTTGATCTATGCTCTAAAATACAAGAGCCGATCATATACAACTGATGTTACAATAATGGTTGCCTCCATGTGAGGCTGAATACAATACTGATCTGGTACATTGGTGTTATAGCGGATTTCACCACTCTAGGTGAATCACACTTTGTATGGCCTTCCCCTGTCCCGCTGCAGACTCTTTATACCCCATGGACCATCTTTTATCCTTTTATGTTTCCTTGATCATCCCTAAAATTATATGAAAAATGATATACGCGGATTTTTACCCGATAACCACGTACATACGTGGGTTTGACCCATATAACCGTGTACATTGGGATGTGTGCATAATCCAAATCTTTTTGGAGTTTTCCTTGACATGGATCCGACTCATTCGACTCCTAGCCTTCCATATGCCTTGAGATCGCTCCGATTTGACCCTTCATTATCCCTTGTGAAGCTATATAAGAAACCCCTTGGTACATTGAAGGCATATAGAGAGATTGAAAGCAAAGAAACTATAGTCCATTGTTGCCGGAATTTATACTTGAGTCTACATCCCTTCGTCCCTTTGGAGCACTTTTGTGTTCTTCCCAAGCTTGCCTTTTTCTAGTGAGCTTGCTATCATGAGATGGAGGATTGAGGTGGTGGAGGCCCAAGTGGGGGATTCAGTTTTTTCGGTTCGCAAACGTGTTATCAGAGGTTGTATCTATCTTGTAATCTCTGATTTATATTAATAAGAACTATCTTTTCCTGTCCAATGATGTGTATTTGATTGAATATTGTATCCATTGGAATATGTCAAATGCTTTTACATTATTGATTATATATGCTAGAGTAGATCTAACACCATGATATATAGTATGCTTGTATTTTTTACTTGTTGTTGAGGAAGTATTATATCAATTCAAGCTGAAGATTAGAAAGCTCAATGGGGATCTACTTCAACCGTCCAGAATAAGGTACGAGGTCTGATCCTTTAGTGTTAGACATTTTATTTCTATTGCATATTGGGAAAGATTGATTTCTGGAGTCAAAGCTGTCTGTTGTGGTACCCTAAGCCATAGGAATTTCTCTCCGTAACAGAATTGGCGACTCCGCTGGGGAGTTCCTAGTCATTTTTCCTTTGGGGGTTTTTATCGGTACAATGGGCTTGATATTATTGACTTGCTCTTTGTTTCTCCTTGTTTTTGGGTTGCATTTTATAGTATGTTCATCCATTGACACTCCCCTTTATTTGTTTGACCCTTGGCCTGCTTTTTACCACTGCCTTCTCTGTATATGCAGTTTTTTGGCCAAAAGTCACGTACATATGCCTATATACGTAGGTTTTTGGCCAAAAGTCACGTACATATGCCTTTATACGCAGGTTTTTGGCCAAAATTCGCGTACATATGCCCATCCACGCAGATTTTTGGCCAAAAGTCACGTATATACGTAGCTATTCTTTAAACAGTCGCGCACATCCTCCCTTTTGGTGAGTTTGATGTTATGGGAAGTTGTTGGGTGGGTTGTGAGTGTGGTTGGGTCTTCCTTGGGTCTGATGTTGTCTGTTGGATGCTTCTTTTGTGACCAGAGACCGCTTTTTCATTGATTTTTCTTTGAAAGTAGTTTTAGTCATTTTCCCTTTTTGTTTTGCCATTAGTGCATTACTCTTTTTGTCTTGGTGTCTTGTTGGGCTTGTCTTTTATACTTACTGCAGAGACTGAGATAT